>OW240922.1:13539935-13765884 GCA_933207985.1 Pelobates cultripes | reverse complement strand
GCCTTTTAGGGAAGCCGTGCCAAAACTCAATTGCTTAGTCAATTTGCTCTTCACGAGGAAAACTTCTCCTGCTAAGCTCCAACCACCTCTAACCTTCTGTGTACCGAACCAGACTAAACTGACCTTGCAGACTTTTCCTATTGACCTGGAATTGTGTACCGACTATCCTAATATCTATAAGCCTCGACCCGGATTTGCCTTAAGACGATGCTGATTTCTCCTGCCCTTAAGACACGGTTTGTTAAACGACCTCTCTCAAATTACTAGATTACTTTGGATGAATAAGTATTATTCTTTTTTCCTTTCTGCTTATACCTTGGCTACATTTAGGCAATTGCTGCTATCTTGTCTGCTGCAATAACATAGTTGCTACTTTTTGCTACCGTGTCTTATTACAAGGACTTTCTATTTTTCTCAATTACTTTTATTCCAATCTTCGTAACTTACTATCAAGTGCTACTGGAAAACATTTTTTTTATTTCATACCAATAAAGGCAGATTGGAATTCCTATTAACAAATAATTATTGCTGTTATTTTCTTAGAATTTGTGGAGTTTCCCTTAAAGGTACAGGCTTCTAATTCATTTTTTATGCAGTTATGTTGCTTACCACTACTTTTCTTGTAAAACGCATAACAAATTGGTACTAGACTAAGGGTTGCTTCAGTAACGTAGCACAGTTTTCTGTGGGATTTTTCCTTAATCCTCTGGAATCCCCAAATATTAAAGACTTCACGAGAGAAGTGTGTCAGTTTGATGTGTCAGTGTAAACCAGGAGGAGGTAAGCATCAGCAATCCAGACATTGGCATTCGCAGGATGGAGCAAGGGGGTACCCCCCACCCCCTGGATATTTCAGCTTGTCCTGTCTTTTTCTTTTGAGATGATAATACACTGCAATACCAGCACTGTGTGTGGAGAGAGGCATGGATAGGAAGCTACATCTTATCCCGGCTTTTCTCTCCTGACTGAATCCGCAGGGTAGCAGCACAGCAACTCCCAGAATACAGAGACAACCTACAGATCAGGTAAGGGAGGGACAGGGGGGCAGCCTACAGATCAGGTAAGTGAGGCATGGGGGGAAGCCTACAGATCAAGTAAGTGGGGAATGTGGGGGTACACCGGTGGATGGACAGGCTCTGCTAAGAATCTAAATCTAATAAGATATGTACTTAACTAGCTGATAATCATCACCTTCATGATTATAAAAAATAATTCAGGACTTGGAATGGGCATTAAAAGACATGTTTCGTTGTTTGCACATGATACAAAACTTTGTAAAGTAATAAAATGTGAGCCGGATATTGCTTTGCTGCAGAGGGATTTGGATAGATTGGGGGATTGGGCACTAAAATGGCAGATGAAATTTAACGTAGAAAAATTAAATGTTGGTATCTGACTCAAAATGACTTCACTTGCCTTTTTTAGGTGTAAAGAAAAAAGCAAGATTGCAACTGAAATTGTTTAAGATATCAATAGGAATGTATGTCGTTTTTAGCAAATACCTGTGAAGATTTCAGTAAATTCCTATGAGTTTGGTAGTAACAGTAAGGGCAAATTGCTCAGATTATCACACAAAAGGCCTATTTCTCTCAAATATTGTTCACAAATCTGTCTAAATCTGTTTTAGTGAGCACTTCTCCTTTGCCGGGATAATCCATGCACCTCACAGGTGTGACATATCAAGATGCTGATTAGACAGCATGATTATTGCACAGGTGTGCCTTATGTTGGCCACAGTTTATTGGTTGCGAGTACAAAAAGTAGTTTTCTACATAATCAGTAGTATATTAGTTCTCTACATTTTTCCTAGAATATGTCATGAAAGTCAAGCTACAAAGGAAGATACATGAAATTCAGTGAGATACAAGAGATATCTTCAGGAAATGAATCTAAACAGTCAAAGGCTCATTTCCACGGAATAGATCTATGGTGGATACTTATTGCCCATCCTGTAGTTGGAGGGGAATACAGATGTCAAGAATGTTTTTTAGATTGTATGGTGAGGAAAACAGTATGAAGATAGTATGGGGTAAAAAATATGTATAACAATATAAAAATAATTTGCACAAATTACGAGGCTGATTTAACGTGGATAAGAATATTGGTGTTTCAATAAATGTTCTGCCAAAAGTATCAAGTAATATAAATTAAGTCACTGGTTCTCACAAATTCTTTGGAACATATTTATGTGGATGAAATAAAATAAATAAAGAAGACTAATGAATGACAGCTTAATAACTTTGGAGCCATGATGGGATATAAATAAAAATTATACAGATCATGAATACATTTTGTGAAATGGAATGTCAGTATAAGTGCCTTTTTTTCTGACTTAATTATCACTCTATTTTCAATTGTTTCATATATTAAAGTGGATAAATTAGGATAATGTTAATATATTTTTTTTCCAAAACTTGCATTAAATATATATTTTTAGGGGCGTGTCTGGCTTCCGGTGCGTTCAGTCGCATGGCTTCGGAGCTCCAGCGGCAAATCGGCCTGATAAGCTACAAATAAGCAATAATCAAGCAGCGATCCAAAAAAATATATATATATATTCTACACGGTACAGACAAGAAAGATTTGCAGAATGTCACCAACAAAGCAGCTTAAATTACCGGAATAGATAAAAACTAAGAAAAAAGACCGCCGCAAGAACACCCAAGATGGCAACAATGAAACAGAAAATATGTCGGACGGCCTTTCCGATCAAGAATCGATTTCATACAAGTACTCAGACTCCCCTATTACGGAAAGGAGCCTCCATAAGATGCTACAGTTGCTGAGAGCCACAATAAAGGCAGACTTCCATCGCATAGATGGTGACCTCAGAAAAGAAATAGCGTGGATGAAAGAACCAGCCATCTTGAAAACAAGACGGGAGAATTATGTACTGCCCACAATGAAGTTGTGGACAAACTTCAAAAATTGGCAGAAGAAAACAATACACTAAAATTAAAACTGGCTGACCTGGAAGACAGATCGAGGAGACAAAACATCCGTTTCTGAGGTATACCTGACGATGTCGCCCAGGATGCCCTTCCAGCCTATATTTTCTCCATATGTAGGTCCCTGGTCCCTGACCTACCTGACTCTGCATGGGCTTATGATCGAATGCATAGACTTCCACGACCGACCCGATTGTCTAGTGAAGTACCCAGGGATGTGATCGTTAAAAATTGCATTACTATGCCCACAAAGATTCATTGCTGTCAGCAGCGATAAGAACCTCAATGCTTCCTGATCCGCACAATAAAATGGCTCTATTTGCAGATCTATCAGCGGCCACCATGGCAAGGCGTAAAGAATTCATCACCATCACTAAAACTTTGCGAAACAACAACGTGTCTTATAGATGGGGATACCCAACTAAACTGATAATTTGGCGCCAAAGTAAAACATGAGTGATAGCTGAGCCTCTATGGAAGGAATGAAACTACTCTCTGAATGGGGTTTATGGAGCAACGTCAGTGAACACCAAGAAGACTCAACTGAAATCTCACCGAGGAAAATCCAGGCAGAGTGGCAAATGGCTGGAGCACAGAAAAAGAAGAAATAAACATTGCAGACACACCTTGCCTTAATCGAGTTGGTGGTATGGGTATGGACTCTAGCAGTTAATCTTAGTTATATGTGTTAGTTTTAACCCAGAACTGCAACCACCCATATAGAACTATGTTGATAAGGAGGTCATTATCAATATGCAAATAGCATAAGTTTGGGTCAAGGGATATATATTAGATTACAATACAGCTCATAAAATAATATATATATATTACCCTGACCAGGTGGACCAACCTAGGTAAAATTCCTGGGAACACTGTAACATTTGTTAATGATTTCTGTTTGACAACAGTTCACTTCCATATATTAACACTACGTTTCGGATGGTTGGTGTTCTCACCTCTATGGTGCACGACCACATAAGGATACACTAAACTACTGATCCTTGTACATAGTTAAAATGATAATATACAATCGAACAAAATTGATATTAACCTCTTCGCCTCTAATAAACGTAGGCAAATTAATGCATTGAAATCTGCCCTGTCGAGCAGGAAACTTACCCAAGAATGCAGCAGCACATTGCATATCTGGTACTTGGTTCCTCCATATTGCAATAACCATTCTCACACAGGGCCGCTATCAGGGGGTGACAACCATAACAGTTGTCACAGGCCTTGGCGGCACTGGGGGGCCCGGCCAACTGGGCCCCATGTGGAGCAGCGAAACTGCCGCAGGTGCATCTGCACCGGGGCCCATCAGGTGGCCCAAGCATTTAGGGCCACCCGCTGGGCCCTATATCTTCAGGGGCCCTGTCAGCGCTGCGGCCGTGTAATTGCGCGACTGGGCCCCTTTAAAAAAAAATTGCGGCTGCACCGCAAGTGCTGCTGGAAGGAAGTGATGACTGGTCACTTCCTCCCAGCTTACTCCGCGCAGGAGGAGCATGCATGTATGTCTGTTAGTCAGTATGTATGTATGTCTGTTTGTATGTATGTGTGTGTGTCAGTATGTATGCATGTATGTCTGTGTGTGCATGTCAGTATGCATGTATGTCTGTGTGTATGTATGTCAGTATGCATGTATGTTTCTGTGTGTGTATGTCAGTATGCATGTATGTCTGTGTGTGTGTCTGTTTGTCAGTATGCATGTATGTCTGTGTATGTGTCTGCAAGTATGTATGTTTGTTTGTGTATGTCAGTATGCATGTATGTCTGTTTGTCAGAATGTATGTATGTCTGTATGTATGTGTGTGTGTCAGTATGTATGTATGTATGTATGTCTGTATTTGTGTGTGTCAGTATGTATGCATGTATGTCTGTATGTGTGTGTGTCAGTATGTATGTATGCATGTATGTCTGTATGTATGTGTGTGTATCAGTATGTATGTATGCATGTATGTCTGTATGTGTATGTGTCAGTATGTATGTATGCATGTATGTCTGTATGTGTGTGTGTCAGTATGTATGTATGCATGTATGTCTGTATGTCAGTATGTATGCATGTATATCTGTGTGTGTATGTCAGTATGCATGTATGTCTGTGTATATGTATGTCAGTATGCATGTATGTCTGTGTGTGTGTGTGTATGTCTGTATGCATGTATGTCTGTGTGTATATGTCTGTCTGTATGTCTTTGTGTATGTCAATATGTATATGTCTGTGTGTATGTATGTCAGTATGCATGTATGCC
Organism: Pelobates cultripes; assembly: GCA_933207985.1. NCBI lineage: Eukaryota > Metazoa > Chordata > Amphibia > Anura > Pelobatidae > Pelobates > Pelobates cultripes. The sequence continues at coordinate 13,760,690 of OW240922.1, read as the reverse complement.
TGTGTGTGTATGTCAGTATGTCTGTGTGTGTGTATGTCGGTATGTCTGTGTGTATGTGTCTATCTGTACGTCAGTATGTATATATGTCTGTATGTATGTATGTCTGTGTGTGTGTGTGTATGTCAGTATGTCTGTGTGTATGTGTCTATCTGTACGTCAGTATGTATATATGTCTGTATGTATGTCTGTGTGTGTGTATGTCAGTATGTAAATATCTATCAGTATGTATGTCAGTATGCATGTATGTATCTGTGTATGTATATATCTTTGTGTGTGTGTGTGTGTATGTTTGTATGTATGTATATCATTATGTATGTATGTCTGTATGTCAGTTTGTATGTATGTCTGTTTGTATGTGTGTGTGAGTATGTACGTCAGTGTGTGTGTCTGTATGTCAGTATGTGTGTGTGTCTGTATCTGTGTCTATATGTGTGTATGTATTTTCTCATTATGCAATACCAGAGTAGTTTTTTTCTCGTTTGTCGAAATGACTCTCGTTTGTTCATTTTAATTTATTTTATGTCATCTTATTTTTATATGCATCCTTACAATTAATGTATTATGGGATATACAAATATCAGGTCAATAGGAGCTCCACATTCCCCCTCACTCTAGGTCACCTCTCGGGATCACTAATTAGTGTTCTCTAAATGACCAAGCTTTATCTCCCCAAGGAAGGAGATGAGTGTACATACTTTAGTTTTTTGTTACTCCCCAGTGTGGCTCCAGTGTTACCAGTGTGGCTCCAACTGGAATCAGAATGTGGGAACATTCAATGTTTACCTAACAGCCTATGGACTTTATCCATACCCACTTCATCGGTTATACTATCCACCACTGGATTCTTACTAAAATCTTGGCTGTCCTGAAACTGCGTTACTCACTGGGAAGCATATTTTAAAATACTGATGAGATGGTACATGACCCCAAATAGACTTGGTAAAATATACCCTGGGATAACTATGGACTGTTGGAGATGCACCGAAAACAAGGGTAAACTAAAACATATATTCTGGGAATGTGAGACCCTATACACTAACTGGCTAAAAATACAACAATTAATTTGCTCAGTAAGCGGCCTAAAACTCTCGCTTTCACCAGCCAATTACCTCCTTCACTTAATACCAGATCTGGGAAATATCCTCTTAAGAGCAGCGGTGCTGAATATCCTTCTGGCGGCAATGATTAGTATTGCCGCCCACTGGAAAAGCATCTCATGCCCTACCACTCAAGATGTGATAAACAGGGTCAGTGCCACATACATCCATGAGAAAGAATGGGCAAAAAGGGGCAACATGACTAAATTCCTAGAGCTATGGAATAATTGGGAACCCTTTATGAAATCTAATCAGTGACCCGTTATGCATGGTGGCGGGAACTGATTACACCCCAACCTACTTGAATAACAAAGTATGGAGATTAAACGGTCTCTCTATGTTCACTCTTCCCGCCCTTCACACCTCTTCCCCCTCCCCCTCTCCCTGTTAAATAACCCTTCAAGTTATCTACTACTTCAAGAATATCTATGGAAGAATATTCCCAAGTCTACCTCCCATACAACATGAACATGTTAGTTACTTACTGGCAAAATGCCAGTGATTACTAGAGCCCATAATTTAATCAATCATAGGCGCATAGCATACAGGAGCTATACTTTACACCAACTAACTCTTTGTAACTAACACTTACCAAACCTATCATCATACCGAAAAGACAATGTAGCAACAGATGTCAAGGGGTCATGTATAGCCATAAAATAAATAGACTGGCATATTGGTCATCAGACAAGTTTAAAATCTAAAATGTAACAAGCTGTGAATGTTCGAAAAGATCCTTAGACCTAGAAAGGCTAAGCTATAACATATACCCACGCATCTTGTAACACAGTTAACATCATTACCCCAGCTCTTTGTATACAACCAAATCTTGTTTATGCACTTAATGGTAACAATATGTTGTAAAATGTTACGGAGATAACTTTGAGTACTTAACATGTTTCTCAATGCAATGTCCATTGTGGCTATTCTTCCTATGCTTATATAAACCAATAAAAACCATATATTGAAAAAAATATATATATTTTTAATCAATTAAGGTTACTATTACGATAAAGAAGGGAAGACTGTATCGTATGTTAGTCTTTCTAAATGCTCGGCCAAAATGTTAAAGTAACACTCAAAGTACCATAACCAATACAGCCCGCAAATGAAGTGGTGATGGGTACCCAATTGGAACTAAAGTAAATTGTTAAATCTTTCAATGGTTTGACTACTTACTCTGGGCTGTGGTGGTTATGGTGCTTGGAATGTCCTTACAGGATTATTCCAGTGTGTAATCCCTTTTCTTTCTCAAACCACACTAAGTGTAATTAGACTATTGACTAACCTCAAATTGGTTTAAACAACCTATCAGATTAATAATGTGAAATTGGTACCACAACAAATATAGATGTTAATATAAAACAGCCATTACATTTCATGAAGTATAACTTTGAAACATGACACAAGACCAAAAACAAACACACAGCTAGTCAGATTTTGGCAAAGAATGTATTATGCCAAAAAGAGAAATATAACACTAGTCCCTTTAATAATATAAATATAGCTAAAATGTAATACATTTCTATAAAATAGCAGATTTTTATTTCAATCTCATTGAATGCATTTCACCAATATTTCACATACCCATATTAAGTAATATTTGGGGTAAACTTTTCAATTGCATTTAGAAAATGTTTGCTCTAACTCCCCCCTCCCATCCCCATCTCCATCCTTTGCTCCTCCTGGCTGTAAATACTTTCATATAACTGTGGTTCATATCCATTCCTGTTTCTTAGGCCTCACTTCACACAGCCAGATACAAGCAATACTGAATCATTTTCTCTAAGAATTTTATCTGCAGAAATTGTAGTTTCGACAACAGCGTGGCCATCTCTACTGTAGCTTATTCAGTATTGACTAAATAGGGCTAAGTCTCAAGGTACATAGCCCTGGAACATCATCCAAATCTGTCATGAAGGGGTTAAACTGCCTCGATCTGAACCACACACAAATATAGGCAATTTCATCCCTAACTTTAGAAACACATATAGTAATCTCTTACCTCATTCACATAGACCCAGTGGCTATCCTTGGATGCAAGATTAGTCTCCACTGCCTAGAAGGAAGACAAACACTTTCAATAAATTGAAAAAAAAATGTGTTGCAATTTTAAACAAATATACAAAAAAAAACAGGTTTAGATCTCTCTCATATATTTTTATATATATATATATACAGACCAGATGTCCCCTGCACTTAGGCTATATGGTTACTTATTGCCGGGTACCAGATATCATGGCCCAGTTATATAAATACATTAAATTATTATTGAATAAAATACAAATATTCCTTTATTCCATCTTTCAAAGTATTAAAAAGAGCAATGTTTATATAATTATTGTATTTATATATATATATATATTCCAACCTACACAATTTATAATATGTAAACACAATAATTGTATATTGTATTATATATATATATATATATATATATATATATATTTATATATATTTATTTATATATATATATATATATATATATATATATATATATATATATATATATATATATATATATATATATATATATATATATACTTATATATATCGTGTAGATTGGATTAGCCATACTAGTCTAGACAAGATGCCAAAATACCAGAGTATTGCAGTATGTAATGATACCTGAGGCAGAGCGGAAAACTCTCAAGACCTTGTCTTTTAACCCCCTAAGTACCAAACTTCTGGAATAAAAGGGAATCATGACATGTCACACATGTCATGTGTCCTTAAGGGGTTAAGTATTATGTTAGTCCAATAAACAAAAAGTATCATTGCATACTGCATATATATCCAAAATAATTTTCACTTTATGTATATATATATATATATATATAAAGTGAAAATTCCAGAGTATTGCAGTATGCAATATATATTGCTCTTTTGCCACATATATATGGTCATTGCCTCCCAAAAATACACACAGAGATTTAAAATACCAACTGCAATTATTTTAAAGGTTACGTGTTTTTCCATTCAAGGAAACATAAAAGTGAACTATAATTGTGACTATAAGACTTCCCCAAAATGACTACACAGCACCATTAAACAGTGGGGGCATAATCACACCCCTACATTAAACACAAAACATTTTTCTTCTGTGCAATCAATCAAATTTAAAGACATGTCATGTAAAGAATTTAATACACCCACTTCTAACTTTAAAAACAACTTATTGTTGAATGTTCCAGTGAGAACAAGAGGAACATTTACTTTTATTTTATTGTCATTACCCTAAATATAATGGTCACAAATTGTAGAATTTATTTAATGATTAAACAAGACATTAAGATTTTGGTTACAAAACTTTTTAACCTTTTAAAAAAAAAAAAAATTAAAACAGAACAACAATTAAGTAAATTATGTCAGTTGGTTAGAAACTACATCTCCATATTTTTATTTTGCCTTGCTATATTAAAAAATTAAGTTATTTCATTCTGAAATGATTACTGTTAAGGATCTATTTTATATAAATATAAACTGTAAATCTTTCAGAACCAATGATTTGTAAGGATCATTTAAAAATATCTGGGGGTATGCTTACTACTGGTCTTGTAAGGGGTTAAAAAATGGAATTAAAGTTGTTGGCTCATTAATAACTGGAGTTAAGTGTGTCCAAATACAATGCTCCAGGTACAATTTTCCTTTCAATAACAAAGACTGAGTCCCTCTAATAGTCAAATAATGTTCACACATATACACATGGACAACACATACTGTCTATCTAAAAAGATCACTGACTTCATTGCACTTAGTACATTTATAGTTTCAATCTTTGTTCAAATAATGAAAAAGGATGTTACGCAGTTAAATTACTCACTGACCCTACAGTGTTGAAATCACAATCTAGACCCCTGGCTTCCCCTTCCCCCTAAATATAGTAAAATCTTACTTTTATTCCAGTCTGCCTCTGCCCCTGATCTGCACAGTTGGCTGATATCACCAGAAGTGATTATCAGAGCCAATCACAATGCTTCCCCATAGGATTGGCTGAGACAGTCAAGTAGGCAGATCATGGGCAGAGCCAGCACAAGCCAAACGCAGCCTGGCCAATCACCAACTCCTCATAAAGATGCATTGAATGAATGCATCTGTGTGAGGAAAGTTCAGTGTCTCCATGCACAAGGTGGAGACGCTGAATGGCAGCACTGCACATTGTTCAGCACTGCCCCAGGAAGCACCTCTAGCAGCCATCTGAGGAATGGCCAATGTAGGTATTCCCAAGCTGTAATGTTAACACTGCATTTACTCTGAAAAGACAGTGTTTACTGTAATAAGCCTGAAGGGAGTGATTATACTCACCAGAACAAATACAATAAGCTGTAGTTGTTCTGTTGACTATAATGTCCCTTTAAATAGAATAATATATGTTATACAGGACAATGTAAATTTTTGCTTACCTTTGATCTAGCATTAGTATTTTCCATAAGCACCAGAGATGACATATTATGCAAATAGTCTTACTGATAAAGCTTTATCTAGAGTGCTATGATGTAGTTAAAGGAACACTCCAAGAATCATAATCACTACAGAATGATGTAGTGGTTGTGGTGACAGGAGTTCCCTGTTGCACTTCTCCCTCCTCCACACCCCAATTGTAAGTAGTCAAACCATTTCCAAATGGTTTAACTTCTTACATGGGGTCCGGCATGCTTAGCTCAGAATTGCTAATTGAAGTATCTGCATAGCAGCTTCCAAGGTAAGTAATGGAGGCCAAAAGTGAAGCCCGGCACAAACCCGTAAGAAGTCAAACCATTCTACCATTTAATTACCATTCACTAGTTTATATTTTTCTGTCGTCTGTTCATTTATTCTCTACAATATCTTGGGATGGGATTGTGCCTATGATTTATAGAAGGAAATTTATCACGGTAAAAACAAGTGCTTTTTTTTCAAAGCAAAATAAGATCTGATCAAGTACTGATCAGTATGAAAACCAATAGAATGTCTACCAACAATAAGCACTTAGAACCAAGCATGGCATTTGCTTTGCCTAAAATAATACTCTAAGTACCAAAACAACTTAAGCTTAATAAAGCAGTTGGTATGGAGATCAGGGCCCTGCAGTCTCGTTGCTCAATTCTCTGCCATTTAGGAGTTAAGTCACTTTTGTTTCTGTTTATGCAGCCCTAGCCACACTTCCCCTGGCTTTCACACGGATTACTTGAAAAAAATGGTTTAATTTTCAATCAGATCTTACAGCACAATAAGTAAGTAACTTTAGAGTTTTTTATCGCCCACTCAGGAGCTTATAGTGTCCCTTTAATAAACCTACCCTTGAATTTCTGTTTTTCGATGAGATAACTTATACAGATAACAGATAACGGTAAGTGCTAGCTACTCAAAGAGAGATTTATTGATTAGTGATTTTTTGTAAAGTTAAATTTGCTTTTAACACATCAAGTATTTGGTGCCCTTATTTAGAAAACGATGTATGGTCCTTTTAACCAAATATATCCTATTGAGGCAAAAGGAGGTTTGGCACAGAGCCTGATGTCCAAACACTTTGGAATACGATGTTATTTAGTGTAAATTCTTTGTAAAACACTAAGCACACAATTGGGGCAGGTCACTGCACAACGAAACAGTAAGGTATGTCACAGATAGATAGTTGGGATGAATACCTGCCCAAAGGGGTTATTATGCGCAAATAGGAGATATTATAAAAAATGTACATCTTTTCTTGGCTATGCACGGAGATGTTGCACGCTATTTTTATATGAAGTGCTTCAGGCATTTTGAAAAATAATATGTTGAGAACAGATTTTTTTACATATGCAGGGATACAAAATAAATGTTAGGTCATCGTCTGTTTTGTATCGAATTGTATAGGTAGTCAATTCTATTTTGTCAATGTAGACAATAAAGTCTAATCAAATGTTATTAAAGGGAGATAATAGATACAATTCAAGCTTCCTCTTCGCAAAGGAACATTTTGGTCTTTTCAGACAAAATACTTCAAACTATTCAAGCCTTGATAAAATGGTAAACATTTCAGCAGTGTTATGGTTATGAAAAATATGGGCATATTCATTCGGACAACCAAAACACATGCACAGCTTAACAAAAGATGCACTTGAGTGCGGTCCCATGATGGCTGCAATTAGAAGTTACCTCTGCAGATTTAAGTAGGTGGAATGCAAGGAGAAGTCATACTCATCTAGATGCTAGTTTGGATTTGTAGCATTTGTCAGCAAATGTAATACTTCTTCTCTAAGCCTGGCTTGCAAACAATTTTTAGAATTATTTATAAAAAAACACAACCTATATGACTGCACTCAATACAAACCCAATACAAAGGATCATGATGGTAAAAATAAAAATAAATAAGATTTTGCTAAATTTTTTGAGGAGGATATAAAGGAACTTGTTTTATCTAATTCGCACAAAATGAACACTTAAAGAAACACTACAGCATATGTGTATTCTTAATGTTATAGGGCCCTGTTGGCTGCTTCGGTGATTGGCCAAAAATTTTATTTTTACTTACCTTTTCTCCTTCATAGCATCGATCTCCATGGGAAGCTCCATCTCCTTAGCTAAAATCATCATAATCGACAATCTCAGTCAATCCAATGCTTTTCCATGGGAATTTAGATTAAGTGGTTTGGTGTGTGTTTATAGTGTCCCTTTAAATACTTCCCATGTTTAGCAATGAAAGATGATCAATACATCTCAACTTTGTGGACTTGTCCAAAAATTTGTTCTCCACCCAGTTTGCCGACATCCTTTGTTACACAGAAATTCCGATGTTTCAACATGATTCAATTCTACGCCTCCAAGAGTTGACTATAAATAAACTAACATTTCTCTGAGCATTTAAGTAGAACATCAGGCATTATTATCGTTCATCTCTTTCAGCATTAGGCATATTGATAAAAAGCACAAGGGAAATGCTAGAAGCTTGCATTAATTTGGAGACAGAAAAATCTGTTGTGATTAGTATTTCCAATGCTGGCGACTTGCCTCTGCTTGCTATTCACATTGTTTATGTTGACAGCTCGCTTGGACGCAGCATGTGGCAGTGCTAACCCCAGCTTATCATAATGATGGTTTTTCAATGCCAGACTAGCTGACAGAGGTCTCTACACCATAATGAACTTTCAAGCGCAAGATGCTAAAAATCTTATTTCTGTCTTGATCAAAGAGCATGTTAAATGCTAATTTATTTTCATTGTAATCTGGTATGGTTATAGAGAAGTATGGTTATAGAGAAGTGTCCCATCTATCTGTAAGAAGTTCACGGTAAGTTTGGCAGGTAGGCCTAGTTGATGTCAGTAAGTTGGACAAGACCTACGAGAAGTATTCATGCTCTTTCTCCTCCTTTAATGGACTTGGGAAACCCACCAATTGTGTTTATATGACAACATTCAGGGCTGTTCATTAAAGTGAGTATTCTAAGTTAATTTAAAATCTAAGGTCAAACTAGCAAAACTAGAAATATCCTCTAAATCAGCTATGCTTTCATTTTCGCCTACTCTGGCCTTAAATTTGAAATTCACTTTGAATTCTCACTTCAGTAAATAACCCAGAGAGTGTTGTTTGGAAGAATCCCAACATGCCAAACACTCAGACAAACCTGTATTCTTAACACTATGGTTCCCTCTGCCTCTCCCCTAACCTTGTGCTCCCTGGTCAATAGATGTTAAAACCTGTACAGTGTTCCCTGCAAAGTCAGCCCTCAGTATATAGGCCTGCATGATGGACAGGAAGCCTAACATGCATTGACCGGCCATGAACTAAGGAGGACCCGCCCCCATTCTGGGCATGTCTGCCCCTGTGGGGACGGGGATAGTAACTTAATCGTGTCACTGATCCACCCCTTTTACCTCCCTCCCACCAGTGTCTCGATGCCAAAGATAGAATTTATATTCAGTCACTAGGATTATCTTTTGTATATTGACAAAACAAAAACATGAATTGCATTAATATATGTTTTGAATAATTACACTAACTTATTTTTTCATTTTCTATCCGGCACAGCATTACTAATAATTATTTGAATGTTTAAAACTTGTAAATTGTCAAAGGAACACTCTAGTATGTACTATTTCTCTCAATGTCAAATGCTGCAAAACCCCTTCCTCATATTGCAGCAGTTTCATGTACAACATTGAACAGACGAACTTCGTGGGTTAAGCTGTTGGAAAGTAGTTTAACTTCTGAAGGTAACACTCCTGCAACCATAACAAATTCAATTAGATAATATTGATATGAGGCAGAAGGTACACCCAGGACTCCTAAAGCACATCCACTTGCTGATGTGTTTTATGTATCAAGAGTGTGTCCCTTTTTTTTTAATTTAAGAAAAGTGTTTATTTTAATCAAAATTGGCAGTTTTATAACATAACCTTGTTACACCCACCTGACTGTCAATCAGACAACAGGTCATGTTACTTCCTGGTTTGGTTAGTTCAGTGGAGCTGAACTCAAGATGCAGCAATTGCCTAGTACACCTGTTTTGTAAAGACTTCTCATTAAGCTGCATTGGAAAGTCTGTGATTGGACAGTCACAAAAAGTCTGGGAGGGGCTAGAAGGGGAGCACTTGCAAAGGCTTCAGACGAGATCTTCAGCTTTTGCAAACTGTTTTTATATATGCCTTCATTGAAAAAAATACATTATTAAATGTATGCAGGTTTTCATTTGGGGTATATCCAATAAACAGAATTTTTTTGTTGTCTTTTTTGGTCAGTGTAGTGTCCCTTTAATGTACACTATCAATTATAGTAGCATGGTAAAAAACAAGTGCACAAAACCAAAGCTTTAAAACCATTCTTTAGAAACATCACATAGAAATTAAAGGAACAATACATACATTGGATTTTAAAGTGCTATTCTGATATGCTAAACAGTAATATTTAATATTCTTCTTGCAAACATTTCATTAGAAGCGGAGACTTGTAAAGTAGGGGTGCTCAAAATGAAGATCTCCAGATGTCATAGAACTACAACTCCCATGATGCTTTGCATGCATTTGGAATTCCTTTAGAATGCAAAGCATCATGGAAGCTGTAGTTTTACAACATCTGGGAATCTCCTTTTTGGGCACCTGTGTTGTAAAGGTTTCAGATAAGAGAACTGCAGGTATTGCAATCTATTTTAAGATATACCATTCCCCACACCAATGAAAAAAATGCTAAACTAAAAGCAGGCATGTTTTCATTGGGGTGTATCTACTACAGAAGGATTTCTCTTTCTTTTATATTTGGGCTATGAAGTGTCCCTTTAAGATGAAAATAACCGAACTGGAAACATTCTCTAAGTCAGCTAGGCTTTCAGTTCTGCAACTCTGGCCTTACATTTAAAATTCACTTTATTTGAATCTTGTCTTTAAGTGACTTTTGCATCTGTAGAATGTTTCATATCAGCATTTTATTATTGATCTAAAGGGTTAAGGGTTAATACTCCCAGCATAGTGGCTACTGTTTCATGTTTATCAGTTTAATTTGCATCACTAGTGTTCACTTTTAACATTTTGAATGTTTATTATATTATGGTGCTTTACGATGTTTTATTTTTCTTGTTCCACTACTTAGTTTTGGTCACAACGTTTGCAGCTCTGTGCTGGTTTACACAAATAAACTTAAATTTGTTTCATTGCTTCGATCATCATCTGAGGCCTGTGAGTTCCTTTTCTGGAGCTCTGTGTTTTCTGATCTCTCGTTCATTCAGTACATAAAATCAATCTCAAATCCAACTAGTTTGACCATAAAAGCCTACCTTCTATCTGCTACTTCCTAATATTAGATGAATTTTCTCCAACCTTAATTCCCGCAAATAGCTCCCAATTTGTCTTACTCAAGCTGTATTCTTGCAATCCACCCAGACTGCCCCCTTACAGTTGGTAATTCTCTAGGAAGGCATATCAACTCAGCAATTAATTTGCTTCCTTTGCCATATTGCTCTTTTGTCTTCATTAATTCACTGCTACCCCTTATCCTTCACTCCACTCATATACAGTTTATCGACTGAGATGTTAATATGCGTCAGCTTTGGTGACCCACCGTTTTTTCTTTAAAGGGTTACTCCAACCAAGAATCAGTGTTTTCATAACACATAGGTTAAAGTAACTCTTTATGTGGTGGTCTCCAAACATAAAAAGAAGTAAATAAAGATTCAAACGTAACCTCTGTTCCATTGCCAAGTCCAAGTTCTTCTAACAGCCACTTCCTAATTGCCTGATGTCACTAGCACTTGCCGGAGGGTGAGGGACGGCAGTAAGTGCGATCTGAGTGGAGGACAGAGGCAACACGGAGTAGGGTGAAGGAACAATGACAACATTTCTCTCTGGGGTCAGGATACTGGAATTCCCATTACCCAGATAAGAGGTTAATCTCTGCATGTACAAAACTGCCTATACAGACTCCAGGCACCATGAGTACTTCATATCACTAAAGTGATCATGGTTTTTGGAGTTAACCTTTAAATAACAAATATGCACTATTATCTGTGGTATATTTGTCCCCTTAGTTCTATCCTATTATAAACTCATTTGATCCGGGCCCTCACGGTTCATGTAGGTTACATTTGTATTGTTATAAGTTTACTTTACTGTTTTGTCCACTAATTGTACAACATCACATGTTGGTGTTTTATAAATGATAATGAAAATAATTATATTCTCTTTGTTGCAGCAAAGTTAACTTTTAATATTTCTTTTAAATCAATGTGTGTTGGAGATACATTTATGTGCAAATAATCACATCACCCGCTATAACACAAAAAATAATTATATCCCAGCTGTTCGGCATACAGGTTGAATCATAGTAACTTATTAAAGGAAATACCTCACAGTGGTTTCTATGTAGCGCTAAATTTAATCTGGAATTTATACATTTTCCTTTGTGAAAATGTGATATTTTCATAGAGAACTTAATAAAACTAAAGCATTTTATTCTCAAGAGTAAACAGTCTGGCCAGATAACTTGAAATCCTGAGAAAGTCAAGTTCAAGTTAATTTCCTGAAACAATCTGACCCCGGGGCCACAGCAACCACTAACAAGAAAAAGGAGATTTTAAAATAACTCCAGTTCAAAAAAAAGTCTCAAGGTTATCCAAAGCCAATGAAAGAACATAGGCAAGCGATCAACATAATTGCTAATGCAAAAATAACAAATGCATGTTTTCAGCAGTTCAAATTAAAGATAACTTTACTTGGATACAAATACAGGTGTAACAAAACATGTAACAAAAACACCCCAGTTAACCAGTATAATGGCTGCTTATATATATATGTGAACTCAGACTATTTGTTGTTTTGCCTTCAGTAGTCGTTTATTTGGCTATTGAGCTTGTCTAGTGCCCTCTGTTGGTAGCAACAGCAATATGCACTACCTGAATAGCAAGACTGGTTCATTTGCATATTCAGGTAGATTTGCATATTGCTAATTCTGCAGGCACGTGAGATATTTTCTGTTAATTATTGTCTCCCCCACCTCTTTAAAAATATGCCATTGTGTTATCATAAGTCATTGTATGTTGCCTGCTATGATTTGACTGTTTGTAATTTTATTGAGCTTTCACAGCAATGTTAATGTCATGAGCATATGGGCTAGTCCCAAGTAAAATAAAGTTTTAGACAGTTCTTCTTCACCCTTCAAAACGTAGCTGTGTCTCGTTGTTGAAAGGGAATTTGGAGCTTAATCACTAGCTCTTTTCAGAGTTCTGCCTCTCTACTGCTCCATGGATCCAGTGGATGGGACTTCACCTCTCTCCTACAGCCCAGCATCTTTCCCGGAGGAAGGACGTCGCCAATGGCAGATAACACTCACTACCCTGGGTAGCCGTTACAACAGGTATTTAGCATTTTGTAAAACTGCATTTTTTTCCTAGATACCAAACGTCACAAAAGGACGCTGTGAGTTAACATGATATCGTCTTTTGTTATCGACAAGGTACCAGTACTAGAGTGACTTCTTGTTATTGAATTGCATGGAATTTTACTTCTTTATATCAATGGTCAAATCATGTTTGATGATTATGTACTGAGTGCTGGATTATGTAAATAGTGCATTATTTTTTATAATCAAAAACCCACTACTCTGAAACATACCAGTAACAGAGAAGAGGTCAAGGCACTCCAATTACTTCAGGTATGTTTATTTGAACATAAGAAACACCGCAGCGTTTTGACCCGAGATTGGGTTTTTGTCGCGCTTGAAAAAGACCCAATCTAGGGTTGAAACTTTGCAGTTTTCCCTATGTTCAAATAAACATACCTGACATTATTGGAGTGCCTGAACCTCTTCTCTGTTATGGAGTTTATCATTGGTGGATAGTGATGTCCCGAACAGTTCGCCGAACGGTTCGCGAACGGTTCGCCACGAACTCCAGTCAGCAGACACATTCCAGCCAATCAGCAGCAGACCCTCCCTCCCAGACCCTCCCACCTCCTGGACAGCATCCATTTTGAAGCTGCATTCTTAGTGAGCTGTCCAGGAGGTGGGAGGGTCTGGGAGGGAGGGTCTGCTGCTGATTGGCTGGAATGTGTCTGCTGACTGGAGTCTGCGGCGAACCGTTCACGGCGAACCGTTCGGGACATCACTATTGCTGGGCTTGTGCTGGACCATGGTCTAGTTGAGTATCCTTGACTTATGTGGATTGAGTGCAGTTCCTATTGATATATTTTAATACTCTAAAACATGTCCAGGGCTGTCCGAGATCAGAGGAAGACCCCTTTTAATAAAATAATTGAAAAGGAAGCTGAGAAGAAAGAAACAGCAAATACTATCTTCCTAGCTCTCTGTTTGCATATCACCATCATCAGACAAGGACATATAGTCAATGAAATTAAAGGATCTCAAACCTTAATCCTTAACCCAGCAGAAATATATTTATCATTTAAATGAAGTAACACCATACCATACTAGCATAGTAAAAAAAAAAACACCTTAAAACCCCACTAAAAGCTTTTTCAACTGTGTGTCTTGTTTAGCCTCCCAGCTACCGTTTGCGTATTTAAATGTTGCTAAATAAAGGATTACATTGGCCAACACTTCATTGAAACTTTTATTGCATATCAATGCTGCTATTAACCATTGTCCATATCCACTGCCTTGGAAACACATTTGCTTAACTAGAGCCGAAATTCCTATTGAAGAAATAATAAACAGTTAAAGGTACATTTTCTATCTATTTCTACTAACTCACAAAATGTGCATTACATTGCATGTCAACAAGCTCTCTAACTGTAAAATTAACTCCCTGACTCATTCTTCAAGTGGAATATAATCAACATAAAGATATATTTAGCAAAATACTTTAGATTCCCCCTAATGTTAAAGAAGACTATCATTACAATAACCTTGTTGAGGGCAGTGAATAATATTTGGCTCTTCAAACCACTTGGGATTTAATGATTTAGCATACGGATACATATCTGGGTCTAGAACCAGGGATTAAGAACTACTACTAATGGTTTAGTGGAAATTGCTGCATTATCATAGTTACATAGTTACATAGTAACATAGCTGAAAAGAGATTTGGGTCCATTGAGTTCAGCCTTCCTCACATATGTTTTTTCTATTGATCCAAAAGAAGGCAAAAAAACAAGTCTGAAGCGCTTCCAATTTTGCAACAAACTAGGAAAAAATTCCTTCTTAACCCCAAAATGGCAGTTAGATATCTCCTTGGTTCAAGCACCCTACTAATTAGAAATTATATCCCCGTATGTTATGTTTTTGAAAGTATTTATCAAATTGCTGTTTAAACATCTGTATGGACTCCAATAAAACCACCTCTTCAGGCAGATAATTCCACATCCTTATAGTTCTTACTGTAAAAAAAAGCCTTTTCTTTGCCTTAGCTTAAATCTCCTTTCTTCCAGTCTAAATGCATGACCTTGTGTCATATGTATAGCCCTGTTTATAAATAGACTTACAGATAATGGCTTGTACAGGCCCAAATATATTTGTGTAATGTTATCATATCCCCTTTGAGACGCAGTTTTTACAAACTAAATAGATTTACATTTTTTAACCTTTCTTCTTCATAACTAAAATTCCTTTGATCAGTTTTGTAACTCGTCTCTGCACTTTTTCTAGTGCCATGAAAGCCTTCTTAAGAACGTTATATATATTGTAATTTATGCTCCTATTTATACATGAAAAAACTTTACTGGCCTTAGCAACTGGAGATTGACTTTGCATATTGCTGCCTAATTTGTTATCTATAACAATTCCCAAATCCTTCTTGTGTGTTGTTATCCCTAATTCTCTACCATTTAGGGTGTAAGTTGCTTGTGCATTCTTAACACCAAAGTGCATAACTTTGCATTTCTCTATGTTAAATTTAATCTGCCATTTTAGTGCCCAGTCCCCCAATCTCTCCAAATCCCTCTGCAGCAAAGCAATATCCTGCTCACATTTTATTACTTGACAAAGTTTTGTGTCATCTGCAAACACTAAAATATGGCTTTTAATGCCTATTTTCATTTATAAATATGTTAAATAGAAGTGGTCCCAAAACAGAACCCATGTACAGGAAACCTTTAGAAACCACTCATCTTGTTATTGTTGAATATACAAATACAATCTGTACAATCTGTCACTTTATTGCTAGGTTTTGGTTATTAATAAAGAACGTTATTATTTTATAGCATTGTAGTTTATGTAGATTATATGACATCATAACGTTAACATACTAAGCTTTAAATCTGCTTTAGAACGTGATGTGCTGCTGTTTGTCTGATATTATATAGTATATATGTATATATTCAGATCATGGTTTTAAATCCTGTACTGCACAGGTCAAGGATGTTGCACTGTGCATTAAAAACTAAATGCGTTGTGTGTCCAGAATATCAATTCAGAAATATAAGCTTAACCAGAAATCTAAAAAAAATATTAACGTTATTTAAAACAAAACATAGATAATGAAAAAACATTACGCTATCAAGATCATGACAAAAATGTACGCCAACAATTTTATGCAAAAATGACACCATCAAGATCATGGAAACTCGTATAATCCAGTTGACATTTGTTATTAGACTTTAAAATTATATATCTCTGTAACATCTAATGATGCATTTTTCCCTATAATGTGTGTTTCACTGTATATTTAAGGGCAAAGTGTGTGATATTATACAGTATTATACAATATACAATATCAAGCTGGATATCTGATTTACTAAGGACACTTTTGATTAATGTATGGACGGTTTAAATAATCTGTATTTATCCATCAGAACAAAACAGTGTGGTGGACTCCGATCACAATAGACCGTAAGCTCGTTTGAGCAGTGTCCTTTTCGACCTATTGTTCCTGTAAGTTTTCTTGTAATTGTCCTATTTAGAGTTAAATACCCCTCTCATATTATTGTAAAGCGCTACGGAATATGTTGGCACTATATAAATGGCGATAATAATAATAATAATGAATTATTGTGTACATCTGCCATATATCCTTAAAGGACCACTCTAGGCACCCAGACCACTTCAGCTTAATGAAGTGGTCTGGGTGCCTGGTCCAGCTAGGGTTAACCCATTTTTTCATAATTATAGCAGTTTCAGAGAAACTGCTATAATTATGAATGGGTTAAGCCTTCCCCCTAATCCTCTAGTGGCTGTCTCATTGACAGCCACTAGAGGCGCTTGCGTGCTTCTCACTGTGATTTTTCACAGTGAGAGCACGCCAGCGTCCATAGGAAAGCATTGTAAATGCTTTCCTATGCGACGGGCTGAATGCGCGCGCAGCTCTTGCCGCGCGTGCGCATTCAGCCGGCGGGGAGGATCGGAGGCGGAGAGGAGGAGGAGAGCTCTCCGCCCAGCGCTGGAAAAAGCTAAGTTATTACCCCTTTCCCCTTTCCAGAGCCGGGCGGGAGGGGGACCCTGAGGGTGGGGGCACCCTCAGGGTACTATAGTGCCAGGAAAACAAGTATGTTTTCCTGGCACTATAGTGGTCCTTTAAATAAAGTTAAATTTCAAGAATTGAGAAACATCCTTAATGTCATTCTATTGAAACATGTTTTTTGTTTGATAGCATTCGATCAAAGAAGTAATCTGCAATTAGAGGGTAGACATGCAACAAAGCTAATCACTCCAATTTACATTCTAAACATCTATAAAACCATAAAATGTTACATTCCACCATCCAACAAAACGATGACCAGGCAGCTTACTATCAGAGTAAATATAGAATATATCTGTGTGAGGGCATGCGCGACATTACTAACGACCAGTTTTGATGCCGACACAATAACCAGATTTAAACATGTATTTAAATTTTACCCATTAATTAGATATTGCTGCAAGTGAGCATTTAGAGCTGCAGGGTGTTATTATATGAAAAATTCATGGGTAGTATTCAATTACTAAAGATCGCAGTTTACAAATAAATATAAGTTTATCCTAACCGTAAGTTTGATTCCAGCAACCCCGCAGATTAATTAAATGAATTAACAAAAAAATTTAGCCATTAAGGGGTGAATTTAATATGAGTCATGCATTCATGCCAGGTTATTATGTTTGGCTATAATGATAGCTATACTTATTCTGCTTAAAGGGAAAGCATTGCTTACCCATATTTTTTATAGTATTTTTACTAATGTTCTATACTTAGCAAAAATATATTTTTGAGACCAAAAAATATAAAATTAAAGGGGCACTATAGTCACTATAGAAGCAGTTTGAGTGTATAGATCATGCCCCTGCAGTCTCACTCCTAAATTCCCTGCCATTTAGAAGTTAAAGGGACACTCCAGGCACCCAGACCACTTCTGCCTATTGGAGTGGTCTGGGTGCCAACTCCCACTACCCTTAACCCTGCAAGTGTAATTATTGAAGTTTTTATAAACTGCAATAATTACCTTGCAGGGTTAAGTCCATAGGCGTGCACAGCCTATTGCATTAGGGTGTGCAACCTAAAGCACAAACACACATGCCGTGCACGCGTGTGTGCCTGTGCGTGTGCGTGTGTATGTGTATAGATATATACATATATTATATACACATACACACACACATATATATATAAACCACAAAGTTGATGGCTTCAAAAAAACAACACTACTACTTTTTGATCCTGAGGAAAGCCCAGATAGGGGCTGAAATGTCGATAATTTTAATGGATTTACAATAAAGTATTTTGAATTTTAAGAAGTCCGAGGAGTGCAGCCATCAACTTTGTGGTTTCTATAGCATGCTTGTCCGCTGGCTTATGCACCAGGCAATACCTAAGGAATACGTGAGTGCAAGGATCAATTTTGTTTTTATATATATATATATATATATATATATAAAAAAACAGAGCGTGGAGTCAG
The DNA here is from genome assembly GCA_933207985.1 of Pelobates cultripes. NCBI lineage: Eukaryota > Metazoa > Chordata > Amphibia > Anura > Pelobatidae > Pelobates > Pelobates cultripes. Next base: position 13,742,329 of record OW240922.1, on the reverse strand, counting down.
CGCTAATATATCAGAAAGAGATACAAAAGGCAGCAATCCCAAACAAGGACTCCCTCAAGTGTCCATGAGATAAATACGGAAAGCAAACAAACAGAAGGATGGGACTGCGCCAATAAACAAAATAAAAAAGTCCTAGTTAGGATATTGAAATAGAATCCAGTGTAATGAAACTTGGTCTTATGTTGGTCTATGAAGTTGTGGAATTTTGCTCCTTACTGATATATGGAGGAGGGCGATGGATGATGAGATGGTAGAGAATGATCCAAAAGGTATCCAAATGAAAAAGAAGAGATAATACTCACTTTTTGTAGAGCTTAATCCAGCTCTGGTATGAATAGCTTGCAGCGGTATTATCCCCGCTTGTAGGATATACAGTGAGCTTCCTCTTCAGTGTAGTGACAGGCAACCAGGGGGAAGATAAAATGAAAAACAGTGATAGTGCAGTATGTTCCAAAAGTGGATAAAAAGTATTAAAATATAATAGACACACTCACATTTAATAGAGCTTATACTAGCTCTAGTATAGTAGGCATGGAACGGTATGATCCCCGCGTCTGGGATATGTGGTGAGTGTTCTTTGAAATAGTTCTTTAAGATGGTAACAGGAACTCAGGGAGAAGATAATAAAACAGCAATAGTGCTCTCAGTAAAATAATGCTGGTATATAAAATATAATAAAATATACTCACAATGTATAAATAAAAAAAATAAAAATAAAAAGATAATAGTGCAAAAGAATAAAATGACCAAAATCTATTTATAAACAGTAATTAAAAAACAGTGCAATATCCAAACACGTTTCTCCAATATAGGCTTTATCAATTTTTTTAACTACCTGGCTTTTTACCTATTGTCTCCTATACTCCAAAGAATCCCAAGGTGGGGATTATACCACCCGTGCCTATACCATAGAGCAGTTAGCCTGCCCTATACATTGTGAGTATATTTTATTATATTTTATATACCAGCATTATTTTACTGAGAGCACTATTGCTGTTTTATTATCTTCTCCCTGAGCTCCTGTTACCATCTTAAAGAACCTTTTCAAAGAACACTCACCACATATCCCAGAGGCGGGGATCATACCGTTGCATGCCTACTATACTAGAGCTAGTATAATCTCTATTAAATGTGAGTGTATCTATTATATTTTAATACTTTTTATCCACTTTTGGAACATACTGCACTATCACTGTTTTTCGTTTTATCTTCCCCCTGGTTGCCTGTCACTACACTGAAGAGGAAGCTCACTGTATATCCTACAAGCAGGGATAATACCGCTGCAAGCTATTCATACCAGAGCTGGCTTAAGCTCTAAAAAAAGTGAGTATTATCTCTTCTTTTTTATTTGGATACCTTTTGGATCATTCTCTACCATCTCATCAACCATCGCCCTCCTCCATATATCAGTAAGGAGCAAAATTCCACAATTTCAGAGACCAACATAAGACCAAGTTTCATTACACTGGACTCTATTTCAATATCCTAACTAGGACTTTTTTATTATATATATATATATATATACACACAAATACACTATGCATACATACAGTCATCATAGGGAGTGCTCCACTAGAGGGCAGTGCACTCATCATAGTCAGTGCTCCAATGGGAGGCAGTACTCTCATTGTAGGGTGTGCTCTGAATGTGATTAGAAACCCTTTAAGTCACTGCAGTGATAGAGGAATACAAAATGAGCCCCAGATTATGTTTCTCTGCATAGTGAACACCAATGATAAAGCAAAGAATGCAAATAAGGCTCTCTGGGCTATGATTTATTCTGCATTTCTTTCTAGATTATCTCACACAGTTATTGGCATAAATTAATTAATGATAGTCTGGGTAAACTGCATTAAAAGGAAAGGAGCTCACTTATCTGAGTAACTAACAACACATTGCTCATGATCTCATGTGACTTGCACTCAGTAAACCAGGTCAGGTGCTCTGCGTGAAGTGTGAACATTATGTGTCTATCTTCCAAGTTTAAAACAGTCAGAAAAATCTGTATTTGAATCTAAACTATCAGTCAGTAGTAGGCAGTAGACATTTGACCCTTTAGGTTAGATGACACAGCTGAGCCGCCCTGACCCTGAAAGTAAATTAATAATGGAGTGAAATGAAATGTTGCAGCTTGCAGCCTCACGAAGGGAAATAAGAAATTATTTTTAAACTTACTTACTCTATCTGGCTTCCGCCCGGAACCCATTCTGGGTGAAAACGCTGGGCTCTGCTCTGGCACTGCACTGTGACATGGCCGGGCCTCACCCTAGCGTTGCTGCGACTCCGCCTCTGCGTGACGTATGTTACAGAGGAGGTGTGGAGGAGGAGCAAGTCCGTCCTTCACTATGCAGCGCTTCCGCTCACATAGTGAAGGATCGGATCAGGAGACAAACAATTGGATGACACAGCAGACGGCAGTGCAGCAAGGAGGTTCTGAGGCTTGATTAGGGTGTGCCCAGACACACCCGGCACACCCTGTGCACATGCCTATGGTCAAGTCCTCCTCTAGTGGCTGTCTATCAGACAGCCACAAGAGGGACTTCCATGTTCTTAGAACACACAAAGTGTTTTAAACAACGCTGGACGTACTCACGCTATGCATGAGGACCTCCAGCATCACTGGAATCCCCATAGGGAAGCATTGAACAATGCTTTCTTATGGGGAGGTCTAATGCGCGAGCGGCCATTGCAAGGAGCATGGGCGGAGTCTGACCCAGTGTTGAGGGACATCGGTGCTGGATTCAGGTAAGTCACTGAAGCAACATGGGATGGGGTGTGGGAGGGAGAGAGGCACTGCAGAGTCCTGCAGTGCCAGGAAAACGGATATGTTTTCCTGGCACTGAAGAGTCCCTTTAAATCACTTTTGTTTCTGTTTATGCCACCCTAGTCACACCACCCCCGGGTGTGACTGACACAGCTTCCTGAAAATAAAATGGTTTCATTTTCAATCAGTTGTAATTTATTTTAAAAGTTTTTATTTCCTGCTCTGTAAATTGAACTTTAATTACATACAGGATGCTCCTGCAGGATCTAGCAGGCTTTCAACAGACCAGGATATAAGAAAATATCGATTAAACAGAGTTGCCAATAAAGAAAGTGTAAACATTAGATGACTCTTTGCAGGCAGTGTTTAGGAAGGCTGTGCAAGTCAAATGCAGGGAGGTGTGGCTAGGGTTGCATAAACAAAACAATTTAACTTAACTAAATGGCGGAGAACTGAGCCGTGAGACTGCAGAGGCTAGATCTATACAAAAAAAACGGCTTCATTAGGCTAAAGTTGTTTTGGTGACTATAGTGTCCCTTTAAATGTACAAATCCAAACTGCTGTATAGTCCGCTGTATAGCTCCCAGTCAGTTATTGTTGTAAATAGCATCCTGTGCACCTATCAGTCAGCATATAGACTTTCAGCTTCTCCCATGCAGTTATGCCCTGGCTGTGCCTGGACTGAGCTGGATTGTGATGCCAGTTGCTAAAACTTTAATATAAATTTAAAAGAAAACGCAGCATCTCATAAAAGAAGTGTTAACACAAGTTATAGGTGATTTTTAATGTTTTATTCAAATGTGCAATTTTCAGAGAAGCGACAGTTCCCGTTTAAAGTGCCTCACATCACTCTTTTTTATTGCTTGTGTGGTTTCTCTCTAGGCTAATACCAATGACTTAGCATATGGCTGCAGCAATATTGACGAGGAGATTTAAAAACAAGACATTGCGGTGCAGCAGTCACGAGCAATCTTCGATGATGGTGACTCATCAGCTAATAGTAAACGGCTTCTTTCCAGCAACGCGAAGTGCCCTCTGTGGCTGATGATTAACTCAAAGGCATTTCAATGCCATGTAAAACACAAACAAAGAAAGCGGCTCTGTAACCCTCTACTTACCCTGCTTCAATCTGTTCCTCTTCTCTTCCTCACCTCTAATCAGCTCATTCTTTTTCTTTGTCTCTTTTAGTACATAAGACAATGTATTTTTCTTCCTCGTGACAAAAGGCGGAGCTACCTCTGCCATGTTTTGTCTCTAGCGGCTGATGGGGAAATAAGGGATTTTCTCGCTCATCGTGAGACAATATCTATGGAGGCTCCTGCAGTCTCATTGAATTCTCACATGCCCACAAGTACAGCACTGACGTGGGCTCCTGGCAGATAAAGTTTCAGGAGTTGAAGAGAATCCATGAGTGAAATATTCAGGTATATAAATCTTCCCTTCCCTGCAGTCTTCAACCCCCGCCAACTCCAAGTGGCAAAGTCCCTATTACGGGTCTTTGTAAATTATGCAAAGACCCCTGAAGGTGACAGAACTGCTGTAACGCTTGAAAAAAATAAAAATAACAATTATAATAATACTTTGTGTTTAGTATTTTTTTTCCCCTCAAACATTTTTATTGAGAATCTTGCAAAATAATTAATACCCAGTATATTTAAGACTCTTTCATACTTGCCTTTCAGCTATACTATAGACATTCAAATGATTATTTGATTTTGGTGTACATACTTGTGCATACTATAGTATACTGTTAGTTGAGATCTCTAAGGAGCACGGTGTACATACATGTGAATACTTTAGTATACTGTAAGTTGAGATCTCTAAGGAGCACAGTGTACATACGTGTGAATACTATAGCATACTGTAAGTTGAGATCTCTAAGGAGCATGGTGTACATGCGTGTGAATACTATAGCATACTGTAAGTTGAGATCTCTAAGGAGCATGGTGTACATACGTGTGAATACTATAGTATTCTGTACGTTGAGATCTCTAAGGAGCATGGTGTACATACGTGTACATGCTCTAGTATACTATAAGTTGAGATATCTAAGGAGCACGGTGTACTTACGTGGACATACTATAGTATACTGTAAGTTGAGATCTCTAAGGAGCATGGTGTACATACGTGTGCATGCTATAGTATACTGTAAGTTGAGATCTTTAAGGAGCATGGTATATCCTGTATGCATACTATAGTATACTTTAAGTTGAGATCTCTAAGGAGCACAGTGTACTTATGTGTGCATGCTATAGTATACTGTAAGTTGAGACAGTGCTATAAGTTGTTTCTAGAGGTTTTCTTTATTTTGCAGAGAGTAGATATCTATACATACAAATCCATACAAATAATGGACAACTATTTTACTGTTATCTTGAACCTATGTTAAGAAAAAGATGACTATTTGAAGGACCTCATGCTTATTCATGTCTGTATGTGAGTATGTGTATCTGTCTGTGTGTGTATGTCTGTCTGTGTGTCTGTATATGAGTGTGTGTATGTCTTTCTGTGTGTGTGTGTTTATGTATGTGAGTGTGTGTATGTCTGTGTGTGTTTATGTCTGTGAGTGTGTGTATGTCTGTGTGTCTGTTGTATGTAAGTGTGTGTATGTCTGTGTGTCTGTCTGTGTGTCTGTCTGTGCATGTATGTCCGTGTGTCTGTATGTGTGTGTATGTCTTGCTGTGTGTATGTCTTGCTGTATGTCTGTATGTCTGTCTGTGTGTGTATGTGAGTGTGTGTATGTCTGTATGTGTCTGTATGTCTTGCTGTGTGTATGTCTGTGTGTGTGTGCATGTCTGTGTGTGTGTCTGTATGTGTGTGTATGTCTCTCTGTGTGTCTGTATGTGTGTGTGTGTGTATGTCTGTGTGTCTGTATGTATGTGTATGTATGTCTGTATATCTGTGTGTCTGTATGTGTGAGTGTGTGTGTATGTATGTATGTATGTGTGTCTGTATTTGTGTGTCTGTATGTCTGTATGTGTGTGTGTCTGTGGCTGTAGATATGTGTCTGTGTGTGTGTGTATGTTTGTATGTATGTGTGTGTGCATGTGTGTGTGTGTGTCTACATGTATATCTGTTTACATGTGTGGGGGGGTAACAAATGGGAGGGGGACGATAGACGTATGGGAGGAGGGTTGACGTACAGGGGAAGGGGCCCAGGGCAATTTTCGCACCGGGGCCCCATGGTTTATAGTTACACCTCTGATAGGTGCTGCCCCTTTTCTCTGACATACATGGATATTGCTGTTTCTAAGAAATAGAAATGTTTGCTTTTGTCAGCGGACACACTAGTGGCTTTTAGTCTAACAGCCACAAGAGCAAATGAATGGTTTTCATATTCGGTGTCATTAAACGCAATAAGATGATCGTGAATTCAGTATTCAGAGAAGCATTTGACAGGTGGGGTTTGGGGATTCTGCTGCACATGCCTTCGGTCAGTAATCCCAGTAAACCATGCAATTAACAACATATCCATCCCCAGGGAATTTCCAACAATGCATTGGGGTGCATGCTAATGCCCATGTGATTTTTGCTTTATATCAGACATGCCTATTACATGTACTATGAATGACGTTTATTATGGTTACCCTATTAAAACAATGCAGAACCCTTCAAATAAATATTTAGTGCGGTGTTTATTATTCAAGAGACATTGTAATAACTAATTTACTGAACTACATAAAACAGTCTAGTGACATAAAAATTAATCTTGGCACATACAGGTCAGGTAAGTCAATAAAGTGTCAACAGGACTATTAAAAAGGTAATTGTCAATTGGTTATCAGTTTATTGCATATGCATGCCTCTGGCAATTCTTTATAAAAGTTAGATGAATGCTTCCAAATCGGATTTCAGTTCTACAATTGTAATTAAAAAAAAAGACTGCAGATGTGTAGGATCTTTTTATTCGCCGATAAACGTGTGTAACTTGCAATTCACAGATAAGAACACACAGAACCATTATAGTAAATATTAATAAGGTTAAAGTGCATGGATGGCAAACATTGTAAATGGACGATGGGCATAACCAACATTTTATTGAGGTCAACTACGGAGAACTCTACAAACAATATATATATAAAAAAACTATATAATTCAGTACCAAACTACAAAACATTTGAGTGAAAATTGTATAATTTAATTTGCCTTTACAGTATAAGCATTATCATTTACATGTCATGATTCCCTTTTATTCCAGAAGTTTGGTCCTTAAGGGGTTAAATATGGAACACATATTATATAGAGAAACTTAGATGTTACATAATTACATAGTTGAAAAGATTACTGTGTCATCAAGTTCAGCCTTCCTCACATCTGTTTTTTTGCTGTTGATCCAAAAGAGGGCAAAAAAAAACCCCAGTTTGAAGCACTTCCAATTTTGCAACAAAATAGGCAAAATATTCCTTCTTGACCCCAGAATGGCAGTCGGAATTATCTCTGGATCAAGAAGCTATTACCGTACAGCTGGAAAATTATATAGTTGTATATGTTTGTTTTTGCAAGTATGCATCTAGTTGCTGTTTAAACATCTGTATAGACTCTGATAAAACCACTTCTTCAGGCAGATAATTCAACATCCTTATTGTTCTTATGGTAAAAAAAAAACCTTTCCTTAAAAAATAAATAAATAGAATCTAACCCATAGAGCAAGTAAAAGTTAAAATGAGCTTTATTATGTATTCATATTACAAAAGAATATTAAAAACATCTAGATATTAAAAACATCTAGAGCCCATAGAAGTTTATTTTTTTAAATGTACTTATTATTTAACCCCTTAAGGACACATGACATGTGTGACATGTCATGATTCCCCTTTATTCCAGAAGTTTGGTCCTTAAGGGGTTAAAAAACTCTTTTACGATGAAGAATTGAAATTACTCTTTTTTTCAAGCTCGTCCTATGATGTTTAAACATTACGTAACCACACGTTTAACAATGTCACATAAACAGAACATTATTATAAACAGATAATCACTAGTATACTTTGCAGGTTTGGGGGTGATTGGAGAGAAAACAAGAGATTAACTATATAAAGACAGAGAAAGATGAGGACAAAAAGAGAAGGAGAAAAAAGATTAGGATTGAGAAAAATTGAGATGATATTTTTCTGACGATTGAGGCTTATTAAAGATATTTCGGGTTTTTCACTAAAGTAAGAATTCGAGATTAATTCAAAGTGAATTTTAAATTTAAGGTCAAAATAGTCAAATTGGAAAAATTATCAATATCAGCTATGCTTTCAGTTCCGCTACTCTGGCCTTAAATGTGAAATTCACCTTAAATTCTCACTTTATTAAATAACCCTGTCTACATTTTGGTGTTTGATATAAGATGGTTGCATGAAGTGTTTCCTTCTGTAATGGAGAGTAAATCATCGGAAGCGGCCCTTAGGTTATAGGTGCTGTATAGTAAATGGTGAAAAATGAATTGTCTGTACAGCATTGGGAAAATACACAGCTATTAGATGCACACAGGTCTGGTGAGCAACATTTCTTTTTCAATTATATAATTATTAATATTATTACTTATTGCTATAGATTACTGCCACTAAAAGCATATGTTGATTTTGGGCAAGGTGGATTTCCTTGTGATTTACATACTATACTCGCATGCAGTAGTGTGGATGCAGATGTCTGCAAACATTCAATTTTTGTCCTATAGACAGTGAACATAGTGTCCCCTCCCAGTGATGATTGCAGGAAGCAGGGTTACTTGGATACCATAGGCACACGGTTGACTCCAATCAAAGTAGTTGACTTAGGGGCTTGAATGGTCACCTTGACTTTCTGCAACTGATATTGATATGCTGTAAAAGTAATTTGACAATTCCTGACTCCACATCATCTTGTGGGAAGAGTCACTTGATCAACAGTGTACAGAGGGGGGCCGTGTTAATTCAACCATGCTTGAAGAGCTACAGTGATCCACCATGGTAACATACCTCATACAAAAACATTTAATCATACTTCCCAGGGGTAAAGAGGGGAAAGCCAGGACGGGGTGGGCAAGGCCCTAAGGGTGCCTTACCAGTTATACGACTTATGTCACTAGCGACGCCCATAGTGCATGGACCTGCCTGGGAAAGGGGCCGACCCATCTAATGACAGGACCTTTCACTGACCACCACCACTGCTGAAGCACTCCATGCATGGCTCTAGTACAATAGTTGCTCTAGTTTACAGTCCAGCTGGTGTCCACAGATGCCAGACACAAGAGAACTGAAGTGGGGCTGTGGGTGAAGTGGAATATTTGGGAGGCATGTTTTAGTCATAGAATGTGGAACTAAAATGGTTGTTCGAACAAAGGAACCCGGAAGGATTCCAGAAAAACCTTCGTATATATGGTATTTTTTGAGCATATAAAAAGGAAAGGGAAAAATAAAATAGTTAAGGAGGACAAAACAGTCAGCACTTCATGTATGTTAATACAAGAAATTAAATGACAAACTACATCTCTCCATCCACACAATGCATTCACAAGGAGATGGTTTTCCTATACATGTAGCATCCTACTTATATTTGCACATGAATGTATTTTTCATTAAGTTTACAATATCACGTTTATATGTGCACCTGGAGTAATAAGTAATGTTTTATACATAATATAGCATTATGAAATGTGTATAGGTATAGGTAATGTTATATATATACTATACCATTAATATGATATATAGTTGCAATATCCAGTTGATACATGTTCAAGGTAATGGTTTTATATATGCTATGCCAGGTTTCAAGATCTGAATTTTCTTTTCTTTCTATATATCAAACTCTCATAACGATCGATAGCATGTAAATTAGGTCAAAGCTTGATGCACTCCCTCTTAGCTGGGATTCTAAGTGTTGGAACATTTCCTGTGATCACTATACATGGAGGGAACTGCCCTCCTATGGACTTTTTTGATGAGCCCAAGTTCTCCGCCGAGGCCTGGGGGTACTCAATAACCAGACACTCAGACAAGATGGAAATTCAAAGCATACCAGTTTATTAGAACAAAAGAAATAGACGTTTCTAGACTTTCAGAGGTGCTCATAATTAGACAATAAGGGGTGTACATAATTAAGCAAACAGGATGAGACATTTTGTGCAATCATAATGCTGGCTGCATGTTGTTCTTTTCTTATCTATAAAGCTTATGTAACGATAAATTGGTCAGAACTAGCTTTAATTAGGAACAATATGATCTGTTAAGAACACTTTGGCAATACGTATTTGATGACTCAAGAAGTGTCCTTTAGGGGGCATTGCAAGAAAGAGGGATTTTTAACCCTTTCACTGAGCTATAGTAATAACCCTCCATGATCACATATATTCACTGGTGGTTGGTGAACGTTAAAGTTGGTGGAGCACCAGACTCAACCCTGATGCTTTTTAAAGAGACTCTTTAGGCAACCAGACCACTTCATCTCATTGAACAGGTGCAGTATCCCTGTTCACTTAACTCTGCAATCTAAACCATTGTAGTGTCAGAGAACTGCAATGTTTAAATTGCCGTATTAAGACTGCTTCTAGTGGTTTACCAGACAGCCACTAAATGCACTTCCTTTTTTTTTAAAACAGAGTTGAACTTCGTGAAATGACTCTGGACGTCCTCACACTTTGCATGAGCATGTCCAGTGTCTTCAAGTCTCCCTTCAAATTGATTCAATGCTTTTCTATGTAGAGGACCTAATATAGACACCACAATGAGGGACTGTGGCGCTGGAATTCGGTAAATGCCTAAAGGGTTTCTAACAATTTAATTGTGCCTGAGTGGTGAGAAAGTGGGGTGGGGGTGTCGAGGGACACTGTACAGCTTTCTATTCCCAACACCATAGTGTGTCCTTAAACTTGAACTCTACCATATAGTTCAGTTTTTGTTAGAACATTCCTAGTTTGCTTTCTCCTTACATTACTTTATTGTGTGTTAGGGCTCAATTTCACAAATTATTTTCTGTTTTTATTTGAGTACTCTTCTTGCCAAACTGCTCTTTCACATCAATATTATAAGTGTCAGGAGCGAAAATAGCAATTTTCAATGTTCAACGTTTCTTACAGCTATTAAAAAAAGATATCAGGAATCTTGACATCTCAGTTCATAAAATGTGACAACTGACTTACAATTTAGAGATGTGGATATGTTTAACTATAGATCACGTGAATGTTGAATGAAATTTATACTGCATTTAAGTTAACATGAGTTTTGGTCTCTGTATATGGAAATCAGTGACTCTATCAGGAAAAATTTAGTTATATTATATTTAAGTACGTACATGTAAAAACACTAATCAGCCACAACATTAAAACCATCCGCCTAATAACGTGTAGCTCCCCCTTGTGCCGCCAAAACAGCTCTGCTGTGTTGAGGCATGGACTCCCCAAGACCTCTGAATGTGTCCTGTGGTATCTGGCACCAAGAAATTAGCAGTAGATCCTTTAAGTTCTGCAAGTTGTGAGCTCGGGCTTCCATGGATTGGATTTGTTGTTCCAGCACATCCCCCAGATGCTCAATTGGATGGAGATCTGGGGAATTTGGAGGCCAAGGCAATACCTGGCAGGGAGCATTATCCTGCTGAAAGAGGCCCCTGCCATCAGGGAACACCATTGCCATGAAGGGATATACGTGGTCTGCAACAATCTCTAGGTAGGTGGTACATATCAAAGTAACATCCACATGAATGCCAGGACCCAAGGTTTCCAATTAGAACATAACATTGCTTCCACTGTCTTGCCTTCTTCGCATAGTGCTTCATTTACCCATGGCTGGATCAGTAGCAGGGGGACTCACTGGGATGCCTGGAAACCCCCTCTCCCCCTCCCATCGCTGGTTAAATGACAGATAAAACAGGCACTATAAAAACAGGGGATACTGTATCCCTCCTTGTGATTTGTTATGGTTAAAGCCCTCTATTGAATCTACTAATATTATTCACTTTACCGTTCAGTGGTTTTAAAATTGTGGCTGATCAGTGTACATGCCATTGCTGAATATACATACACTTTGCCTCGACTTTTAGTGATGGTGTCCAGATCCACACACAATGTACAAAGAAGGAGGCATTTTGTCCTTATGTTTTACAACTCTTCTTTTATTAATACTTTAGGTTCATGGTAATTATACATAGACATCACTCCCTGAGTTTCTGATGATATGCACCACCAGTTAAGAGAACAGACATGAAGGGACGATGGCAAGGTGGGCATTTGACCCCTGGGCCACTAGCATACGAGGGTTGTAGACTGAAGCGTTACATCACCAATCTGCTGATTAAATAGAACCTGCAATTACTTACTTCAGCCTCAACTCTCTTCTTCTTTAACACACACCATCTGCCTTGCTTCTCCAGTTCTCTTTACTAATTTTCCCTGCATGGAATATGTTGGAGGTCTCTTCTAAACTCCTATATCAATCAATTCCTCACTATGAAGTCTATACTGAATAATTGATTGAAAGGTGGGAGAATAACCTATTTATAAATATATATATCTATACAATGCTAGCAACATGGACATCCGGTAAAATATAATGATGTAATCTATAAATTATCTATATTTATATATGTAATTACTGACAATGATCACTTCTAACATTATAATACACTGCTATAATTAATACATCTACTAATGCAGGGATGTCTCAGCCAATTGTTGCTTAGGGGTTATCAGGCCTAGGTTAAAACCAAGACAGAATTCTCTGCAATAATAATTGGGACAAAAAAAAAAGAAACCCTAAAAGGTCTTAGTACAAAAACAACAGAACAGAACATAAAACAATACATTCAAACAATTGTCTTCTTGGATCACAAAATAATATAAATTATTATATGTTAATATATGTATGTTAACATATAGTATTGTACAGTTCAGTATATTTGTAGTAATTAATTCTAATGATTTTTGGTTATACATGTTTTTATTTACAAATATTTGTATTAAGTATTATTATATATTTTTTCCATATAATAACAACTTTGATTAAATGTACAGAAATAAATAATTACATAGAAAAAAAGTACCATGCCACTCTCAATTATACCTAACTTGTTTCCTGATGCTACTGTGGCCTCCAAATGTGGAAAAATTATAATATGATTTGCTTTAATGATGTATTTGACAGTAATTCCTCATTATCCTTTGAAAGGCTACAAATGAAATATAATTTAGATAAACCTGACCATAAATTGGACAATCTACAAATATCAAACTTAGAAAATATCCGTATTAATAACTCCAACCAACAACATACTATCTCCACCTGTTACTATAATCTATCCTTACTTCCAAATACAAAATTGGAATACATGTTGGCATGGGATCGTTGATGGGTATTGAATATGCTCTATCAGATTGGTATAAAATCAGTGATCCATTAAGTTATTTGCCTGTGGTACCTGATAAAAAAAAGGTAAAAATTAAAGCAATGTTTCAAGATTCTTCTGATCTCTTCTGGAGAGAATGTGACAACACAGGTGATTTGTCCCACATACGGTGGCAGTACGCCAACTTGAAACCATTCTGGGATTCTACCTTGAATCCAACTTATTGCTCATACCATCTCAGTTGTAACAAATAAGTTAGGATTATTTAAACTACTCTCCGATTTTCGAAACAAACCTGAAAAAAATATATATATTTCACAAATTTGATTGCAGCTATGACCCTAATTCCTAGATATTGAAATAAGTAATAACCCTTCCCAATAGAGAAGTACTTGCCTTCATAACATAAAATAAGAGATACGAACTATCAACCAGGAGATCTTCTCACATGGTAACATAACTGATTGTATTATAGTACCAATGGGAAATAAAACCTAAGGAACTTGTGGCTTGGCCTCATACCGTAAAACTATATAGTGTATTTTGGATCTCACATCACTACTCCAAAACGCTCAAACCACTTCCCCACACTCTACCTATTCCTTTTTTCAGTTCTTTCCCCTTTTCTCGCTCCTGTCATACAATTTGATTTGATGTATGTATACATTATAATTATTGAGTGTTAAATGACTTACCATTATTAAAACAATAATAGAGATGGCTTGAAAACAGGTCTGCAAGGAGGCACACCTGGTTCCAGTCCTATTACCCTAATGGAAATTACTAAATAAAGGTAATTGGCATATAGTGCACTCTATGCCAATTACCTTTACTTAGTAATTTCCATTAGGGTAATAGGACTGGAACCAGGTGTGATTCCTTGCAGACCTGTTTTCAAGCCATCTCTATTAACTCCTTTCTCTGGGTTAGGCCTGGGTTTGGTGGGAGTTTCTCTCTCTCCAGTTTTGTATATCCTACCATTATTAAAACAATATTTTGCGTTTAACTGTAAAACTTATGTAAACTTTTTTATATGTATTTTCTACTTAAAACCCCTGACAGTGTATAGATGAAATTGAATGTAGTTTTGTTGTCCTTCAAAAGCAACTGTTGGTATGTCTGTTGGCACAGTACTGCAAAAGTGAGAAAGCAGCAAGGAATTGTGCGGGGTCTTTGCTAGCTCAACATTCTGTTGGTTTGGCTGCTGGTCTATGAGATAATTGTTTTTCCAGGTTGACTGACCGAATGGGATTTTCCTCTGTAATCTGTGAGTTTCACTGGCAGTAATAGGCTATTCTTTGTTTTGTACAATATTGCACTATTTTGTTCTTTTTGTTGCTTATTTTCATTTCTTATCACTGAACTTATCCGAGTTGGGGGAAATACTACTCTTCCTGTTGAAGTTGTAAATCCTATAAAGATTTTTGCTGTATACTAGAAACTATTTTATCTATACTATTCATACCTTCATTCCCAAGTACTTAACACGGAATGTTGTCAATTTTATTTGTATTTTGGTGCAACCTGTTCTCTCCTCTATATGCTTGTCCCCATTTCGGACATTACCAGTCCTCTCCTGATGGCCCCTGTTCACCGTACTTGCAAATTATGTTAACATCACTGTATAGATATCACTATACACTGTATAGACACAGCTATCACATTATAGCATCACTTTTATTCAGAATAATCAGAAAAATAGATTACACATGTTTTACATTACCAGATTGGAAAGGTCAGTGTCTAGAATAATTAACTTAATGGTCACATGTTTTTAAGTTATTCTGCCTGCAAATGTTCTTGTTCTGTATGCAGACCGAAGAAATGACATTTTCTCATCATTCCTTCTCACAAACTATTGAAACCTTTAATTAAAATCTAGTAACACCATAGAAGCAGACATTAATAGTGATTGCTATCAAGAATAGTAATTCTTACCTTTGTTATCGGGTTTTGACTACTGCGTTATTGCTAAGAGACAGATGGCAACATGTTTGTGCATGGCTGTGTGCGTGTACTGGTTGTATACAAGGCAAATGAACACTGAATTGGAGATGTTTTGCATTCACACTAATGAAATCCCAACAGGTAATTACGGTGATCCTTGACTAATTAGAACAAATGTACGAATGGCTGGAAAAAGTAGGTTTTTGAATTTAGAATCTCATAGTTAGACACAATCTTCGTCATGATGAGAGGACAATATACAGAGAAGTAGAATGTTGATTTCAGAATTGTGAGACTCTTGAAACTTTAAAAAGGACACCAATAAAAAATTTAAATTTTTACTTATATATATATATGTATAATGTAATTAAAGCACATAATTAATGACAAATTGCACAACAGTTTGACATGTGCTGCTGTGTTCAATATATTTTGTTTTTCTAAATATATGTCAGCATTAGCTTTGATTTTTTTTCAGACCACATCAAAAAGACTTGACAAAAACTTCAGGAACTTCCACCAGAGACTCTATACTATAAACTGTAGTGATCATGGTGGATAGACTGCATAGGTTTTCATTGCCAAGAACTCTTGGAATTCATCTCCTGGAATACATACAATACCTTGAATTCTATGATTACACATTCCTATTCCTAATTCATATTGAGCAGAGCTGGTACAGTTACAACTATTTCAAGCTACATGGAGAAGACCACTGAGATACTGGATATTTCTGAATAGCAATGATCCTCAGTCCTATGCTTATGGGGTAATGAAGACCAGTATTCGTCCTGGCATTAAACAACTTGACATTCCACAACAAGCAAAGCAGGCTACAAACCTGTCTATTGAATGAACATATAGTGGCCATAATACTAAATTTCAAATAAAGGTGGAGATGAAAACTCTACAAAAACCATCTACCACTCCTAGTAGAAGGATCACATACATAGAAACATAGAAACATAGAAACATAGAATGTGACGGCAGATAAGAACCATTCGGCCCATCTAGTCTGCCCAATTTTCTAAAAACTTTCATTAGTCCCTAGCCTTATCTTATACAGGCACTCATAGCTTTACAAGGTAAATCAATTAAAGCAGAAGCAGGTATTGTGAAAATACATAACACTACGCACTCACAGACTCACAGCACTCACAGTCTCACAGAAAACATGCAAAACCAGAAAAAACTATCTTATCAAATTTGAAGAGAAAAATGTGATTCATGGTTTGTGCATTATTTCAGTTAAAGGGACATTCTAAGAACCAAAACAACTTTAGCCTAATGAAGCAGTTTGGGTGTATAGATAGTGTAGTCTTACTTTGTTTATACAGCCATAGCCACACCTCCCTGCATGTGACCTACACTGTCTCCGTACACAATTCCTGTAAAGAGAGATCTAATGTTTAAACTTTCATTTTGCACAGTGTTTATTGTAGAATTCCTTACCTCTTTTTCTGTTAGTAGCCTGCTAGACCTTACAGGAGCCTCGTGTGTGATTAAAGATTAATTAACAGAGCAGGGGATAAAAACTTGTAAGAAAAACACACTATGCTGTAAAATCTTAAAGGGACACTATAGTCACCTAAATTACTTTAGCTAAATAAACAGTTTTAGTGTATAGATCATTCCCCTGCAATTTCACTGCTCAATTCACTGTCATTTAGGAGTTAAATCACTTTGTTTCTGTTTATGCAGCCCTAGCCACACCTCCCCTGGCTATTATTGACAGAGCCTGCATGAAAAAAAATAACTGGTTTCACTTTCAAACAGATGTAATTTACCTTAAATAATTGTATCTCAATCTCTAAATTGAACTGTAATCACATAAAGGAGGCTCTTGTAGGGTCTAGCAAGCTATTAACTTTGCAGGGGATAAGAAAATCTTAATTAAACAGAACTTGCAATAAAGAAAGCCTAAATAGGGTTCTCTTTACAGGAAGTGTTTATGGAAGGCTGTGCAAGTCACATGCAGGGAGGTGTGACTAGGGTTCATAAACAAAGGGATTTAACTCCTAAATGGCAGAGGATTGAGCAGTGAGGCTGCAGGGGCATGTTCTATACACCAAAACTGCTTCATTAAGCTAAAGTTGTTCAGGTGACTGTAGTGTCCCTTTAACCCCTTAAGGACACGTGTGTGACATGTCATGATTCCCTTTTATTTCAGAAGTTTGGTCCTTAAGAGGTTAATCACAGACACAGAGATGTGTCAAGGGCTGCATAAACAAAAAAACAAAAGTGATTAATGCCTAAATAGCAGGGGGGAGAGTGGGACTGCAGGGACATGATATACACCCAAACTGCTTTGTTAACCCCTTAACGCCGTTACGGCGTTCTATGCCGTCGCGGCTTTAAAGGGCTTTAAAGCCGTTGCGGCGGCATAGAACACCGTAACGGCTTAAGCCCAGGGGAGGTGAGATCTACTTATCTCCACCCCGATCCTCTTCTGGAGGGCTGCCTGACAGCCCAGGCAGCCCTCCTCAGGCAAGTGAGGCCCCCGGGGGCCATGTGATCGCTCTTAAAGAGCGATCACATGGCCCCCTATCCATGTGATCGCTCTTAAAGAGCGATCACATGGCCCCCTATAGCTGGCTGTGGATCTGTCAGCAGGGGGACTGTCTGAAATATCAGCCATATATCAGACAGTCCCCCTGCTGGTGGAAAGTGTAAAAAAAAATTAAAAAAAAATTAAACAGGTTTAAAATTAAATTAAAAGTATTTTTATATATATATATAATATATGTATATGTATTATATACATAATATATATACATATTATATATATGTAACGTCATACAAATAAATAAATTAAAAAATAAAATAAAAAAACAAAATTTAATATAAATTATATATTCAAATGTAATTTCATTCTAACTGTATTTTGTTATTAATATATATATATATATATATATATATATATATATATATTATATTGGTAACAAAATACACTTAGAATGACATTCTACATATATCTATCTATATATAAAATACAAATAACTGCAAATATATATATATAGATAAATACATATAATTACATAAAAGATTATATTAGCATACACGTAGAATTTAAATACCTATAAATGCACATATATTGAAATTCTATGTGTATATTTAAGTAATCTTTTAACATAATTATGTGATTTGATTAATTAAAATTTGATTGACATGCCTGACAACACAGGGAGAAATTTAGAGAATTTAGGGAGAATTTAATTCGCAAGCACTATATTTGACCCTGTAACTCTCCAAGACACCACAAAACCTGTACATAGGGGGTACTGTTTTACTTGGGAGACTTCGCTGAACTCAAATATTAGTGTTTAAAATTGGTAAATTGTATTACAACAATGATAGTTTAAGTAAAAGTGACGTTTTTTTCATTTTTTTATAAACGAACAGCACTTTTATGGACTATATTATTGTTGTAATATGTTTTACTGTTTTAATAGTACCCGCCATGTACAGGTTTTATGGTGTTTTGGAAAATTAGAGAGTCACATATAAGGCTTGCATTTCATTTTTTTGACATTGAAATCTGCCAGATTGGTTATGTTGCCTTTGAGAGCGTATGGTAGCCCAGGAATGAGAATTACCCCCATGATGGCATATCATTTGCAAAAGTAGACAACCCGAGGTATTGCAAGTGGGGTATGTCCAGTCTTTCTTAGTAGCCACAAACACTGGCCAAATATTAGTTTTTTGCTTTTTCACACAAAAATAAATATGAACGCTAACTTTGGCCAGTGTTTGTGACTAAGTGGCTACTAAAAAAAACTAAACATACCCCACTTTCAATACCTTGGCTTGTCTACTTTTTCAAATGGTATGCCATTATGGGGGTAATTCTCATTCCTAGGCTACCACACCGTCTCAAAGGTAACATTACTAATCTGGCAAATTTCAATTTGAAAATGGGACGTTCTATATTTGACCCTGTAACTTTCCAAAACACCATAAAAACCTGTTAATCGGGGGTACTGTTGTACTCGTGAGACATCGCTGATTACAAATATGTGCATTTCTTTGCAGTAAAACCTAACAGTATTATGACATTTACAGCTAAAATGTGAGGCGGAACTAAAAAATTTTAAATTTTTTTACAATTTCTCACAGTTTTTTAATTTTATTCATAATAAATTATGTTTCATAGCTAAATATTTGATATGAAACGAAAGCCATGTTTCTCCTGAACAAAATGATATATAATAAGTGTGGGTGCATTTAATATGAAAGAGGTGAATAACGGTTGAACAGACATATAGCGCAAATTCCAGGTTTTGTTTACGTTTTGTTTTGATCAGAACGTGTACTATTGACTCCGTCCTGAAGGGGTTAAGTTAAAGTTCTTTGGTGTTTACAGCATCCATTTAAAGATTTACCATTTAAGTAATATAAGTAATACAATATTTTTTGTTGTACTGTCAAATTGACTAGATTTAAAGTGCATTGATTTTAAAACTACTTTCACATTAGTATATACTGACCTAGATTTCTACACATTTGACCAGGCAAATTAGGTTGAAAGCACAATCTTGTTTTCAATCAGGCTTGTCATATGATCCATGCAAAATCTAAGCAAGTGTGTGCTTGGCAATGAAACTGAAGATATGCGTTAATTATATTTCTTCTGCGCTTATGTAGAGGCATTTGTGTCTGGATTTTTAGCAAGGACATTGATAAATAATTTTTGCCATGTAAAAAAAAACAAAAAAACAATACAATAAATGGAGTTCAGTATAAGAATAGACAATGACTGGTTATCTGCAAAAAACCTAATTCAGCAGAAACTGAAGGTTACTTAATTCGGTCAAGTTGCGAGAGAAGAAACACATAGAAATGTAATTAATATAAATGTGGTTTAAAAATCCAATTGGATAGTAAAATATGGAAACTGTCTGGTCTTCTAAAGCAGATGCGACCATTTAATTTAAACCCCGGGCAGGTATCCAAGACTGTAAAATATTCACATTTAACGTTTTCATATTTCATCCAATAAACTTGCTTTTAGTAACATATAGGTCAAATGAAGAAAATAACAATGAATAGAAATCTATTTTTAAAGAATAATTTCAAATGAAACTTTGTCATATATGGCATTGAAATGAAAAATAAAAAATAAATGTAATACAAACAAAAGTTACAAGATGCGGAACTCACACACCTCTCAAAATATAAAACATATAATAATAATAATAATAAATTAAAAGTAAAATCACAATATATTGCACTATATATACATACCTCCCAACATTGGAAGTATACAATTGGGAAGGGTGGACATGCTCAACAGGAACTGTTGTCAGTGACGAGAGTCACATAATTGGAAATGCCCATAATGGACGGGCATTAGGTAGGGTTGAGTCCACCAACTGGAGGATGGCAGTGGCTATCCACCCACAGAAGGACAAAAGGGCCTGACTGGTCATCCCCAGCCTGTAGGACCTTGCAGAGAGCACTGCTAAGCTGTCTTTGTATTGTCTTAGTACATCTAAAGGATGCAGGACACAAGGGAACTATTGAGACAGTGGGACCGGACCATGAAACCAGGACTAGCCCTCTTAAATCGGGACTGTTGTTATTATGGACAAACATGGAGCATGACATTTTATCTTCAATAATGGCCACAACGATTTCAAAAGCCAACTCAATTCCAAAATTATAGACCACATACATTATTTAAATTATATTCAGCTCATACACAATGCAGCAAAAAAGAAGGTTTGTCTATCATTTAACTTTCTTGACTGAGTCAGATTATCGAGTGCGCTGGTATAGAGTAGCACAGCAAAAAAGCACTTAAAATGATTTGTATCCTCACTCTACATAATTCTAAGTGCAAATTACAAGTGAACAAAGTAAATATAGTAACAAGATATGTGTTAATAAGTAAAATACACACATTTACATTAATTCCCACAGAGTAAATGTTAATTTGTGTGTTTTAATTGTTCACACCAATCTGTTTAATGGATTCACTAATTAAGATGCGTACACTATGTTGCTGTTTGCACTTATGACTAAGTACCGTGAAGGCATGAAACTTGCTAAAAAGAAAAATTTTGTACTACGCTACATTGTGTCAATACAATATTAGATTCGGAATAAATTCAAGAATTATGGTAACAGACAAAACTGCTTTAGTGATATGTTGCTCAACAGACAAAAATGATTTGGTTTGGTTTAAGCTGCGCTGTTTAAAACATCACACTATTCAAATTAACAGCCACAAAATAGCATCCTAAATATCTACACTAAGAACCAACACGCATACACAAATGATGAACGAATAAGACAAACAAGACAAATACTGCTTTGAAACATAGCTGGAATGTCAATGTACGATCGTGAACATATTTTGTTACTTTGTTTACATACATCGTTAGCAGTGGTTTCCTCTTGGTTTTCACATGAATTTCTGGTTCTCCATTTAAATTTTCTAAAAGTAACCCTGAGTTTTTAGATTGACTTTGACATGTTCTATAAAAAGAGACATGATACTATTGAAATTGCCTTAAGGTTCCTTACAGGAGAGTGTGAAATGGGGTAAAAAACACAGGCTTTATGAACAGCTTCTGGATTAGATCTCAATAGACGTCTTTTTTGCAGATTGTTGATAAGACATTTTAACACGAGAAATCCGAAAGAGTAAAACAGTCATTATAAAGAGATTACTGCAGGTCTACTGCAGGTTAACCAACAAAAACTCAGCTCAGAAAGCCTGACCACCAGCTTAAGTGACAGTTCAATGGAACCTGGCACCGTTTTAGATTTATATTGCTTAGCCGGATCTAAGCTCAATATTTGCTACGGTACAATAGTTTTCTCTATGACGATTTTGCTTTAGTTTCACTTTGCTGTGTGCCAGGTTCAAATAAAAAAACTATGTATGCACAAATTCAGTGCTAAAGGGTTATTTATCAGGGTAAAAAGCAAAATAATATTTCTAGGGGTCTACTGCTGTGCCCTTTTTGATGATGTCATCACTCTGTCTAATGCATAGTGTGCAGGTTTGTTTTTTTCTGGAACTTGTGATGCCATGTTGATGGCAAATACCAATTCCACTAGCTGCATATGGCTAACACACACCATGCTTTACTGACCCCTTCAAAATATGGTTTATTGATCCATTTACATTTTATAGAGAGTGTTAGTTTGTTTATAACATTCTTTAAAAAAAAATCTATATTTTTAAAATGACGTACATGCAAAATGTACTGTTTGCATTTTAACAAAAAGAACAACTTAAAAACCTAGTTATCATGGCAAAAAGTAGGTCTTGACATAAAAGTTAAGCAGTAATGAAATGACCTAGAAACCCATATTAAGCATAATAGACTTTGAAGCAGGACATGTTGGTTAATATGCTTGTGACAAACTGCCATTTGCCACTTGGCATTGGAGAGGACCGATTGCCAGCCTCCTGCCATGTGACTATGGCCCCTGGGATGTATTGCCCTTTAAGGAACTGATTTGGGCATAATGGATATTTATAATGCTGTTTCTGGCCCTTTAATTACTTTGGAGCAGTGTTGCAACTTTAAATTGGCACTTCGGATACAGCCGAAGTAGTCGAAGTGGCCGCCATTAGACAAACAAACACGTGGCGGCGGCCTTTTTAACTCATTCGAACGCGGTCAGCGGTGTGTGCAGCTATATCTATGGAACTGTTTTCGGCTACCCAATCGCACGAACACCGCTGACCCGTACCTTCTTCTCCACTTCGACACTGCGGCTGGAGACTAAGTCCCGTTCGAATATTCGAACGCTCATAATTTTTTCAGTGTAAAATAGACCGACCGCACAGCCCAAATCCATGGAACTGTTTTGGGCATGTGCTTGCGGTCGGTCATAAAGGACTCCCATCTAACTTTTGTTCTACTGCACGGATTTTTATGATTTTCGAGTATATTGATATTTAAAGGACGCTGATTTCATATTAATATTGCATGCATACTTTTAAAGTTATAAGAATTGTGTAAAAACTGTATATTTTCTGCTTGTGATAATTAAGTTAGACTATTGTCTTGAGATAATTGTATCACAGGCAGAGGGGAGGATTTCTGCTGGGAGTGGTTTACTTTATTGTATGTGTTGTAATGTTTCTATTGGTTCTTCTGAAAAACCCTGTGGGCGGTCCTGTATGTGTAAGACCTTCATAAAAGAAGGCCCTTTGGTGCTAATTAAACACAGTTCTTCTTGACCCTCAACACCTAGTCTTGTCTCATGATAGGAGGGGACAGCTATACTCACACTGGGGATTGCTATGCTCTGCATACTCCCTTGAGCTTTAATCACTTAGCTCTTTTAAGAGCTTGTTCCTGACACGCTCTCCTGGAGGAGAGGTCTTCCCCACACGGTCCTGGAGGACAGAAGCTGATCCAGGATGGACAGAAGACGGCGAGACTCCAGTTAAGCTATGGCGGTTGTGGAGTCTGCGGTGGTTGTGGTGTCCAGTGCGGTGCTTGTGGTCCCCATTCAGGCTTGGAAGTGTCCATCAACGGAAGGTACTCGGTCGGAGTACGGGAGTTCCGTTACAATGCTGCTTATGGTTATTTATATGTAATACTTCTTATCAAAAATCCTTCCTAAAAATAATTATTGTTTATAAGTTTTTCTACATATAGTTAGTTCAGATGCTCGGCTTTCAGTTAGTACAGAAGAATGCTTAAAATACTGTATAATATTCTAGCGGTTCCTAACAGAGTCCTCAGGGAAAACAAACATACGTAATGCTTGAGCAACAGGTAAGGCAATTTCCCTTATGCTTCGATTTTGTTTTGTATTTTGCATTGCATACAGTTTGCAACAATACTCCAAGATGAATTACTACTAAAATAATATATAAAACATCCACATGCTAAGTTGTCCTCAAACAGCTTGTCATCTTGTAATTTTTGCCTTCCAGCTCTGCCCAACAGCAATAATCATGATAGCCAGAGCTTAAAGGACCACTATAGTGACAGGAAAACAAACTCGTTTTCCTGGCACTATAGTGCCCTGAGGGTGCCCCCACCCTCTGGGTCCCACTCCCGCCTGGCTGAAGGGGGAGGAAGGGGGTTAAACACTCACCTATCTCTAGCGCCAGGCTCCCTCGGCGCTGGGACTCTCCTCCTCCTTCAGTCGTCATTCAGCCAGTCCATAGGAAAGCATTCTCAATGCTTTCCTATGGACGCTGGCATCTTCTCACTATGAAAATCACAGTGAGAAGCGCGGAAGCGCCTCTAGCGGCTGTCAATGAGACAGCCACTAGAGGCTGGATTAACCCATTTGTAAACATAGCAGTTTCTCTGAAACTGCTATGTTTATAGCAGGCAGGGTTAATCCTAGAAGGACCTGGGACCCAGACCACTTCATTGAGTTTCATTGGGTGCCTATAGTGGTCCCTTAACGAGAGCGGCAGAAAATAACATGAGGGAGCTTAGCACTGCACACCCCGTTGACGCACCTCTAACTATAGAGTGCCTGGGAACTTTGCACCCAACAAGGAGCGGCCTTGCATTTAGAAGACACTCAGGGGCTGCATCATTCTTATCAGTAACTAAAAAAATAGATCTATCAACTATTTGGGTTAAATTTTATTCTGTATTACACACGTAAAAATAGCTTGCATTTCCTTTCGAACTTATACCAATATATGCTTTTTAGAAAATTCAATAAAGAGTACGGCATGGATAAAAAGTTACCATGGAAAAAAAAAAGTGACAAGTAATGTGAAAACTATAGCTGGCTAATGTTATATAATGCTACTAATGGACAATTCTGACAATTATCGCAACCATGTCAAGGTGACAAGGGTCAATAATAATTTTTAAAAATGTACAATTTGATATGAATACAGGGTAGATAGGTTACATAGAGAAACACAAAGAAGAATGTCATAGAAACAAAATCATAACTGCAGTAAGACAAAATAATTGTATGCTTTGTAGATATGTAATTAGACTTGATTGTTAAAGACAACTAAATGCAATGAGGTTAGAAAGTCAAGTGGAATCAGTAGCAGATTTTCATATAATAAGGATCTTTAAGTTATAAATGTCTGTATAACATTACTGGATCAGCATTGTCAAAAATGGGGACTTTTTGCAAAGTCATAAGGCCACTGCTCCACGTCAAATACAGTATGTATGAGAACATGAAATTAGTCTCCGGGACAGTGTGCATAATGACAATTAATAACTGGCTCCTATTAAAAAAGAAAATGATTTTATTTTAAATTTGGTTTTATTTGTTTAGTGATGGGGTGGAATTTTTGAGGAAACAAAAAAATAAATAAATAACATTTGCCACGAGATGTAGCTTTTCTTGATATTTTTATGAATGGGGAGCTACTGATTGGTTTAGAGTGTGAGCTGACCATTTTAAGCAATGTCCTTCTTGGTGGCTCTCCCAGGCTTCCATTCTGAAGATTTTAATAAAGTGGATCTGGAGGAGGCAGGGAAGAACTGTGCCAGTTTGGAGACTTTGAGGTTAAATCGTTCATATATGGTTCAACTCATCTAGGTAAGGCGGAGCCAGGGACCTCCTGGCACCATAACAACTAATTTGATAAGTTAATTTCCATATCTACAACAGTCAACAAAGTGAGGAAGCAAGTCTCTTCATCATGACAATATCTATATTCATAGATTAGTTATACAATGGGTATTTTAGTAATTCAGGTACGTATTTTTTATAAAGTACAGGATTATGTGAGCAACTATGGCAGTCTAATTTATATTGAAAACTAACTGTTGCTTAAGAATGCACATAGTCTTTATATGTGGGATCCAAAGTAAGATCTCTGGTATGCTACTCGGTGTCCAAACAGACATTCCAAGCCATTGTCATGGTTATTCCACAAACAGTGTGTGTTCACTGTTCCATCTGTTTTTTGCAAGTTTGCCATGGATGGGCTGAGGAGGAAGTAGGCCAGCTGTAGTTGCTGAATTCTGATATATTTATGTAAGTTAATAGTCTAAGTTGGAGATCTTCAGCTGCGCACTAACAGCAGTAAGCTGTACATTATATGTGCTAACATCCAAATAGATGTACATTGGAAACTGAAAATAACTGTAGCAGACTAGTGACAAAACAATGAAAATCACTCTAGAGTGTTCAGCTCAACACATTAGTAAGCTAAAGTTCACAAGAGCTGGATTCTATATTGATGTATATTGGAAATACCAATTGTTGGGACTAGACCAGAACCAGAGCTTTGAGTGTTAGAGAGTCAGAGAATGGTCTTGAAGACTCTGAATGCATTCATTAAAAGGACCACTAAAATCACCCAGACCACTAAATATCAATGAAGTGGTCCAGGTGCAGTAGTCCTGTCATTTTAACCCAGTGGTCCTCTCATTTGTAGAAACTGTAATGTTTACATGGCAGTGTTAAATGCACATCTAATGGCTATCTTTCTGACAGCGACTAGAGACAATTCCTCCTCCAGAATGGAGTGAAACTTGGTCCTGGAATTAAAGGCTGCTGAGAGCAACCTTTTTATTGAAGGAGTGTGCATTTTGCTATTTGGCTATTTCCAATCCATTTTTCCTCTATTAGAAGCACTGATTGGAGAAGATCATGGAAGACATCACCAGGCTGCAGCAGAGGAGTCCACTTGAAATTAGGTTAGTAATACTAATACTAATAGTAACTTTTTTTTTTTGAATTCCAAAAGGGGGGTGGACCAAGGGGAAGTCAACAGAAGGATAGAGATAGAGCTCCTCCAGGTCCTCTCCTGTTTCCCTCCCCAGCTGGTGGCCCACCGGTCTGTCATGGAACACAGTGGAGACAGTGCTCGGATAGAGCGGGTCCTTCATGGATCAGCCAGGGAGATCCTGTGACCTCCCCTGCTGGCCTCGGCCCATGGACATCGTTGCCCACCAGGCATATGCCCGGTGTACCCGATGGCCAGTCCGGGCCTGACTGGCACACACACACACACAAAAATCACATTCATACACACGTTTAGTAATTAAGAGGTCCAACGAGTTTCCCTATCTTGCTCTAGGAGTGCTGGAGTTGATCATCTACCTGGTGGCCAGTGTTTGTTTCTGTGATGTGATCACTATGCTCTTCCTGCACAGGTTCCTTGCGCACCCAGTAGTGATGCCGATGCATGGATGACATCATATCCCAGCTGCTGGCTCACTTCAGGGTGCGCAAGGGAGCTGTGCAGAAAAAGCACAGTGAGTAATTGGCTCCCTTACTGTAGTACTCTTTTCAGAGTAATAGGACATGTCCGCTTTATTGTATTAAATTTATTTAGAGTTGACCCAGTTGTATATTATACTGTTCATAGTTTATACGTACTATAATTAAAAACTTAAATTGATTGTTGTGCGTAATGCAAATCAGATACCATGTCATCTCTTGGAATACTGTACACACCTTGTATTATTGTTTATATATCGGTGTATACATGTTTATGGACTGAACAAAAAAGAAAATAATTAAGCAAAAAAAGGAGGAGGTAATTGGCAATGAGCAATTGTATTAGTATATATGCAGTATTTCTGTATTATTTTTATTTTTTTGCAAACTCAATGAATCTCAATTTCAATGTTAGATGTTCAAATAATTTAAATGCAATATAGGCGGAAAAAATGTTAGGAAACCAGCAATAAATATCTTTCTTAGTTTTCACTGGGATCATAAAGAAGGTGTAACCTATATAGTACAATACAAGTGATTGATTGACAGCTTTGCAACTGGGCTATGTTAGGTTGACAACTTATTTGCCTTTCAGCTGGAGGCAGATGTATCAATTTAAAGACATCATGCTGCAGCTTTTAAAAGAAATGGTTTAAAGCAAAATGTCTGGACATATCAACAGCTTCTTCTCATCCTCCGCAATATCGGTCTACAAGATATTGCTCTCTCCTGGTGCTCCTCCTACCTCTCCCAGCGCTCTTTCAGTGTTTCTTTCTCTGGCTCTGCTTCTTCTCCCCAACTCCTCTCTGTTGGTGTCCCCAAAGGTTCAGTCCTTGGTCCCCTACTGTTCTCCATCTATACTGCCTCCCTTGGTAAACTCATTAGCTCCTTTGGCTTCCAATATAATTTCTATGCAGATGACACTCAAATCTACCTGTCCTCTCCTGATCTCTCCCCATCCCTCTTGACTATGGTCTCTGACTGCCTCTCTGCTGTTTCTAACTGGATGGCTGCCCACTTCCTTAAACAAAACTTGACCAAAGCTGAAATTCTGGTCTTTCCTCCCTCAAGTGTTGTTACTCCTGTGTCTGTCTCCTTCCAAGTCAACGGTGCTACCATCAGCTCCACCACGCAGGCTCGCTGCCTAGGTGTTCTCTTTGACTCCGACCTCTCCTTTAAGCCTCATGTTCAATCTATCGCCAAATCCTGTCATTTTCATCTCAAAAACATTGCGCGCATCCGCCCCTACTTAACGCCAGATGCGACTAAGGTGTTGGTCCATTCCACTGTCCTTTCTCGCCTTGACTACTGTAATCCGCTTCTCAGTGGTCTTACGTGCTCCCAACTTGCGCTGTTACAGTCCATAATAAATGCGGCAGTGAGGCTCATCTTCCTGTCCTCCCACACCTCCCATGCCTCACCCTTCTGTCAGTCCCTACATTGGCTTCCTATAAAATATAGAGCTCAATTTAAAATTCTGGTTCTTGCTTTCAAATCTCTACATAATGCTGCTCCCACCTATCTATCCTCCCTTATACACAAGTATGTCCCGTCTAGGCCCTTACGATCTGCTGAAGACTTACATCTATCTTCTGTCCGTACTCCCACCTCTGATGCTCGCCTTCAAGATTTCTCGAGGGCTGCACCGTTCCTGTGGAACTCGCTTCCCTCCTCCGTTAGATGCTCACCCAGTCTCCACTCCTTCAAAAAATCGTTAAAAACCCACTTCTTCATAAAAGCGTATCAATTAAACTGTTAATAGCTCCTGACTGATTCCTCTTCTGCAACTGTCATTAGTCTAATACTATCCTTACCTTTTTGTGTCATTTTACCCCACTCTCTCTAGCATGTAAGCTCATTGAGCAGGGTCCTCAACCCCTCTGTTCCTGTGTGTCCAACTTGTCTGGTTACAACTACATGTCTGTTCTACCCATTGTAAAGAGCTGCGGAATTTGACAGCCCTCTATAAATATCATCATAATAATAATAATAATAATAAACTCATTAACATGTATCAGACTTCAACATATATGGTGTTTCAGTGATGGTAGAAGGCGGATAGTGGTGAGCACAAATCTGCAAAATGCTGACTAGGGTGCAATAGTACCTTTTTTGTAATAACTCGATTCTCGATTCTATTTTTTTATAGTATATAGATTTTATGAACGAATGGGACCTTCTAACAACAACTTACCATTTTAGATAAGCCCTCTTAAATTTCTACCCCAGTAATATTTTATAACTCTTACTGGAAAAGGATGAAAGCAGAGGGATCCATGCATCTCTACCCCTGATGCTCCCCTGACCATTTTTGGACCCTGAGACCCTCTGGGACTTCGTTATAGACTTCTCCATCTTCATATTTTTAATTAGGCGGAGCTCACAAAATAGTATCCTCTGCCCATAGATATATGTGCATTTTAAGTCATGCATATTCCCAGTTCACAAAGAGATGAAAATAATGGGCCAACTGGATGTCCGAAGAGGATCAGTGATGCTCTACTCGAGGAAGGGACGTAGCACAATAGGGAAGTGATTATGGAATAACAACATTGGAAAAAAATCTGCGGAGTTTGACTAAATCTTTACCTTTTGTCAACATTTGTCAACCTTTTGGTTATACATAAGGAAAAGTAGTTTCTAACAGAGTGGAAATGACTCAGACATACTACTATAAAATAAATAAATAAATGTGACATTTGAAAATGCTATAGTTTTCCTAGCTGAAATCAGAAAGAAACAAAATAAATATACCTAGTACACTACATATATTCAAATGTAGTTCAATTAATTTTCTAAATTTAGTATAAATGTAAAACGCAACTCAATATTTTATGCTGTGTCTGTTCATTTCACTTCTATTTTGCATGTGAATACTTGAAAACTTTGAATCCGAGCCCCCAATGTGGTTTAAATTCCATATACACCACTTCACAGATTTTTTTTATATTATATTAATATTCATCATTTAAAAAAAACATTGGCAGATTCCAAAGACAAATGCCAGAGGCATCTTTGTTCCCCGTTGTCAGACTCTTGCCTCAGATTTCTTAAGTTCCTAATTTCAATCTATTCAACCTGAAAATATGTTCCATACAAAAATGTAAAAAATATACCTATCAAATTTTAATTTATACTTCTACTGCTTGAAATAAACTTTTAAGGAGCTCTTTCAATGAACCCCCGCCTACTTAAAATCATTATGTTAATTTATAAAAAAAAAAGCTAACATTTCTATTTTTTAAAGCATTCCTTTTATATAAAAATAAATAATAAACTTTTGTACAGTAGTGTATAAAATTCTATAATTCAATCACAATCGAATTATATAAAAAATACAGAAAATTTTAAATAAAAAGTATGCATCAGGGTATTTACAAAGTGAGAATTCACAGGGAAAGTGGTCGAGGTGCTTGGAATAATTCTACATTTGAAGTCTCATTTTAGTTAATAATCCTGTACATATTTTATTTTTAATAATGTGCCTCCTTATTAAAATACCTTGAATTAAATGTGAAGACTATAGCTATCTGTTATATTTCTTCTTTTTTCATCTTACTTTAACAGTAAACCATATGGTCTTTACAACAAGACACACAATCATCTGAGGGTTATCTATTCCCACAATCCTCCTGTTTCCTGTACCCGTTACAGTGAGATGATATATATTTGATGGGGTGGGAAAGAGAGTCTGGTATTTCTTTTGTATTTATTCAACAACAAATATAAATATTTTTTATTTTCTTTTTCTTATAGTAAACTTTCTATAATTACTTATACCGACTGACTGTCTGTAATACAAGCAGGGTGGTGGGACAGCACCCCAAAATTGGGGCTGCCTTACCAAAAGTGGGACAGTTGTGAGGCATGTAATAATGTACTGAAGAAACTTTTCATTGGAGCTATATATGTCCATCCAAGGAACTGGATTTAGATTGGAGTTTAAGACATGTTAATAAAATTAATTAACTCATTCTGTGATCTGGCATTGAAAACAATATGCAGATGTGGAGGTTTTGTGATACAATTAAGTTAAATGACTGTTTCAGAAGGAGTTAACTCCAATATTCATGGGTTCTTTAAATTCCCCCTAGAGAACCCAATCACTATTCCTGAACCCAATCACTATTCCTGAACCCTCTCCCATCCCTCCAACTTACTCTCCAAATAAATCATCATTCATGACAACAGACTGGAGAGAAAAAGCCATGACCAGCCACATCTATTGAAATTAACATGGGGTCCAGCAATAAACATTTAAACGTAATGGCCCTAAAATAAATAACTTAACTAACTAGGGTGGCACTGCTGAGGGACTAACTAAGCTCCTTAGCCCACTAGAGGTTGTGGCTTAAGTCAAATCCTGCAGCTGAGCACCCATTGCATCAGCCCAAGCAGAGGCATAAAGGACCGCAAGCAAGTTGCTTGCGGGTGGCCCAGTCAGGCAATTGTCCTAGAAGAGGTAAAGCCCAGTCACCTTACGGCAATCACTCCTGTCCACCATCTCTCCTACCATGTGGAAAGGCACACCCTCGTGATTTAGAGGGTAAAGTAAAAACATTCTAGCCCAATAGGGCACAAAGTCTGTAAGGCCAAATAACCGACAGGCTCCCAAGGGAGGTGCTACATTAACAGCCCAGGACTTACAAGCTGAGTTTGACTAAACAAGTCCAGCTGCTGACTCCTACAACCCCCACTAAAGTAAAGGAAATATAAAACTCAGCAATGCCACTGCACAAACCGGAGACAAACAAAGGGAGAACCTCAGGAGAGGGCAGGATACAACAATGAAGACATGAAGCAGTGAGGCCTCATAATGTAAGTGGGATACATGCATTATTTATTTATTTATTTCACTCCTGGCCAAGGAGAAGCCCCATTAATTCCACATCAGGCTCACTAAGGGGCCCTACAGTAAAATATTTAGTAATTTAACTTGTTTGTTAATGTTCTTTAAGTGGTATCATTTTTCATTTGGCTTTCTAGCATACAAAATGGTACAAATTGTCTAACCTAACCCTAGCTCTAATCTTTACCACATCTAACATTATCTTTAACCCTGTGAGCATTTAACGACTGCATACACTCACTATACTTTCTATTTCAAACACAATACAATACGTTAAGAAATGTTTACATACATACAGTTATACGTATGCAGTTATCAAATACCAATAAATGTTTTTATGATTTAAGAAAATTTATCAATTTTATTTGCCATTTATTTTTTGGGTGGAGAGAGGAGACACCTTAAAATTCAGTGCATGCGGGAATCTGACATGCAAGTTCTGTCCTACTTTATATTACTTTAGAAACTAGGAATCACATTATTAGCTATTATTTATCCTCATTATAAACATTACATCCTCTAAGGCTGTGCACTCCTTCCTTCTGAAAGAATTAGCTTTTTGTATAAAAATGATATCGTACAATGAAAGTTAATATACTGGTACATAATTAGTAGGAGTAGAATTGATGTATGCTGTTTCTAAGGGACTCATAAAGTCACTGTATTACCATGGCTTTTACCATTATTATTTTGCAGACATTTTTGTAAACTTGAATCACAATAATTATAGAAATAAACAATTATGCAGAGTAGAGATAATATAAAATGTACTATTGTAAAATTGTCAAGGTATTGAAAGGTCTTCTGAAAGCAAGGACATTAAGGACACTTTCTGTGCACATCAAAGGATAGGCACGCTTTAAATATAATTCACAAAATAGCTATAATTCAAACTCATATGAAATCATTAATATGCATGTTCTTTTAACCCCTTAAGGACACATGACGGAAATATTCTGTCATGATTCCCTTTTATCCCACAGGTTGTGTCCACACACTTTGAAAGCTCAACTTCTTTCTATGTCAATGTATATTTATGCTGAAGGGTTAGCATATGTCTAGTACATTAAAGAACAGACAAAATAACTTCAACATTATATCAATCTAACAATGCATTTAATGTCACAAATGGCAAGTCGGATATACTTGTCTGCCTCTTAAACGTCAGCACAAACCTTTATTCAGAAAAAAAAAGAATTGACAATCATCAAATCAATAGTTGAGAGTACATAGCCTATTGACTCTGTTAATTATGGGTTAATTTGCATTGATTTTTTTGTTCACGATTTAGAAACACAAAATACAATAAACATAAAATGGTAACCAAAAAAAAATCCTCGATTATGAAACAACATTCATTTTAAATACATACATTTTAAGATTAATGGAGTCTGAACACTTCATACACTTTTATACACTTTTAAAATGTATTTTGTGAGGTAAAGAATATATAAAAATAAATATGTAAGCATAAAACTTAAAAATTCATCTGTAAAAATGAATCAAAACACAATAATTAGCAAAATTGTTGGTGCTGCTTTATGGCTCCCACCACTTTGGAGTGAATATGATTGATGGGATTAAGAGATAAATTAGTTTAATATAAGTAATTGGTTAGGATTAGCGGTGAAGGTAGCAGATGGAAATAGAGGCATTAGCGTTATGGTTAGGGTTAAGGGTTAGCGACTTCAGAATCCACTTTAGATGACACTTACCATCTCCAACTCAAATGTCAGCTCCCAAGCATCATGGACACCTGAATATGACCTATTTGAAGCTAACAGAATAACTTACTGTTGTGTTAAGAAACATAATGCTTACTGATGCGTATTTTTATGGTTACCAATCTTTGTTGACTATATATAAATGATTTTTGTGATTTAAATATATCAGTTAAAATTAATATTTGCAATCAATTGAGTTATTTTAATCTAGTCACTTTAGCCTTAATTACCACTCGAGCATTTGACAGTTTTTCAGTGTGGAGGCTGTCATCTTGGAATTGCTTTGCAATTATTAAATAATGGCTGACAATAAAAAGTATAAAAAGTGCAATCTGTAATCTGATGAGAAGCTCCGATATTTTAGTTTGCTGGAAAGAGTTATATAAACCCTCTAATGATGATGAATGTTCATTGTGACCAAGAAAGATAGGAAGGGCAAAGATTACACTCTAAATCTTTTTGTTTAATTGTTTTTAAAATAGATGTTCAATATATTTATGAATATAAATAATCAACAAAAAGGTGTAGGTAGTTGTGAGATTTCAGTAAGGCTTTTGACACTGTTGCACATAGAAGGCTTATCAATAAACTGCAATCTTTAAGTTTGGATTCCAATATTGTTGAATGGCTAAGGCAGTGGCTGAGTAAGAGGCAATAGAAGGTTGTAGACAATGGAGTATATTTGAAGCATGGGCTTGTCACCAATGTGGTACCTCAGGGATCTGTACTTGGACCCATTCTCGTTAATATTTTTAAGGTCTTGATGGTAAGGTATGTCTTTTTGCTGATGATACTAAGATATGTAACAGGGTTGATGTTCCAGGTGGGATAAGCCAATTGGCAAATGATTTAGGTAAATTAGAAAAAGGATAGAGTTGTGGCAACTGACATTTAATGTGGACAAGTGCAAGATAATGCATCTTGGACGTAAAAACCCAAGGGCAGAGTACAGAATATTTGATAGAGTCCTAACCTCAACATTTGAGAAAAGGGATTTAGGGGTAATTATTTCAGATGACTTAAAGGTAGGCAGAAAATGTAATAGAGCAGCAGGAAATCCTAGCAGAATGCTTGGTTGTATAGGGAGAGGTATTAGCAGTAGAAAGAGGGAAGTGCTCATGCCATCATACAGAACACTGGTGAGACCTCACTAGGAGTATTGTACGCAGTACTGGAGACCATATTTCGAGAAGGATATTGATACTTTAGAGAGAGTTCAGAGAAGGGCTACTAAACTGGTTCATGGATTGCAGGGTAAAACTTACAAGGAAAGGTTAAAGGAACTCAACATGTATAGCTTGGAGAAAAGACGAGACGGGGGGATATGATAGAAACATTTAAATATATAAAGGGAATCAACACAGTAAAGGAGGAGACTATATTTAAAAGAAGGAGAACTACCACAACAAGAGGACATAGTCTTAAATTAGAGGGGCAAAGGCTTAAAAATAATATCAGGACGTACTACTTTACTGAGTGGGTAATGGATGCATGGAATAGCCTTCCAGCGGAATTGGTAGAGGTTAACACAGTAAAGGAGTTTAAGCATGCGTGGGATAGGCATAAGGCTATCCTAACTATAAGATAAGGCCAGGGACTAATGAAAGTATTTAGAAAATTGGACAGACTAGATGGGCCTAATGGTTCATATCTGCCGTCACATTCTATGTTTTTATGTTTCTATGTTTCAATATACTTCTTAAGATTTCCTGTAATTACTTACCAGAATGTCAATAGAAATAATCACTTGCTATATTAACCCCTTAACCCCTTAAGACCAGAGGACGTACTATTACACCCTATTTTAGGCGGCTCTAAACGCCGCCGGGCGTAATAGTACGCCCTCTGTTTTTTTTTTACTTACCCAGGGAGCCCCCCGTGGCACATCCGACCTCCTGCACCCCCCCCGGCCATGTGAGAGGGAGGTCCTTGTGAGGACCTCACAATCACATGGCCGGGTTAGCTGGCTGCTGCATTGCCAGCAGGGGGACTGCCTGTAATGACAGTTTTTGCATTTTACATGCACAAACAGCACTTACACGGACAATATTATTGCTGTGATACTTTTTACTGTTTTGAAACACAAATATTTGTGTTCAGCAAAGTCTCACAAGTACAACAGTACCCCTTCATGTACAAGTTTTATGGTGTTTTCAAAAGTTACAGCGTCAAATACAAGGCTTGTGTTTCATTTTTTTCACATTAAAATTCGCCAGATTGGTTACATTGCCTTTGAGACCCTATGGTAGTGCTCCTGGGACTTGGTGGAAGTAGTAAAATTTAGGTTTTATTTATTGCATATAAAATATCAACGTTTCAGCTCCATATTGGCTTTGAGACCCTATGGTAGCCCAAGAATGAAAATGTACCCCTAGGATGGCATACCATTTGCAATAGTAGACAACCCAAGGTATTGCAAACAGGGTATGTCCAGTCTTTTTTAGTAGCCACTTAGGCATAAACACTGGCCAAAATTGGCGTTTTTTGCATTTTTCACACACAAACAAATACTAACGCTTACTTTGGCCAGTGTTTGTGACCAAATGGCTACTAAAAAAGACTGGACATACCCCATTTGCAATACCTTGGGTTGTCTACTATTGCAAATGGTATGCCATTATGGGTGTAAATTTTCATTCTTGGGCTACCATAGTGTCTCAAAGCCAATATGGAGCTGAAACGTTGATATTTTATATGGAATAAATAAAGCCTAAATTTTACTACTTCCACCAAGTCCCAGGAGTGCGATTGTTTCTACACCCATGTATATATATATATATATATATATATATGTATATATATATCGGAGAGATGTACGTTTAATATATAATATATCCTTTAATCATCATACCACTATGTGATCTATGAGTCAGTCACACAAAATGATACTTCCTGTATCTAAATTATTACTTATTTTTTATTATGTATCAACAAGTAGATAATCAGTTGACATATTACAAATATTTTAATACCATCTTGTCAAAATACTTAATGACATTCAGCATTGAGCTATGAAACATAAAAAAGTAATCGTAAATAGTCTGTTTCTTCCAAACTTCTTATGGAACACATAGGAAGAGATTTATAAAGTCTATACACGTGCTACTTTTTGGTGCAAAGGGCTGAATGTTTAGAGACCTGCTTTTAGTTTCAATTGCTCCTAATTTAACACTTTACTCAATAAAAAATTCCTATGATTAAGCTGAGGGATGGCGGACAGTGTCATTTAGGGAAGAAGGACTACAAGTAGGTATAGATATCATCAAAGCAGTCAAGGTATTTATCAAAAGTACTATCTGTTCAGTCAAGGTGTGTGGTGCAATTGAGAGTGGTATGAGGTTGCATAAGATACCAGTGCTGCCATAAATAAAATATGTAAAACATAAGGACCTGTAAACATTATGCCTAGCCATAGCACCAGCTGATATATTTAGAGTATTACCATCCATAATTTACACAGCTGTGCTACGACATGCTGGCTTTCTGTAATTAAGGGATACTATAGTCACCTGAACCACTACAGCTTAATGTAGTGGTTCTGGTGTCTATAACCTGCAGACTTTTTAATGTAAACATTGCCTTTTCAGTGTTTACATTGGTGCCTAGTAACATCTCTAGTGATTGTCACGCAGACAACCACTAGAGGTGCTTCCTGTATCAGTACTGCACATTCTGCAGTACTGGCGTTCAGTGTTTCCTAGCTCTTAATTCAATGCATCTCTATGACAAGATGCTGATTGGAGCAGCATTTTGCTGCCCATGTACAATAGCCTAAAGAAATATCAAATTATATAGAAGAAATCATGTACCATAATCTGGAAATCTAAACATATCCATTTAACTCACTTGTAGTTTCATAGCAACTAGTGGCTGCTAATTAACGTTTATTACTATACTGATTCAGAACAACAAGGAACTGATAGGAACTAAACAGCATTCAAAACTGCCATACAACCTGTGGGAACAGAATAGTAAAGGACAACTCAGCACTCAGAACTGAGTAATAGTGAGGAATACCCACATTTATTAAAGGATCACTTTAAGTACAATAACCACTTCATCTTACTGACCAGGTTATGGTGCTAAAAACCTGTCACTGTAGTCTTTCTTTATAAAAAATATTTAATTCCAAAGATACTTTTTTTCTGTAATTACGACAGCCTCCCTGGGTTGTCAATCATTTCACTGTAAAACTCACTTCCTGGCTGGAAATGTATGTTTTGTGCAACTTTTGAATCTGATATCAGAGCACACAGCATGCTATCTTCAAATACATTGGACAGGCTGTCCATGACTGGGCGATTTATATAAACAGTGCCAGAGCTCCTCACAGAAAAAGTCAGTAAGACACCAATAAAGGAAAAAACGTTAGCCTGTTCTGTTTTTTTTTTATCTCTGTCATTCAGAGGTGCAGAGATCAGAAGGGAAACAAATCAAGTCACACTATTGGGAATTAGTGACCCATCAAGCTGAGTGCAAAACATTACCTCCCTCTGCTGGACTACAACTGCTACCATGCTCAGTGAGATTCTGGCTGAGGTTCATAGCATTTAAAATATACATCTGATGTTATGGGATAGTGCTGCAGCCACTGACTAAACAGCTTATATGGATTTTAACTCCACTCACTCTTATCCAGTGGTTGGCTGAGACTGATACCAATTTTGTCCATAATTATTTATTGTTTATAGTTTATTCCATAACTATTGCCATTATGTCACCATACAGCATGTCACCATTTTAATTAATACTTAAAGGGACACTATAGTCACCAGAACAACTACAGCTTAATGTATAATACAGCTTAATGTAGTTGTTCTGGTGAGTATAATAGCTCTCTTCAGGCATTTTCATGTAAACACTACATTTTCAGAGAAAAGGCTGTGTTTACATTGCCCCTAGGGACACCTCCAAGTGGCCACTCCTTAGATGGACACTGGAGGGGCTTCCTGGCTCAGGGCTGCACAGTAAGCAGCCCTGCCGTTCAGCATCCCCACGCTTTGCATGGAGACGCTGAATTTTCCTCATAGAGATGCATTGATTTAATGCATCTCTATGAGGATGTCCTGATAGGCCAAAATGGCATTTGGCCCCGCCCCTGTGCCAATTTTAGCCAATCTAATGCTTTCCTATGGAAAAGCATTGGATTGGCTAAAAATCATCCATTTTGATTATGTCACAAAGGGGGCAGAGCCAGCAGTGTCGGACCCACGCGGCGCTGGAAATAAAGTGATTTTAAACTTTTATAGGGGGAGTAAGGGGGGGCAAGCCCCCTAAATTAAAAATGACACTTGAACTTATACAGCTCTAAAATATCACATATTTTTATACAAATCCCTAAATCTAAAAAAAAAAAAAAAACATCCACCTGGAATACTGGAATAATTTGTTCTCGATGACTCTCTATGAGAACTGAGCTAAGCAGGGCCATGCGGTGCGGCACTAATTGGCCCTTTATCAGACATGCTTAACTGCATAGAGCCATCCAGGTTCTCCTACAGAAGAACACCCGATGTGGAGCAGGTGCACGGGGGAACCAGGTAAGTTGTCAAATCGTTCTAAAACATTTTCACATATTACACTGGGACAGTTCCAGGGCACTCCCGGTGACATAAGGCAGGGGTCTGCTTTTAACTAGGTCATTCTTAAATGATTGTTTAATATTCTATACTTTACATTTTACTTTAGAGATAGTTTGCATGAGATACTGGATTTGCAGATAATGTCAAACATTCACAGAGATAAAGTCTAAAAACTTTTCTAAATGCCCACTTTGAGTGACATTTATTGAAGTAAAGACTAACATTAAGCTTCCTCTTTGATGCTCTGTATTAAGACAAATGAGAACTTAAGCAATAATGAGCATCAGATAATCAGCAATGTTATAGTCATTGATTTTTTTTTTTCCTATGGGAATGTGAACCAAATAAAGCATAAAATGTAATAGCATTATAAATGACCCTTTAGGTTTTTTTTAGATGAAGTCCAATTTGTATCCATATATATTTAATTTACTAGAGTTCCATAAAGCAGTAATATTGTAAAAGTACCTAAATCAATGCCCATCTGTTTGTCTATATATATGTCTGTCTTCTCTATCTATCTATCTATCTATCTATCTACGTTGAGATCAGATTACACAAGGCAATGTTTTGGTCAAAAATCGTGACCTTTATCAAGCCTTGATAAATGTCATAGTGAGTGACCAAAAACATTGCCTTGTGAAATACTGCATTAAATGGATGTATAGCTTTAATATGTTGAGAGCCTGGACCCTTCTTTTCCATTTGAATTCTGGTACGTGGCCCACGGCCTGGTGCATCATGTGCATATTGCAACTATTTACCTAAAAATGTCTTTGATGGAATGTGTGCATTCCCCTCTGGTTATCTATCTATCTATCTATCTATCTATCTATCTATCTATCGTTCTACGTATTTAGTCTATCGATCTATGTAGTCTGTCTGTCTTTCTGTCAATCTGTCTATATAGTCTGTCTGTAAGGCCATCTATTTATCAATCCATCCATCTTCCAATACACATACATTAGAATTTTTGGTATTTTCTTTTTACTAAAATAATAAAGTAAAAAAGAAAGGAAGGAAAAAAAAGTTTTAATAAAAGTCCTGAAGTTTTAAAACTATATAGAATGCTTTGTAGGGTGTTTTTGTGTAAGAACTAGAATGGGATTAAGAAAAATCACCCAAAACAAGTAACCAAATGGAAAATGTTGACTTGTCACGTACCAGTGAACATAGGAATTGTATTATCAATTATCTTTCCAACCATAAACCAAAGATAAACTTTCCGTACCATATACTGTAAATGGAACACGTTTTGTTTCTTAACTAACATGACAAGGAACAAACCAATGATAAACAGGAAGCTACAACACAAAGGAAGAAGCAGAGTTATTAGACCTATAAACTTTTCTCTCCACTACTTTCGTATTCTGGTACTCACTCTTTCTCATTATACTTCTGATCAATTTATGAAAAATGTCTTCTATCTTTATAGATTTTCCTGTTTTTTTTAAAGCTGTGTTCTTCTAAGCCAACAATCAATTTCTGGAAGTAGACGCATTTTACATATAAATCACATAATGCAGTATTACTGTGCTGTAGGACAATGTAGCTTAGAATTTTTTTTCCAAAAACGTATATGTTGTAAACTTCTAAATGCTGTTTGTGGTCTCAAGAAGCATGCTTGTCATTGCAAGCTATATTTTAATCAAAAATAATAGCACAAAATTAAGGACTACAGTAGATAAAGGCAACAAGTAAGATGTAGTCCCACCAAATTGTAGTAAGATGTAGTTCCACCAAAACCGATGGCAACATGTTTTAAGCAGTCCACCGGTAATTTCCTATTGTATCATTCAATGTATAGTTGTTGGACACAAATCTCAATGGTTGTGTG
This sequence comes from Pelobates cultripes, assembly GCA_933207985.1. Classification (NCBI taxonomy): domain Eukaryota; kingdom Metazoa; phylum Chordata; class Amphibia; order Anura; family Pelobatidae; genus Pelobates; species Pelobates cultripes. Next base: position 13,701,189 of record OW240922.1, on the reverse strand, counting down.
ATACTGATTTGCTCGGCTCAATGATTGGTCTGTCATATGATAGCTGTATGCATCAGATCTATATGTAAAGGAAATGAACCAGCAGGCACTGTCGGCCTAAATTAGTAAAAAAAAATCTGCCCTTTTCTCCCTATAGAACCAAAGAAAGAAGGCTGCATAGGGTTCATATGATTACTTTGCAATCGGTATGGCTGATAATTAAGGATGTTTGGTAGTGCTACGGATCTGAGCATATCAGCCCATTGCATTATAGGTATAATCAATACAGTTACATAGATACATAATTAAATATCTGAAAAAACATGCGTCCATCAAATTCAACCTTTCTCACATCTGTTTTTGCTGTTGATCCAAAAGAAGTCAAAAACAAAACAGTTTGAAGTGCTTTCCAATTTTCCAACAAACTATAAAAAAAATTCTTCTTGACCGAAGAATGACAGTCGTATTTCTCCTTGGATCAAGAAGCGATTACCCACAAATTAAAAATTATATCCTTAAATATTATGTTTTTGCAAGTATTTATCTAGTAAACATATGTGCAGACTCTGATTAAACCACCTCTGCAGGCAGATAATTCCATATCCTTGTTCTTGTACTAACCCCTTTCCTTTTCCTTAGACTAAATCTCCTTTCTTCCAGTCTAAATGAGTGACCTTGTGTCCTATGTATTGTCCTGTTTATGTATAGTCCTGTTTATAAATATTTATGATTTTCAGACAATGGTTTGTATTGGACTCAAATATAGGCTTCACAAGAAATGGGATAAGATACAATGGTGGCTGACCATTATTCAGACTGTAGAATCATATGGCTAACAATGACTGGTTATGCCATGGAGAAGTATTTTGAATTTCTACTGTGTATATGCTGCATTCTGCCTCATTACCACCCTCTTCATTTATACTAGCTGGAGAAGGTGTTTTTACCATCTCACTTTCTCCTGCTGAAAGGGTTAATGCTATATATCCATCTTGCAGTCAATTAAGTCATTCTGCCTTACACCACATTACACTAAGATTTAACAGTAATTTAGAAGTGCTACAAGCATGTAATTTGTCAAGTGAAAGCATCCCTTTGCAATTGCTACCACTGCATCCTTACATTTTATATTTTTTATTTGAAATATTGTTAAATCATGTAGTCTTGCAAGTCTGCAATGGTGGTATATGTTTCTCTTGACTGGCTGCTAACAGACAAATGTACTTGTGAGAAAACGAAAAAGTTACCAGTCTCTCAATGTCTGCATGAAATGCCATGATTATGGTTTACAATGGATGACAATGTTTGCAAATTATTCTATGGAGGCATAGGTGTGGGTCATCCTACTGTCCAACTGGTTATATTCTAACATGTGTGTCCCTGTGGATTCTATAACTTTTCTTAAACCGAGAGCATCCTGTTTGAAGGGTTTATTCACCATACACCAAACTGTAGCTAATAACAATCTGAATTTCAAAGAAAAAACTAAAATGACGTACACCTTATCTCCTGCAGCTTTTGATCATTAACCATTATCAGTGACAGTGTGTGGAGGTCATTCTGACCAGCTTTGTCCTGGTCTGTTTTTTGGTTTTACTGGACCTTCTACTTTGGCAATTACCTGGTCTTGTATTTTCTCTGGTTTCCTGATTACGGTCCCGTTCTGATGGCCCTGACCATTTTGCTTATGAATGTTAACTATGTTTAATGTTAGTCCCTTCAATTCTTGATTCAGCCTCTGTACATCACTAACTGTTAGCAGGTTTGTTTGTTTTTTAATCTTCAGCCTAAAAGACAGTTTCTCACGTTTACAGGTGTCCTCATATCTTCAGAAAGGTCTCCAAGTTTCAAAAGGTAGATTTTTAATTTTTTTACAAATTGGGAAATATGAGCTTTATTTAATCAAATAATCAAATTTTCCATTTCTGATTGCTGGGAAAGGACTTACAACCATAAAGCTACTCTTTGCAGTGCTACCTGCTTCACAAAGATGAGTTAACTCTGTCTAGTCCACTCCTTTGGAAGTCTGCTCAATTAATTCTGTGTCCTCAAGTATGAATGCACAGCATTCTCTGCTCTACAGTGGACCTCTTCTTATGCTGTTGCTATGTTGACTCTTAGCACAGAGTATGCAACTCTAAGTTAAATCTGTGTAGCCCACAGTTAGGCAACCTTTGGCACTACAGATGTTGTGGATTATCTCCCATTATTTGTTCTTATAGCCATAATGCAGGCAAAGCATCAGAAGAGATGTAGTCCACAGCATCTGCAGTGCAAAAGGTTGCCTACCTCTGGTCTAGTCCATCCAGTTGAGTTCCACTTGTTTTGTCTAGCCATATAAAATCAACCATAGTTATTAACTTTCTTAAGTAGATGTCACCTTTATTGTGTATTCTTTGCCTATTCCATTTAAAATGCTTGCCTTGCACCTAACAGTCGGCTCTGTCTGGCCCAATGGACTATTTAAGTCTTGCCATCCTATAGTTTTGTATGCAGCTAGTGAAAATCATCAGGTTCCAAGGTCGAAGAATTTGGCCTACAACAGAAATGTCTGCACACATACCTTTAGCAGTGATTAAGCTATATTTTCTGATGCTATCTATTCCCAACATATTTAATCAGTTGTATTCGTGCTAATCCGTCTCAAAATGTATTTTCTCAAAAACTGATTACTGGGAGTTTAAAACATATGACTGTTTCATTTTTAAACTTCCCTATTAATTACAAGCTTATTGCAGCAATATCACTTTATATACACTTACATAACCAGTCCGGTATTTTAAGGAAATAATTTTATTTTCAATAGAATATAGAGAGATAAATGGTGCGTAAATCAATAGAGACTCTTCGTTTATTGGTTTATGTGCCATTTATCTCTAAGTTTGCTTCTCAGATAATCCAGATATTTCTCTAATGCTCAGTTTAAAAGGAGAAAGTCCCACTGGATGAAAGAATATTATTTGAATTTATTGCAGATTCCAAGTTCAGCAAAAGTTTATGTCTGTTGAAAATTCAAGATCTATATAAGAAATGTTTAAAGATTAGATGTGGCAGAATGCTTGCTCTTTAGTTATTATTTAAACGAACATCCTAAACTCCAAAACTACTCCATCTTAATGAAGTGACATTGGGGCATAAATGAAAAGATCTGCAAGGCTAAACAACCACTAGAGGTTCTAGACTAAAAGAGGTTCATTTATTGAATTTATTTGACATCTTGCATCAGTACATGGTATACCAGCACTGGACACTGTGTGCAAATAATGCTTATTTTGGGGAACCAATAAATTCAGTGCTTCTTTTTGGATTGGTGAAGATCAGTGATTGCCTTATTATATCTGATTGGATGAAAATGTCAGAATATTACATATTCTATATTCATGTTAGGTATGTGTGGGATGGGTAAAGGAGCATATAACAATTTGCTATTCTGCTACTCTGTACCATAATACATTTGGAATGTTGGCATGTACAAAGAAGGTCTTCTTATGTGTCCTTACATGGCCAGAGTTTTAGCTAAACGTTCTGACATCATCATAGTCATAGCTATATAGTACAGTGTACAAAGGGCCCACATTCTCTTCGATTTCTCTCACTATAACATTAAGTTGTACCATCTGTTAATCATCTATCAAGCCTTTTCACATATTTACTGCTGTTTGCATTGTAAGTAGAATATACATTTTCATAAACCGTCATACATCAAATTGTGTAATATTTTTGGGTGATGTAGAAGAATATTGCAGCAAGCTACTTAATGAAGAAAGTGTGTGTGTATATATATATATAGTGGTCCCATTTGTGATAGGAGCACTCGGGGCTGTGACTCTCAAGTTGGGGGGGTGGCTTCAACAGATTCCAGGAGGGCCATCTGAAATCGCTTATCAGAAGAGTACAGTTCTAGGAACAGGTAAGATATTGCACAGAATCCTCAAACTCCCAGGCCTCTGGTTCAAGGACCGAGAATGAGGAATAAACATACCACTCAGGAAGGGTGAGAAAATCAATATTTATTTCAGAAGAAAATGCACTTTACATTTCCATTATTATATTTGGTAATCAGGAGTCCACAAAGATCTAAGAAGGTTTCAGAATATTATTAATGAGTGTTTGGTTTGATCATCTTGGCTGGGTAACCTTGTAGGGTGTGATCTCTGAGATGAATCTATATTTCTGTTGAAAGACGTACAGAACACCTGGTATAGCATTGAAGCATGTTTGAACATATTTCCAATATTTTGATAGTTTTAGGTTCAGAATAAAGTTATCCCAATGGCTGAGAAATATCACTCCAAAATGTAATCGTAGATGGGCTTTATTATCAAGCAAAATGAAATTGAACAGTATTCCTGCCACTTTTTACTGTTCTCCTCTTCTATGGCAATATATTTGCGAAAGACATAAAAACTAAGCATTTCATCACACTCATCCCAAAGGTAAACTATAGTTCCCAAGCAGTTCAAAGTACTTAAGATGGGGCTAATATAGATTTTTTTTCCTTAATCCTTGAAGTATGATTTCAAACAGTGAAAATACAGGTTAGAAAAGTGAATAACGTGTGCTATGGAGTGTGCCAGGAGATCAAGGGTAAAGAGGATCGCTTGTATAAAGGGAAACTATCACCGAAAATGAATATGCTACACTGTCTGTAGCATAAATCAATATATGCTACATTGGAAAGTTATAATATCAAGAGTATTTTTCCTTTAGGAAAATTGTAGGGTTTTGATCCCTCCTCCAGCTTTTCTTAATATTGTCATTGGAAAAAAAAGATCTGCTAGGTCACTAACCCTCCGCTAAGACAGCATACCAGGGTCATACCAATGCACCAAACAGTAGAAAGTGCGGTATTTAGAATACTGAGAAAACACGGCATCTGACCCCAGAGGGAGGATAATTCAAAATGTTGCAAAAAGTTTTTAAAAAATTGTGTTTTTCATCCATGTTCCCATGTAATATTTACTTAACTTGCTGCCATTGGTAACTATTTTATGGTGTTGCTAAATGCTGTGTTCTATAAACCAGTTTAAAGGAACACTCTAACATTAGAAATAATAACGTATGATTCTATATTATTGTGATCTCTGGGCCCTTTAGATTAAGCCCCCCGCTTCCCTGTGATAGTTAAATATATAGATTTATACTTACCTTTCTTCCCTTGCTGTGCTGGCCTCGTTGCATTCACTGCTCCCCGATTAAGAACTTTAGTACATATAATATCAGCCAAGCCAACTCTTACTTATAGTGAAGCTACTGTGCAAATGCACCAATTGCTAGACTCTGCCAATCAACGTGCGTTAGCTCAATGCATCTCTGTACAAAGTGTTCAGTGTCTTCAGGTAGTACAATCACCGAAAGATGATCCGGCAAAGGCATGACAGCAAGAGGAAGTATCTTCAGGGGTCATCTGAGTGACTGTTCTTGGTGAGTGGTGTCCGTTTAGCTCAATGTAAACTGCCTTTTCAGAGAAATGTCAGTGTGAGACTTTAGGCACAGTCTCTTTGCATCTAAACCAATGCATGTGGTTCTAGTGTTTAGAGATGTCATTTAAGTGTGCATAAACACAGAGCACAATATACTGTAAAAGGTTATACTCTGGAAAGGTTTGTTGTATATTTGAGCTATTCGACTGGATTGATAAAAAAATCCATAAATATCATCAAATCTTAATATTATTCATGTTTTTGCTTAACTTATAAATGATATCACTTTTTTTAAAAAAAGTTTGTGATTTAATCATGCCTCCCAACCTTCATTATTTCGGAGGGACAGTCCTGAGATTTCGTAGAGACTTACTGGTTACCGCACTCACCAAATAACCCAGGTGCTCTGAAGCCAGGGCTGGCCAACCCTCCATTCCAAGATATGCAGAATAAATAACGGTACAGGCACTCAGGGATAACAGAAATAGCAGCTTTATTGGGGCAAAAGCAGCAATGTTTAGACCCTACCGGGTGTTTTTCAAGCTACTATTTCTGTTATCATGGAGTGCCTGAATCGTTATTTATTCTACAAGTCCTGATTTTTTTCTCCTGTACTACTGTCCTGACTTTTCTCCCTGGTGTCTTGCTTTTTGGGACAACATGGAACTGTACCCCAAAAATGATCATTAGATGCACACAATTGCATCACTGGCCCACCCCTCTTTATTCCACTCCCACCACTGTCCCACGTGTCGGGACACTGATGTATTGGGGGTATGGATTCACTTGCTATATACACATATCGTAATAAGCTATTTTAGTTATGTTTTGAATGCACTCACAAAAGATCTCTGAGATCTCAACAAAATATATGTAAGTATTTCAGTCAATATGTCTGTCAATGTCAACTTCCTGTTATTTCAGTGGGCAAATAATATTTTAAAATCATGCATGGTGGGTAATATCAATAAAAACTAACTGTACACCGTTCAAAGTGGGAACATTAATGTCAGTGTAACGCCAGAACAAACATATCCTAGACTCCCTGAGATTGGTGGGCAACAGCTTCCACCATGATTACAGCCCTTCTTCCATGAATGATATGCCAAGGGAGGAGCGTGACACTATCCCCGTCTTCTAGCTCCTCATTGAGCAATCAGACAGGAAAATTGCTGAATTAAACGCTCCAAAATCAAGCAGCAATGTAACTCCCATAGAGAGGCTGAGAGGGGTGTGTTCCATGAATTGTAGACATGTATATTAATGTTAAATATGTATATATAATCTATCATACCTCCCAACATAGGCCCCCAGGAACTTGGCACAGAGGGTCGGGGTTATGAGGAGGCACTAGCAGTGACTTGAGCTGCAACAGGTGGGTCTGCCTAAAAAAGGGGCAGGCTCATCCAAAAAATAGAGGTTGACTCGCCCACTAATAATCTGCCCGGCCAGCTCCCAGCCTTTAGGACCATTCAAGGAGCATTGCTGAAGCGCTCCCTACATGGTCCTAGTGCCCGCTGCTCAGTGCAAGCGCGTCTAATGCTGCTCTCGCTCTGTCCTGCCTGGTGACAGTTCCATGGTGTCTCCAGATGCACAACACCAGAAAATTACAGAGATGAGGGAACAGCACCCCAAAATTGGGACTGTCCCATCAAAAGTGGGACAGTTGTGAGGCATGATATACATATATAAATATTTGTATGGCTTATGACTTATCATTATTATTATAAATATCACAACATGTAAGAGTGTTTCCGCACACCAATCATTTATATTTTATCAGAACTGCATTGCTGAAAATTCATTACTCTAAATGAAACTCCTATTTCTTTTCGAAAAGAATTAATTTCTTAAGAAACAGCAAGTGCGTTGAAAGCAAATCTCATACCATGAGTACAACGCTGGGTACTTGAGCTATAAGGAAAGCAGGAGGATTTTTAATCAGAAGAGGTTTTTAAGCTTTGTCAGCCTTTATTTATATGGAGTCACAGCAATTTCACTTTACTAAACTACATCTGTTCAGGAACGAAGAGAGAAAACAAAAAACCTTCACTTTGGTAACATTGGAAGAGTTATAAGAATATTTGCTGTGATGCTTGCTTTATTGATATGTCTATATCTCAACAGGTTCCAAATGGATTTTATGTACCGAACCTACCTTGGTATCGTTATTTGATTGTTTTATTGTAGAGTGCCGTTTCAAAACTTGAAACAAAATAGTTATGAAAACTGTAGGCTACAAATTTTGTTATCGTTTTTGCTTTCAATATATTGCCTACTGCAGTTCTCAATAATCCATGATTTGTCTTTATGTGATTCCATATTAGTGACCCAAAAAGCAATAAAACATATTAAATACCATCTAGGCACCGACTAGCTAAATTGAAAATACATCAATATGGTTTCTTTCTCAGAAACTAGCTGGTTTATTAAGAACTAAAAATACAGCATGCTACATAACTATTAGGTAATGGACTTAAAGTGCTTTATGTTCCGCAGTAACACGTTAAAAACACGCGTACTCTACTCTCGTAATCACATTGATCGCGTGCAAAGAATGGCTAAATTACTAAGTATCATGAAGGTAATAATTGTCTTATCTCTATAGGCCATGCCAACATATTTCAGTGTCAGTTTTCAAACTAGTATACATTACATCACTGGTAAATTAAAAATCAGTCTTGTTAAAAATGTAGACATATCTTACATGATCTGTAAATAGCAGCTACAATGAGGGAATGCAACTCCCACTAATCTCTGAAAGACTGGAACATGTATGTTTCTGGGCTACCCTTAGATTAATCAATCTGACACCCTTACATAAGAGATACATTCTCGATCTGTGATTTATTATGATGTTTCTAGAACCGCTCCATGCCAGCATTTTCAAATATTACACAATTCACAGTTATGTCTTCTCTGCACAGAAGATGATCTGCTTGTTTGACGTGATACTGTCATCCCTCAGTGCAGCAATGAGACACATGTATCGGGCTACCTAAAACTGATGGGAGAATCACTCATTGACTGTAGCCTGTTTGTGGTTGATGTCAATAACTCTGGCTTCTCCCCTAATTCATACACACATTAAGGGACTAGAGTGAGAGGGACACACTGTGCAACATTCCAAGAAGTATAAGAGTGCGTTAGTCATATTCCGCAGCAGGAATGTTTTTCAGAAAAACGATTACTCCACTGCTTTGGAACATATTAAACTTAATAGGATCTCTGGACGATGGTTTGCTTTTTGTTGCTGTGTTTTTTTTCTGTTAAATAAAAATAGCTGAGATTTCAAAGTGTTTCCACGTTACCTTCCAATTCTTGACTGATGTTAAGAAATTTTATTTTAGAATGCACTAAAACTCACAGAAACCTCTGCTTCCATTTAGAAAACTCATATACTGATTATTGGATATGAAATTCCTAGTTACTAGAGCTGAATTGAAAAAGTGAACCTTGGAGGTCTTTTATTTTTTTCTACAAAAGGTAAGATTTAATCAATATTTTTCAGTACCCAGCAAACACCTTTGTCCCCAAGTTCAGCTTAAACAGTCTGTGTAATGAGTCTTTAGGAAACTGGCAGTAGAGCGAGAAGCCTTGAAATGAAAGTTTTCCCAAGAGGAATACATAAATATGTTATTATATAGAATATATATTGTTTATTTTAAATAGTAAGTTAAGTGAAGGGTTCTGGAGAAAACATGAAATTAGATAGCATTCTCCAAAATCTCCCTTTTGCGCCACCTGCTGGTTGCTGCAGTTCATGTTCAAAGAAATCACATTGAACATGCACAGTATATTATGTATGTCTAAATACAAAAAAAAAACCTGCAATAGAGTAAGTCAATATCACTTAAAATATTTAACACTAGACTAGTATAGCTCTGGGCTGCTAATAAATGCAGATATTTTCCAATAAATTTTTGCTTCGAAACACGGATATATCTTTGAGAACATATTAACCCATTGCAGACAGAGGGCGAATGAATCCCATCCTTTTATGAATCATTTGCCCTTTAGAAGTTAATGCAGGCTGGAATTTGCAGTAGAAATATTTAACAATAGGAATCCACAAAGTGAGGCCTCGGAATGTTTATCAAATGTTCTACTTAATGACTTAGCCCAGTTACTGAACAGGCTGTCCCTCGGACACATTAAGGGGTTAAATGATAGCGTGCTTAACCTATTTATATCTAAACTCTGTTGTCATGCTCATTGGGGGCTTTGCACAGATGTGGAGATTTTTCAAGAGACCGGCAGATGTTTGGCACCACAGGATGGCAAATTACATTATAAATTAATGACAGTTTATGAATGGTACAAACTCTGCATAATTTTGTATGTCTAAAAGGTAGAGTAGCACCTGCTTCCTTTGTGCCGATGTAATAGGAAGGTGTGAAAATACGTATGCTCTTTTTGAGTCTGACTTGTTTCTTGAGTATTCATTTTCTTCTTTTGTCTCAAAGCGCTATTCATTCTACGTATCTCATGATTATCATTATTGTAAATGTTCCAGATCATTTAACACTTTATAATAAAGACGCAAAACTGCCCCTTTGGTAAACACCATAACAGAGAACATTTGGTTTAGACTAGAAAAAAACAATATTATCAATACTTAGATAAATTATTATGAAATGGCAATTAATAGAATTGTTTGTGTCTTTTTGTACAGGTATATAATATGATTTGGGTTCCATCATAAAAAATATGTAATATGACTAAATTTTAAAAAATCTAAAAATTGGAGTACTGAAGACATACACTTATGATATCCCAGTGCCGTATTTTTAATGATTTGATAGATGGCAAACTTTTAATCTGAGGCATACATAGAGAGTATCACTTTTTAAGTTCCTTTTTAGGACAATGCTAGAGCCTCCCATTGTAAAATTGCACAATTTTATGGTAGCATGTTTACCCTAAGAATTGGTTCCATCCATAATTGTATCTATGACGTATTGGTTCTTTCCTGAGCTTGTACAAGTGCAAACAGAATGTCAAATATTCAGAAAATGAATATTAGGATCATATTAGGATTTCATTTCTTTTCACTTACAGTTTAATCACCATTGTGAGAACTCAAAGCGAATATCAAGTTTTAGGCCAATAAAGGCCTACTTGAGGGATAGTGACTTAGATAATTATTCCAGTATTTTTGTATTAAATTTGAAATTCACTTTGCATTCACCTTGAATTTCCCAACATTTCTCATTTAATTGAATAACTTTAGACTTCTTTTGAAACAAATGTTTACAGGCTCCCCAACCATCCCAATTTTGGTGGGGCATTCCAGATTTTTGGGTTCTGTCCAGCATCCATACTTAGTTCCTTGGTGTCTCAGTTTTTAGGACAACAGGGAACTGTCCCCAACAAGCATGAGTGCATTATTAGGCACACTCACTTCAGGGCACTAGGGGCCAGCAGAGAACACTGAAGTAGTGGTCCATAAATGGTCCACCCTCAGTGGGCCAACTTTGTATGTGATTGGTAGACAGCCTGGGGTGCATACACAACAGACTGGCTGACAGTAAATCGGCAGACCTGTCCCATCTCTGGACAGACCTGTGCCCTTTAGGCAGAGCCGGTGACTCGATTGCATCACTGATCTGTCCCCTTTACCCCCTCCCACCCGCATCCCACTTTTTTGTTGGATGCCAGAGTTGGAAGGTATGTGTTTAACAGTCAAAATCCTGCTGACAGTCATCACTAAGGTATATATGGTTTGAGAATGAAATTCTCAGGTTCAGAGCAAAATAGTATGGTGGAGGGTACTACTCTACTGAAAAGAAAGGGCTTCCACTGAAAAGCCCAGAGTGCAAGATAAAAAAGTAAGTATTAGATATGTTCTAATGAGTATCCAGGAGTAGTTGTGGTAGGTGTGATGTACCTTTACATTTATATTTATAGCCTCTGTATATATAGGCATTATGTACAACTTCAGAATTAGCTGATTACATTTGTACAACAGAAATACACTGTGATTGACTTTAGACTATTTCTGTATATTCAAGAATTTTTAATATATAAAATGTATAGACTACAATGTACACCTGTCCAATAATTACTATATAGGTATCCTAACATGTAATATATGTCCTCTCTCTAACTACAGCAGCCTCCTTCTGTGTCATGCTTGCTGATGTTCATAGGATTGCTCCTTAACTCTGTCAAAGCCCTACTCATTTTTTGTTTTTTCTTTATGTCCCCCCCAAAAACTCTCCAAGCCTTCAGTGTTCTGCCAATGTCCCCATTTGTTACTGTATTTTTCTCCTATGTTCCTCGTGGCAGATCTCTATCCACCATCCCACAATCTTGAAGAACGTGGCAATGATGAAACATCCTTGCCTTTTTCTGTACACACAGAATAGTCGCAAGATTACAGTCGGTTCTCACAACAGACAGGTGAGCATTATGGAAATCCTGTGCTTGACAAAGGGAGTGGAGCTTGTTTAAGCACTGTCAAGTGTAGGAAAATTGGGGGTGAAGACGATCGAAAATGAAAAAAGAAGACTTGATTCAGAGAAAGTAGATGGAAGAGTGCCGCTTGAAAGAATAATCCCAAAGAAAAAGGCTCTGCATTCCTTTCTGCTTCTAAAAAAGCTATCTCCAAAATCGAAGTTAAATTGACATAAATTAATGTGAAGAGTGGAGAGGACAAGGTTAAAGTAGCTCTGCTTTGGTGCAGTTGAATTTCTAGATACACCACACAGTTAATGTTTCTGGCTGTAGCAAATTAATTAATGATAAGATATCCCAGAGACAAACCGTAGATTGAACTGTACTGTGTCTGTGAGCTGCATACACACTGCTCTTTAGCAAAAATCCAGAACATTTATTTTTCTTCCTTCATTATCTCACTAGCAATGATGTTTTCAGGAGCAAAGCTTCCCATATCCCTCCTGCTTACATCAATACTATTGCTAGATTATTGACATGCAGATCATGTGCCAACTTCTCTTTAGCCCAGATGAGTCACTCCACCAGAACAACTCATTTCAATGCAGGAATATTAATAAAATGTGCAGAAAGCACAGTCTATGAAAGTATTTTCCTGAAAGAGAACATCCATATAAAGGTTACTAATTGAATTCACATTTTGTAAGCAGTATAACAAGAGAAGCATGTTTTATTTTTTTCCTCTTCTAAAATGTATGGAAGGGAACAGAATAATTTATTGATTCTGAAAGTAGGGGATAAAATGAACAGGGATGGATTTGACGGAGAAGATAATTTATATTTCTATGCTTTAGAATGTGCTGAGAAATAGATTTGACTTCTACAGATAATTAAAAATAAAGTTGATGGCTAAAATTGAGACATTTTAATCAATCTAGAAAGACCTGTGTTTAAGGTTCTGAAACTGTAGATATGAGTAATACATAAAAGCAATCTTTTTGCCAAATTTAGCCAAATTCGTGCAAACTTTATTCGTTTCCGCAAAAAAATGAGAATGGGAAACGTGTTTTTTAATTTTATTTATTTGTTTATTTTAGAGAGTTATTTACTAAAGTGAATTCAAGGTAAATTTCCAATTTTAAATTCAAAATAACTAAACTGGAAAAATTATCTAAATCAGATATGTTTACAGGTTGGCTACTCTGGTCTTACATTTGAAATTCACTTAGAGTTTTCACTTTAGCGTATAACTCTGTAAGTGTCTAAATTAGATCACATGAGATAATTTTCAAATAATTTTGCATATAAATGCTTACTACTGTATTTGTCAAATAACACACAGCAGATAAATGCACAAACATCCGTCTCATTAGCTACACATAGAGAGTCACATAGTCTACTGATATATGATATCATTAGAAAGCTTCATAATGGAAAAACACAAAACGCCAAATTTCACGCAAGTTGACATAAATTTTTTATTTTTTTTGCTTTTGTAGTCATAACTAGAGATGTCGCGAACCGTCCGCGAACTTCTCGCGAACGGTTCGCCGCGGTTCACCACGAACCATTCGCGGTGAACTCCGGTCAGCTGACACATCCTGGCCAATCTCCGGCAGACCCTCCCTCCCAGACCCTCCCACCTCCTGGACAGCATCCATGTTGAAGCTGCCTGAATGGTTCGTGGTGAACCGCGGCGAACCGTTCGCGAGAAGTTCGCGGACGGGTCGCGACATCTCTAGTCATAACAAGCGAACAAAATGCAAAAACTATAAATATTTCTCATCCAAAAAGTAATATACATAACATGCAGACTCCACTCGCTCCAAAAATATACAAAACACATAGATGTAAAAAACAGATAAAATTCGTATGTTGTAATACCTTTTTTATTGGACTAACATAATTTTTTAATGACAAGCTTTCGGGAGAACCTCCCTTTCTCAAGTCTAAAGCATTTCTAACAAAGACGACACAGAGAATGCAAAGTTGAGTTGTGATACAGGGGTTAAACAAAATAGTTAGAAACAACAATTTATGAGAGAAGGAATCCCAAGTAGAAAAATCCTGGGTGCTGACTCCCAAAAATGGAGAGGATTACCCACATGGAGAGATAGCAGCTCAATGGAGTTGGTAATAACACAAGTGTTAATCTTTATTTACATATAACATTAAACATATAAGTGTGAGAAAAAAATAGAGTGAGAAAAAAATTGTGTGGGTGACAAAAAGGGGATATTAAAAAGGAGAAACTTTAGTAGCCAGCCTGACCTGTGCTATGTGTATCTCAATATCCAAACGAACTTACAAAGATGTTCATAATCTTAGATCCACCCAATTTGAAATAGAGACAGTTTCAAAAATGGCTATTCAAAGTTACAATGTTATTCAATAGTACAAAATTAGAATGTAGCCATTTGGACCGTATTACAGTGATCTATGGGGATCAGAAGGAAAATTCAGAAGGAAGAACAGGCTCAAAGTACTAAAAGTATGGGATTATAAAAATAGCCCGTTGGACTAGAGAGAAAGGTAAGAATTGATAAGGAGGTAGATATTTAAATAGAAATGGAGTAGGACTGATGAGGTAAAAGTCCAGCAGTCTGTTGTAGTTTATAACATCTGGTTAAAAGGAAAAGGAGAGTAATTATCTATTATAGTATCCCACCCCCACCTTATTAACCAGATAGACCACAATCAGAGTATCAGAGGTGAAGAACAAACATGTAGGAAAGGTATCTAGGATTAATACAGAGCAGCAGCTAGCCTAGATTAATACTGTGTCCAGACAACACCTTAACCAGAATATAAGCAGATGACAATTGATTCCGCATTAGGATACCTATTCGTGGACACTAATAACTAGACTTTCCTCCCATTATTAGAGGAGTATAATGGTGTCCTGGTCAGTCCCAAACCTAATATAAAGAGCATATCTATGCTAGATCACCTCTGCCTCCCTGCTTATCCTATAACTGGCTTGCTGTTCAAGGCAGCTCAAAGTCAAACACTGACTGGCTACATAGGAGACCCTACTCATAATAAGACAAAACAAACATGCCAAACGGCTGCATCTTGCTCGACGTGCGTTTCGGCGCTATGTTGCGCCTTTATCAAGAGCATCACATTGGGCTGAGCCCTCCGGGTATTTAAATGTTAAGGTTCCACCCCTAGAGTGATGTCATATGCTAATCCAATGCTGAAACATCAGAGGGGGTGGAGATAGCCGGAAAAGGGGGAAGAAAGTAGATTGGCATGTACCAGTTTGGCTTGCCTGTCACAATAAGTTAACCCCCTATAGTAAAGACAATCTTAGCAGGTATACTGAGTAAACACTAAAACCCGGACTATGGCTCAAAATCATGACAGTATAAGTCAAAGAATTTTATATGAAAAGTGATGAATAAGATGCTGGACATTAATGTAAGGAAAAATACAGTGAAAGTATGCAAATATTAGTTTAAAGGATTTTGGGAGGACTTAATATTACTGCATTTACTGTATCTCAACGACGTGAGCTCAGATTACCAAGATATTGCTAAGTTATTTGTGTTAAAATAGACATTTAATATGACTTTACAAATACCAAGGAAGTATCATGGTATATATATTATCCTCATATTATAGAGTTAAATATTCATCAAATTAATTAAAGCTACAACAAATACATATCAAGGTATAAAGGTATAAAGAAATTTTAATTAAAAGAGGTTCTGCCTTATAATTGATTACAATGTCCAATGATCTTCAATAGATAGAAGTACCATTACATTTGAGTTAATGATAAACAATAACTGGTTTAAATAGATTAGATAATTTTTTTATTTTTTTTAAAGTATTATTCACACGAAGGGTATAGAAAAATTCATAGAAATCTTTAGAGGAAGGCAGAGAAGGAAACACCTTCATTAAGTCATTTTGGACTCAGTGTTTTTAGTCTGTATATCCAAAAGCATTCCCGTTGCCTTAGGAATTTGTCATAATCACCCTGCCTTTGGTTTTTCTTCACTAATTCCAGACCACAAAAAGGTAAGCCTTTTGAGTAACATGCGTGGCATTCCCTAAGGTGTCTTGAAAGGGGATTATCCACTGAATTGTTTGGGACCTGATGTGTTTTCAAATATGTTGTTTAAATGGATGAAAAGTCTTCCCAACATATTTGAGATAACATTGGCATGTAAGTAAATAAACTAAACCGGAGGTGTTACAGTTGAAGAAAGATGTGATTTTAAACTAATTTTTCCCTTCACTGTCCCTAACACTTTTTGAGCCCTTCTTGATGAATTTACACATAACACACCTTCAAAATCCAAAAGTACCAACTAAAGGGTTTCCAAAGCCATGTTGTAAGGATGGCTGTTTCTGTTGGAGGTGACTTGGGGCCAAAATATCACAGAGGTTTTTGCCCCAGCATGCTGTGATGGTCACACTGGGGGCAAGAACCTTTTTAAGGTGTACGTCCCCAGTGAGTATTGGCCAGAAGCACTGAAGTGATTCTTTCACATTCTCCCATCCCACATCATAGGTGGCTATCAGCCTAATGATCTCCCTGGAATCTATTGATGTTGTTTTAGGTTCCGTCTCATTTATCAATACACCACGGTCGGTCTCCAAGGCCCTTCTATAGGCTTGTTTCAAACATTTATTGGGATATCCTTTTCCCCTAAACTGATGCCTTAGGTCCCTTGCTTTAATCTTGAACTCCTCAATGGCACTGCAGGTCCGTCTAACCCTAAGGTATTGCCCCGTAGGAATACCCTGCCTTAGGGGTCTTGGGTGGAAACTGTCCCATCTAAGGAGATTGTTTGAGGCCGACAATTTTTTATATAGAGTAGTATGAATGGTCTTTTTTATTTATTCTTATTTTATTTTTTCATTTAATTTTATTTATTTTTATATTTCACATTTGTATTTTATTTTTCTTTACTTATTTCGATATTTATATATATTTTTATATATATATGTATATTCATTAATAATATTTTTATATTCACTGTTCATTTTTATATTCTAATTTAATATTCCTTTCTGTGGCAGAGGATGTAAGTTCCATTTTTCAATTTGATGATGATCTATTTTTGTTGTGAATTTGTAACATGAGAATGGTTTTATTAATGGTTGTTATTATTCTAAGACTGTTTTTTTAGTCTTCTCAGCCACTCGAGTGGCTGGTTGTTTGGAACGCATAGGTCCGGTTTTGGAACGCAACGTCAGCATCTGTGACGTCCGTTGATATCCGCTACCGGAAATACGTATGTGGAACGCAACCGGAAGTTGAGATTTGGAACGCATAACATTAACACATAGACGGACGGATAATCAGCTGTTTTTAGCCGCGAATTTTAAGGTGAAGACCACCTGGAAGAAATTTCCCTTATTGAAGAGGTGTTTCTACGAAGCAGTCCTCCAATCAACATATGGACTGGTTGTATTTAAGGGACTCTGTTGGGGATGGGAATCATGCATGCTTTGTATTTTATATACTGTGTATACTGCAAAATTTTCTCTGAGGAAGTCCAATTTGTATGGACGAAACGCGTTAGATTGCAGTACTCTTTTTATATTTTATTTATTGATTTTTGATATAGGCTGGTTAGTGCCTTAAATAATAAAAGGATTTTTTACATCTTACTGGCATACTCCCATTTCTTGGAAGACAGAGCAACCTATCCGTGGAGGGTGAACGCTACTGCAGCCCTATGTGGGCTTAAAGGCGCACTATTCATCACTATTTTGTGAGTGCAATCATTGAGGCTTACATTTTATTATTGTGCTTGTACTTCACTATGTGCTATGTATTCTTGTGTTTTTTAGTTATTCAGCTGTATCCCAATTTTGTCCATTCACATATGAATGGTATTTTGGTCTGTGATTAAAATTGTTAGATACAAAAAATTGAGGCTAGAGCCCCCAAATTCACTAGTGAACCTCAAATTTTTGTCATTGATGTTAAGCAGTTTTATAAAATCATTGAATTCCTTGAGGTTACCCTTCCACACGATAACGACATCGTCTATATACCGACGCCACAAAAAAAATTAAAGGGAGCTATTTAGAGATGACTTCTGAATATATAAGATTTTCCTCCCACCTGCCTAAGTTGAGGTTAGAGTCTGATGGGGCACAAGCTGTCCCCATCGCATTACCTCTAACCTGGTATTAAAACGTATTTTTTAAATAAGTGAGAATTTGATATGTGGGATATATTTTTCTCCTCTCTTTTCCAGGAAATGTGCTGAATCCCTTTCGAATGCGGGATGGAAGAATAGAGTGCCTCAAAATCCAGACTACAGAGGTTGGCTGAGGCTGGTACCTGTAGGTTTGAGACGAGGGCAAGAGCTTCTTTGGTATCCTTGATGTAAGATGGGAGCCCTTCAATGTTCCTGTTCCTATTCTGAGTCAGGTTATCAACGCCTGACACAATGGGGTGGCCCGGGGGTGAAGACAGGCTTTTGTGGACCTTAGGCAGGCAGAAAAGGCTGCTCTCCTAGGGTGACGGTTAAGAATGAATTCATACTCGTCACCCAATAGCAACCTGGCCCCTGTCCATGATTTCTTTCTATTGCTGGAGAAAGTAATTTGTGGAATCTGATTTTAAGATGTTTATAAATGATTTTGAAAAAAGCATTGTCTATTTTACATGTTTCAGTGTTTGCAGATGACACACAACTCTGTAAAGTAATGCAATGTGAGCAAGATATTACTTTGCTGCAGAGGGATTTAGATAGACTGGGGGACTGGGCACTCAAATGACAGATGAAATTTAATGTTGAAAAATGCAAAGTTATGCACTTCGGCGTAAAGAATGCAGAAGCAACGTATACCCTTAACGGAATCGAATTAGAGATAACAACATATGAAAAGAACTTGGGAATTCTTATAGACAACAATCTATGCAACAATGTGCAATTTCAATCAGCAGTGGCTTAGGCCAGTAAGGTATTTTCATGCATGAAAAAGGGCATTCATTCTCAGGATGAGAATATAATTTTGCCTCTTTATAAATCACTGGTTAGACCACATCTTGAATATGCTGTGCAATTTTGGGCACCTGTTCTAAAGAAGGATATTATGGCACTTGAAAAAGTGCAGAGGCGGGCTACAAAATTAATAAAAGGAATGGAAGGAGTCCATACAGATGTTCAAACAGCAACTAGATGCATACTGGCAAAAACAGAATATTCAAGGATATAATCTTTCAATGTAGGGTAATAACTGCTTGATCCAAGGATAAATCTGACTGCCATTCTGGGGTCAAGAAGGATTTTTTTACCAGTTTGTTGCAAAATTGGAAGTGCTTCGAACTGGGTTTTTTTTTGCCTTCTTTTGGATCAACAGCAAAAAACTAATGTGAGGAAGGCTGAACTTGATGGATGCAAGTCTCTTTTCAGCTATGTAACTATGTAACTATGAACGGTTAACCTTCTCCTCCCTCTTCCTCCCCTTCTGCCTCCCCCCCTATTTTGTGTTGGGTACCGATTCCTGCGGGTTTGGATTCCCTCTTGGGGGTCCAACGCTAAAACAATTAACCCCTTTCTTGAGTATACCTCTGGAGTTATTTTGTGCTGAGAGTGGGGGTCTTAACATTTAAATACCCGGCGGGCTCAGTCCGACGTGATGCTATTGATAAAGGCGCAACATAGCGCCGAAACACGCATCGAGCAAGACGCAGCCGTTTAGCATATTTGTTTTTGTTTTGATTTTATTATAAGTAGGGTCTCATATGTAGCCATTTAGCTTTTGACTTTAGAGCTGCCTTGAAGCAGCTAGTAAGTTATAGGGTAAGCAAGGAGGCAGAGGTTATCTAGCGTAGATATGCTCTTTATATTAAGTTTGGGACTGACCAAGACACCATTATACTCCTCTAATAATGTGTGGAAAGTATAGTTATTTGTGTCCAAGAATAGGTATCCTAATGGGGAATCAATTGTTCAGGTGTTGTCTGCTGGTAGCTGCTGCTCTGTATTCATTCCAGATACCTTTCCTACATTAACTCAGCAGAAGAGGGAATGTTTGTACTTCACCTCTGATACTCTTATTTTATTACAGTGGTTAATAAGGTGGGGGGTGGGATACTATTATAGATAATTACCCTCCTTTTCCTTTTAACCAGATTTTATATACTACTACAGACTGCTGGACTTTTACCTCAACAGTCCTACTTCAGTTCTATTTAAATACCTACCTCCTTATCAATACTTACCTTTCTCTCTAGTCCAACTGGTTATTTTTATAATCCTATACATTTAGGACTTTAAGCCTGTTCTGTTTTTCCTTCTTAATTTTCCTTCTGATCCCCATAGATCACTGTAATACGGTCCAAATGGCTACATTCTAATTTTGTACTATTGAATAACATTGTAACTTTGAATAGTCATTTTTGAAACTATCTCTATTTCAAATTGGGTGGATCCAAGGTTATGAACATCTTTGAATGTTCGTTTCGATATTGAGATACATATAGGACAGGTCAGGCTGGTTACAAAGGTTTCTCCTTTTTAATATCACTTTTTTGTCACACCCACACATTTTTTATCACTATATTTTTTATTTTGCTGGTCTACAGTATAAGCCTGTGCTACCCTATATACAGCAAACGCCTGGATTTAGTATTTTCATTGTATGTGGGCATTATGAACACAAGGCCATAATGATTATTTATATTCCGCTGGCCTATTTTGATCTTGCATTTTTTGATAAAAACAGCAGGTTCTTTTATGGAATCCTTAAACAAGTTATTTAGCTATTTTATCTCACTTCTTACCTATAAACTAATTTTAAGTACCAGCCAGATGTTAAGGGAGACAAGAGACACCATATAACCTTCAGAATTTGATGTCCCCTAGTTAAGGGAGACAAGAGACACCATATAACCTTCAGAATTTGATGCCCACTAGTATTTTGGTAGAGTGCGAACAATTAAATAAAAAGAATATAAACAGTTGTGTGTCCTATGTTATGTGCTAAATGTGCATTTGATTGTTTTTTATGAAAGAGAAAAGTAATTATTACCCTTTTTACAATTTTATTATTTAATTAATGCAGTTAGCACATGATGTTTACAGAGGTTTGTTAGCGTTTTATATTATTTGTAGACAAAGTAATATCAGTAATATCAACTCTGGTCAATCTAAATAATAACAATACAAATAAACTATTCAAATTCAGTAGTGATATATGAAAACGTGGTGCCCCTCTGTAAAATAACCACATTTGCATTTAAGCGAATCCCAACAGATTGCAAAGGGACTCAACTCATCAACTCTATTCAGTTCGAACTAGTGTTAGGCTAGGGTCATTGCAAGTGGGTTACCTCAAGTTGAGCAAGTCTAGTAAGCTATAAGCATTACGGATTGAACAAATTTTAGCCGATGAGTTCCTTTCTTTAGCTGGCCATGAGATAGCATGAATCTCAGCCTTTTTTGTTGCTAAATAACACTCCTAATTTAATTTACAATTGCAAGTAGCAACAGTTCAGCATGCAGAGATGCCACTGATATGTAGCCAATATCACATACACTCATACACCAGACAAGACTGGCAAAATTAAAGAGGCACTTTTAGCACCAGAGCCACTACAGCTTAATGTGGTGGTTCTAGTGTAAAGAGACTGTTCTTGACTGTTCTATAAAGCCACTAGAGGTGCTTTTTATTGTGGTTCTGCAATCTTTGCTAGACCAACATTCAGGGTCTTCACACTTTGCTTTAAGCTAGTGAGTTCTTCCCATAGAGATGCATTGGGATAACACATCTCTATGAGAAAATACTGAAGGAGCCAACCATGGAATATGAAGTAGACCCCCCACATCGTAGCACTGCAATGTTTCCCAATTAGGAAACATTGGATTGGATGAGATTATTGTCACTGTAAGCCAAGCCATGGGGAATCATAGCTTCTGCGGGACAGGTGGGACTAAAGGTTAGTAAATCGCTTTCTTTAACTTTTACGCATGGGTTGAAAAATCTAAAGACCCGCAGGACCCTGTAACATTAGAAATGCATGTTTGTATTACTAACACGAGAGTGCTCCTTTAACAGGGAATTGAATGACACTGAGTTATTTGTTCAGAACTGAATGTAATTAACACCATGTGTCATGTTACCAAAGACCATGATCATATACATAGCAGATCGTTATATTGCGTATAATAAATTATTTATGCGATAGAAGGAGGGAGTAGCGCCTTCAGCAGTTCTTAGGTGTTGATAAATATGTAATGAGCTAAAATGAAAAAATACAACAGGAATAAACTGCAATATCTCTGATGCAAATGGGTGGAAGAAAAAAAGATAATGCACTTACAGTGTGTAGAGCTAAATTAGCTCTACTTTGTTGTATCTGGGTGGTACAATCCCCATCTGGGGATATTTGGTGTATTCCTTAGTCTAGTGGCAAATGCGGTAGAATGCATAATAAACAGCATACAGGCCCAAATCTAATGTAGTATACTTGAAAATTAAGGTTGAATATATAAGTGTATGCATTTATTCTAGATTTATGTGGATAGAGAGGTTACCACTTGGTCAGTGTTGGGGTCACTCACTTAGACTCTGTATTTGCACTTCATTTTGACTTTGAATATATAAGTATGTAAAAAGGCTCTCACAATGTATTGAGCAACCAAATAGCTCCCAGAAAACAGCGTAAAGTGGTACAATTTCCACTTAAGAATTTTGTTAGCTGGTTAAGGTCTCATGATATGTAGATATGTAGATAGAAACAGAAATAAAAAATATAGTTCTCACTGTGATATATATACAACAATAAGGGTATTCACTGGTGCAGAGCAAAAATATCCTCAGGCGGTTCCCAACTTAAGGAATAGGTGTACATCCTCCAAACAAAAGTCAGGATAGTCCTGTTGCATATTTACTGGGATCATTGGAATTGTTTATATCACTGGTGAACTTCTCACTTGTGAGTTTATTTCTTATGATCATTTGCACTTTACTTAGCAGTAACTGACAATATAACACTATCATAGTTTTTCTCCTCTCTCTTTTACCTTGCACACTCACTAGAAACACTGGATACTCTGAAAGAAGAACTATATTGATATCTGCCACTATTGAAGTGAGCGTGTAGCTCTTTAACATGTGAGGGAGCATTTGTACAGTGAGTTATATACTACTTGTGTTTCTCCAAACATATCACATTATATTATTCCATATTTCATTCTTTTTTCTAAACATATACCTAGGAACATGACATGGTTTTAAAGAACCAGGACTATCTGAAGAAATACTAGACACAACCTGTTCGAGACATTCTGTGTATTGACTATTACTATCTTAGGGGTCAAGAGGAGTCCTACTTTAGGTATTTACTTTTTGAACTTTTAGCACTGATTCCTACCTTGAGGTTTCCATTTGTACATATACAAGAATGTCTGCTGCAGGAACCACTGTGTGACCAGCCTTAGTCATATATAATGTGAGAAATCTGTACATTAAAAATTTTTGAGTACATTTTTTAAAGTAAAGCAACTGCCATTAAACCAAAAGCTAAATAATTGCATTTGATATCTAAACCCCATCACATCAAGATGCATCATGTAAGAGGTAAAATGACCGTTCGCTGCCTTACTGACCACTCTCTTGGAACCAGTAGGAAAATAAAATTAAAAAACAGTATTTAGTTTAACCATAAGAGCTAATTTTACAGCCATAAAAAATGTAAAAGGAGCTTGTATTTGAGAAATATAGTTATTATCTTAATTTCAGTATATTTAAAATAAAAGTAGTCTATCATATATGACTCAGCATCGTCTTGCAGCAAAGATAGCTTTGAAATAATTAATTTGGGAAGTGACATCGGGCAATGTAATTGAGAGAGGAAAAAAAATCTGTGCAGTAATTATAGTCGAAAGTTGCAAGAATGCAGAATTAGTGGTTTAAAGGGCCGTAGAAATGTGCTTGAAAGAAGGGATAAACTTTGATTAAAATGCGCTAAGCTGCCCGGGCAGGAATACAGCTATGGTTTAAGAAGCTCTAATTTAAAATATTTAGTGAACCCATCTAAAATATGAAATTAATTTAAATATGCAGAGAAAAATAAATGCAAAAATAACATCTTTATTTATCTCAAATGTAACATAATGATAAAACAATATAATAATTTGCACTGGCAAAGAGTTCTTTCTTACTTTTTACGGGGTTCTATAAATTAGTGGTAGTAATATAGCTTCACTAACAAGCGCAGCGTCAGATCCAGAATGTGGTTTGAAGCATTAGAATCCAATAAGAATGGAAGACGCTTCACATAGCCACTAAAATGATTTTTATTTTACATTCAAACACATTGCTTATGTAGAACAGTTAACATCAAACCAGTCGCTTACTAACGAAAACACATTAGTGCCATCTTGGTATTCCCCATTGCTAAATTGTTCTTCAAGTCATTGGACGCCAAATTGTTAGTAATTTGTTTTAATGAATCACACCTTAAGCAGCTGATGGTACAGAATTGTAGAGCTGTGAAAACAAAAGACTGATGGGAAAAAATACAACTTAATTAAAGGTAATCTTAAGGTATTTTGTGTCACAGTGCTCTTTTGAGGTTAGCTTTAATTATGTGTAGTAAATTTATTAAATATAAATAAAATATTTTCACATTTCCTGAGTGGAATAATATATATATCAAGCAGGGCAAAATGAATGTTAATAAAGTCTAATCTTCGTCTATATTTTTAATAGAATACAGACTATTTTTACTTTATTTAGTTTTTTTTTTATAGTGTCTCTATGTCTATAATGTCATTAATTTGTAGATACATTTTATTTTACTTTAATAACAAATTTAGAATTTTTTTTTATTACAAATATTAAAATTCGATTGTATGTACTGGAGATAATATACATTAACACTGAAATCACATTATCTAAAATATAACGGCCATCTGTTTTATTTATTATGAAAAATGGTATGGGAGCAAGGACGCCCCAAATTTCTCTTTTACTACAAAACTTGCGTATTTCTCTACTTTCTCAATGTTGCCCTCTGGTGGTCAATTATGAGCCTAGCTTCATACAAGCGTATAGTATCTGAGAACTTACGCAACACAAATATTTTTCAAATGGGATATTTCCATGTGTTATACCCTGCATGAACATTATCACCATGTTACAGACAAGGTTTAAACAGGTGTTTATCCATTTTATACAAAATACACTTGAGGTTCATACAGACACCTTTTAAGTGACTTAATGTACCAAGGAGAAAACTCACACTCTATATAATATTCCACAAACAGACAAACTGCTTTGGCAAACAGACAAACTGATTGCAAGTCAAAGCTTAAAAGAGAGAACAGAGGAACAATTCACAAGCAATTTATTAAAACAAAAATAAAAACCCTAAATGAACAGTCTAAAAAGGGGGCAGAACTGAATCAGCATTCCCTTGACTGAGTCTCAACAAGGATTGTGTGTTGTGAGCATCAAAGAGCTGGACTGTAAGGTATGTCTGCCATTCACAAACTGATTGTATCCAAGGACAGCTCACACAGACACATAGAACCATATTTCATTCTATTCTCTACATCTGGATGAGTTAAGTACAAAAAGCAAAAGGATGCCTTCAATCCCCAATGTATGTTCCCGACTATAAATTATGGTGTGGGATACACCATGCTATGGGCAGATGCCTTGGGTGGTTTTGTCCAGTTTTGGCTTTAAATGGTCATTCAATTGGTCATTTGTATAGGAACTCATATAATAATACCCTCGGATGGCAAATCCCGCATGCAGCCATGCATACTGATAAAAATGTATTATACTTTTATAAACATTAGGATAAAGTGAAAAAGCTTCCTGAATATAATGATTTAAACAAGACTAAAACCACATTAGGGGGTTTGTTCTGGAAAGCAGATTGTGCAGCAGATTTCTTTATCCCTCAAAGAAAAGTATGTTTTGTTTTTTTTGAAAAGCATCAATAGCCCGCTTAACAATCCCACTCTTTTCTTGGATTCTCAAAGCCGCTACTTACATTACAGCATGTTAATGCCCTACCATTTACTAAAACAGAAATGCTCACGCAAGGCTCAATCATAACTCAATGCTAACATATAACATATAACTATATGGCAAAAAAAATTCCATCACTACTACCAGAGGTTATCATAAATAAAAAGTTCAAGACAAGGGCAAACCTGCTGTTCAATGAGTACATGCATAAATACAGTAAATAGCTTGTAACATTGTAGAGCCTTCAGTGGTGGCTGGTCAAGTTCACCAACTTGCACTCAACTCTACCAAATAACAACAAATCATCTACTTACTGAAAAAAATATTTTTTGGCAAAGAATTTTTATTTATTGTAGTATTGGTATATAGTATTTATCCAATCAGGCATTGGTTTAGATCTCATCAAAAAGTAATTAATTAATCACTGTCAAATAGAACACTACTTTTTCATAATTAGAGGGACACTCGTGATCCCTAAAGGACTTTAGCTTGCTGAAATACTTTATGTGTGAAGAGTGTGTGCTATTTTTTCATTTTCCAAAAAGTGCAGATTTCAATAGAGACTGGTACATTTATAAATTAATCTTGTTACATCCCCCGGCTGTCAATCAGACAACCGGTCCTGTTACATCTTGGTTGTTTAGTGGAGCTTAGGCTGTCTCTGGCAGTGAAACCCTTCTACTACTAGGGGTACCGCTACAGAGCTAAACTCAAGAAGCACTCAATTGTTTAGAGCACCTGCCTTGCAAAGACTTCTCATTGAGCTGCATTGGGAAGTTTGTGATTGGACAGCCACAGAAAGTCTGGGTGGGGTTAGAAGGGGAGGACTGCAAAGGTTGCAGAGATGAGATCTGCAATGTTTGGACACTGGTTTCAGATATAACCCCAATAAAAAAGGGGTTACTGTCACTTCTCTTCTACTTTACACAATTGAATGGGACAAAGAGGGACAAAGGTTTAAAAATAATATCAGGAAGTATTACTTTACTGAGAGGATAGTGGATGCATGGAATAGCCTTACAGCTGAAGTGGTAGAGGTTAACACAGTAAAGGAATTTAAGCATGCGTGGGATAGGCATAAGGCTATCCTATCTATAAGATAAGGCCAGGGACTAATGAAAGTATTTAGAAAATTGGGCAGACTAGATGGGCCGAATGGTTCTTATCTGCCGTCACATTCTATGTTTCTATGTTTCTATGTTTCTATGTTTCTATGAATAAAATACTGAAAAGCACCTATAACTTTTGTTTACCTTTTTTCATGTGATGCTTTATTTTCTGAAAATGGATATAAGTGCACATTTTAGAGACTTACACAATCCTATTTGAAACAGTGAAAGCCCCACTGGTACAACCAATTACCCACAGTGGAAGTTTAATTGGAGTCCACACATTGTGTTGTTTATTATTTGTGATTGAAATGTCATCACTCGTGTCTGCATTTCCTACTGAAGTGCCCGGATCCTTTACGCCTACAAATTAAATTTATATAAATGCAAATTTTTGGAATATAGGGATAAGAAAACATAGTATTGCAAATGAGGGAAAGTGACAAATCCACTTTAAATCATTGGTGGCATCTTTCATCTTCATGTCGGAAGTTTAAAGGCTAGATTGTAATGATGGAATAATTCCATAACTGGTTTTTAAGGCGTTCATTAGTGAACAGACTCATATTTGTTCTTTTCCTTTCACTCATATTTTTGTACCTTTATCAAACTCTTGGTTTCCAAGTGTAATCAAAGCAGCTGAATTCATAACAATTAGCTTTAGAAACAAACCAATTTGTGTAAATTGTATTAAAAATAGGGACTTCATTTGCAATCAGGAAACAATTAAAACTTGGAATAGCGTTTGATATTCAACTTTAACGCGTTGTTTTTTTTTTTGTTACCAGAAAGCAAGCTTGTTTTAAAATTAGTCAAGTAAAAAGCCCTAAATAATGTAGCATAATGTACTGAGGGCTAACTGTTAAGCAATATGTACATAGTTACTGCAGGGCAACCATGATTAAAACATAAGGTTAAAATCACTTATTCTTCAATGGTATGATTAATGGTGTGGGCCATTTATAGTGACATTGCAGCGGTGCTGAAAAATGATGCAATTACTCTTTTTGAATAGAAAAGTAAAATACTTGTTAGCAAAGGGCAGCATGCACAATTTAATGGTTACATAGGGCTCCTCTCGATTTTGGAAATCAGCTATACAAAACTAGACTGTACCTTTTAAATATGTATCCCAACCCAGCCCATGGGTTGAATAAAGAAGAGAGGCCTCACATAATATTATAAATATTTTGGAAAAAGAAAAGACAAATATTATTATTAATTATAATATATAATTAAAATAAATATTATTTGCATGCAGGGGTATCGTAGACCCCAGCTTGTATTGCTTTATTCATTGTAATGTAGCATTAATTACCCTGGTGTCCTAATGGAGTTGCAATGACTGGTAATTGTAAAATGTGTGTTTTATTTTTTGGTTTTTTTTGTCCAGTTTGCAAAACTGTACATGCAAAGTGCTGGCCAGTATCGGTGTATGCAGATACGTTGTGACTAGTTGTTGAAGGCAGGCTGAATCTTGGAAACCTGTCTATAATTGTGGTCGCAAATATCTACCAGCTGTTAGATATGACAACAGCTTACAGCTGATATTCAGCAATGCAACTGAAAATAAGCTATAACTGAACATGTACCGTGCTGTGCCTGGGCTAATAAGATTTTAATTGTGCTACTAAACAAACCTCCCTATATTTGCATCCAAATCACATATCTTATAATACAGAGGTATAGTATTCAAGCCCTTATTAAGAGTTACTCCAAGCATCATAATCAGTAGAGCGTTTTCACTGAAAATGCGGCAAACTGTTTTACAATGATTTGTCCTCCGGGAAACGAGCCTACTGTAAGGATCGGTGAAGTGTATCCAACTTCTGTGGAGTGGGAGAAGCTAGATGCCAATCTTGCTGGTTTTTGGTTGGCTCCATCCAGGCTGCCTAACAATGTCTGAATGATGCTGCTGAAGGTAGAGTTTCAGCTCCATCAGAATCCTTAAACATCTTGGATTAAAGGACCACTATAGTGCCAGGAAAACAAACTCGTTTTCCTGGCACTATAGTGCCCTGAGGGTGCTCCCACCCTCAGGGTCCCACTCCCGCCGGGCTGAATGGAGAGGAAGGGGGTTAAACACTTACCTTTCTCCAGCGCCGGGATCCCTCGGCGCTGGGGACTCTCCTCCTCCTTTTGCCGTCATCGGCTGAATGCGCATGCGCGGCAAGAGACGCGCGCGCATTCAGCCAGTCCATAGGTAAGCATTCTCAATGCTTTCCTATGGATGCTGGTGTCTTCTCACTGTGAAAATCACAGTGAGAAGCGCGGAAGCGCCTCTAGCGGCTGTCAATGAGACAGCCACTAGAGGCTGGATTAACCCTAATGTTTCTCTGAAACTGCTATGTTTACAGCAGGCAGGGTTAATCCTAGATGGACCTGGCACCCAGACCACTTCATTGAGCTGAAGTGGTCTGGCTGCCTATAGTGGTCCTTTAATACACTGAACATACAGACCCCAAGCACCAGGACCACTTCAAAACACTGTGGTTACTGTAAAAGTGGTCATTGTGCTTGGGGGTAACCGTTAAACTTAAAGATCTAGCGATTGTTGGGAATTTTGCATCTTTACTGCACAATTCAAGTCATTTATGAAAACAACTGTCATCAAAAGTGTCAATATTTCTTAAAGTATCCCTCCAAAAATTATAATTAGGACTACTCTTCCAAGAATGTATAATGATTCTACATCTTTCTAGGTGGGAATTTATGAATATGCTAACACTGACAATAATTTCATTTCAGTGTTTGTATTTGCATTTGGATACGACATGAACAAAAATAACCCTCGGAAAGGTAATTTTAGTAAATTAGAAGTCTCCAAGCCGAAGTCACTTTTTTTGTTAACAATATATTGTAAATAAACATTTTGCACATGCAAATAAAGCAGACTCTAAAATGTGCAATTTCCTGCTCACAGTGTGAAGCTATGTAAAGAATACAATTGTATAATGAAAATGAATATAGATAGATTTTAATTATACACAGAAGTTACATTTTCTTTTTTGTAACAGTTAAGAAACAACATGGAATATTTTTTAATCCCATAATGCAATGCAAATTTGCATAGTTCTATAAATAAAGTACAAAAAAATGATTTCCTCCTCGTCAAGTGAAAACTCTAAACCCATTCGTCCTTATTTAGAAGATGACAACACAGTATTATAAAACTGTTGACTGAAATATAATTGATAAGCTGGATTTTAATTGGAATAAAACAGATTTATTTCAAAATGCTCCACCCGGTCGCAAACACCAAAACTCTTGGTTTAGATCAGGTTCACAAGTCACTAATAAACCTCAAGGATTTATAATGCAAAATTCAGACTGTGTTCATTATGCAAAGGAGAAGGGGAAAAATGTGCGTTTCTTTCCGTAATATTATTTCACAACTGTATATCATATTTTAATAAGATATTTTACAAGTGTGTGGTTTATCGGAAAATATACTAAAAAAAAAAAAAAAAAAAGATTTGCTTGTATGGTCTACTCGTAGTTTTGCTTTGATGTGCTGTTCATTTTCTTTTTAAACATTCACAATTTGCAAGATTTGTGTAACGGAGCTAAAACTAGAACACGCCATCTTCTTTTATGGATTGTATGTAAGATACTGCGCGGTGAATGCGAATTTGAATGAACATTTTTAAATAAGCTACTCTTACTGCCATACCCATTCAGTTTTATCTTTGCAATAATTATTGTCCTCTTTAGTTTGTTAGATGCAGCAGTGACCTAAGTCATCTTGTCTTGTTAAAGCAAGGATTTATTAGTTACATCCACAGAAGATGGAAAAGCGAATGAAGAGTAGAATATCAATCAGACCTTGCACTGGGCTTGACATTATAACTTACACTATAAATGTAATATCTTTTAGGTATCAAAAAAAACATGACAGTGGATTAAAAAAGTTGATGTGCGCATACAGTCTTTCTTTACTCGACATGAAAGAAATTACTAACTTATTTACAAGGTAACGTCATTTCATTTAAAATTAACCTCCAAGAAGAATTAAAAAAAAAAACAACTAATTAATATCCTTCTTAAGTCTCACAGCTTTTTTTTTCAGTTGCGAGATCTCTATTTGAACAATTAAAATGGATAAAAACATCTGATTGCATTGCCACTTAGAAATCAAGGGTAGATGACACAATTCTTTGTTAGATTACTGGAGGGGGAAAAAAATCATTAATTCAGAATTGAACGCGTTTATCAATGCCTGTTAATCTCCATTCAAGGGTCTCTTGGATGGGTTTTAACATTTAGCTGTTTGTCGTATCAGTTAATATGAATTCTAGATAAGGCAAAGATGAAAGGACGCCTTCTAATCTATTACGCTTATCAGGTTTATGAGATCTTAATCACGCAGCAAATTAATGATCTATCGTATTTCTAGGTGATCAAAAACACACTTACAACAGCATTTTTATGGAGCTAACCAAGGTTAAAAAGAAATGATAATAAACAGCGTTTTACTACATATAGAGAAAGAGAATTCGAGTCTGGTTATGTTGTTATTGTTGTGCAAATTTTGCGTGCATTGTCTGTATGGCATAGTTTTTGTATGGACAATGACTTTAGTAAACCATGAAGCTTTGGGTACATTGACAGCAGCCTTGCTATGGCCGCTATCAGTTTACAACGTAGATCTCTACATCCTAAGTGATGAGTGGAACCGCTCTGGCGATAAATTGTGTATCCTGTAATGCAGAAGTTTATATGACAAGAGTATCTCTTTCATTGTGTAGCATCAGGCAGACTCATGAAAACACACCTTTAAAAAGAATAAAAAATGTAATACAATATTTTTATAATGCATTCAAATATATTTTCAGTTCAAGGACCATTATGGGAACACAGACCACTTAATTTCTATAAAGTGATTTGGATGCAGTTGTCTTGTCTTTTTAATCCTGCAATTTTGTAAAATATTTTTGTCTTGCAGATACGCAAATATTTTCATTGCAGTGCTAATCACACCTCTAATGTGAGTCTGCAGGGTCAGACTCAATTATGTGAGGTTCAACGTCCTCCTCACATGGATGTTGACTGTCCTCAAATGTTAATTAAAGGGAAGCAGTGGATTCCCTATCAGAAGCATTTGATTGGACAAGTGAAGCTCTCACCATGCATGTGCTTCCTGTCCCCAATGCTTCTTGATGACAAGTATTGGATTGGACTCAAAGGCAAAGATATTGCCTGTGGGACAACATCATTGGAGGTGGAGTGGATGGCTGCACTGAGTGAGTCTAGGTGCTAAAAAACAGATGAATACCCTTTTTATTAATTTCATTTAAGGGAGCCACTGAATCTTACTCGGGAGTAAAACACTATAGTGTTAGGAACACCTGGCCATACTGGAAAAACTGTAGAATATGTAGAAATTGGTGCCTTTCCCAGGTAACATGGCAAATTGTTTGCCATCTTATCAGAGTCCCTGTCCTGGGCGCTATATCTGCTTGAAATTGAATTAAGACATCTGGTTTCTGCAAAGCGGAAATTCTGCACATGCAGACTCAAGGCACCATGACCACTTCAAACTTTGATTATCGCATCTCATGCTTTAAAATTAATCTTATAAAAAATCGGTAGCAGAAAAACTATTGATCAGAAATGCAAAGATATATTTTAACACCTTAAGTATTAAATTAAGACAGTTTTGAGATGTGTTGCATTTATGAACAAGGATTTATCGTACTTTTGCCATATGTTCATTTTGTTTAAGCTTACCCATACATGATTGTATATATATATTTATTTATTTAAATTATTTTTTTTTTCTTAACAGAGAAAAAGGGCTTTCTTTTTATATCCTATTCATATACATAATACAATATTAAATATGAATAAAATAACAGAACATGGAAAAAATGAAAAACAACATATCTTTTCTTAGTTTTGCATTTAGTAATTTATCCACAATAACATCACTCACTGTGCACGTACCTTATTTTTTGATCTGGGGCCACTAATTGTGACCCTGGGTGACAGAGGGGACCCTGAAGCCGGCAGGCCTTTCCTGCTGGTACTTTTAATGCATGACTGTCAAAGCCGCCTCCGGGCGTTAAAGCCCTGTACGGCATGATGTTATGCACCATCCTGCAGTCTTTAAGGTTATACAGCATGGTTGTGTATTTTGGATGCCAATTAAACATTACTTCCTTTGAAAGGTTTCCTTTAAAACCAAGTATTAATGTAACAATATGAAAATGCACAGTTGTTGAGATATTGTAGCAAAATTACTTGTAGCCTAATGCATTGCTAGTCAGTTTTATTTGTTTAGCATTCATATGACTTAAGTATTGTATAAAGAGAAATGATAATTCAGCCCATGGATTTGACAAAGATATTTTTTATTACATATAAATGTCTTTTGTCACATTTGATAGGTCAGACGTTACCTGTTTTAAATAATTATGCATTGTTTCCAAAAATAATCTATTTTTTTTACTTTTTTATTTTAATTAAAACCAAACGTTATAATTTAATTTGACATATTTCAGCAGGGAATAAGGCAGTGCAATTTAAAGCAGGTGATTCGTTTTATTATTAAAAATAAACTTACAATTGCATGTTCGATATTACCAACACCTTAACAGCTGTCGATGAACTCTTTACAATGCAAAGTCATCATAATCCTATTGGTTTCAATACTTCTCCAACAACATTTGACCTTTATTGGGTTGGTTGAAAATCGACATTATTTCACTACCTAAATCAATAAATATTATTATTTTCATGTATTTTGCAGAAAGACGTAAACCCCAAAGCCTCACGCTCATTTATACTCTAGTTATGATTGCCAGTCTATAGTAAAATACATTTCTCTTCCAGAAGCCAATAGTCACTGATATACTGCCTGCACATTTGCTGAAAATGTAAGCTCACTCCTTGCTTTCAAACAGTACAGGAAATTTCAATGGGTCATATAATTTCCACTGTCATGGAGGGAGGAGGAGTGACTGTATTGTACCAATTCACTGTTTGCATTATATTACCATTCCAATGATTAATAAACATCGCTGTAACTGTTTTAAGTACCTTGGTTTAAGAAATATACAGTTTAAATGTAGTTGCTGTATGAGTTTAGAAAATTGCAATAATGGCCTTTTGAACTTGATAACAAAAGATGAATTATGACATTTTTTACGCTTGGTTTTTCCTGGTTCTCTATATACTTTAACATACATGCCAACAAGCCTTACTCCACCCAATGTGTCTACAACTTGACCAAAATTAATTCTAGTTATGTTTAAGGTAACAATGGATGTTTTACAGAATTTTTCCTAAAAAAGAATCCCCCCAAAAAACTATCAACAAATATATGATATTTTTTTTTTTTTTGCAAGAAAGCTACCTGCCTAAAGCTACTGTCAATACGTACACCATCAATGTCTCTGTCTAATCTGACTAAATCATTTAAATGTATGTATCACAGTGAATTTGCTCCAAAAAGCATCAGAGTTTCATTGTTAAATGCTACTCCATACAATCAAGTCAATCCAACTTTGTATGCTCTTTTAAGTGGATTTTAAATATTCATTGCAGTGTCAGTAGTTATGCATTTTAATGAAAGTTAATGGGTGTTAATTATATTTTTTGTTATCCTTCTGATTTATTTTTTACCCTTTGGCCTTAAATTATACATCGGTTTTATCTGCCATCTACTTGAGCTCGGTGGTACTACTAGTCATGTGTCACCATCTCTCCCTCCATCAATTTTCCTTTTTAAGTATTGTGATTGTTCTCTTAAAATCACATTCATATTCAACCTGGAAAAAGAACATTAAATATTTTGGAATTCTATCCAATACTGATACAATATCAGAAAGACTCTTTGAGACTTTATAATTATTATTTGGACTGAACTTTGGTTAAACAGTGGTAAATAAATTTGGTTTGGCAAGAAATATGACAAATATATAGTCACTGTTGACAATATCCATATGTTTGGCTTATTATTTGATGGGTGTTAACAAATAGGGACTTATTAGCCAACATATAGAGCTGGATATAGGAGGGCTGAAATTGCAAAATATACTTATTGCACACAGCCTCATATAAAAAAAAACCAACTAAATAACACATTGGAATCTACGTTTGGCAGTCAGTGGCATGTATATCAAATGCAAAATCCGTATGATACTTCAAAGCAGTTTAGTGGAGAATGAGATGTAAAAAATGGCACTGTGTGTTTTTTTGTAATCAGCATGTAAGTTGGCCATGTCCCAGAGGTCAGTAGATACTCTGCTGTGCTCTGATACTATTTGTAGTTGTCTCTGCCACTGTAGATTGCTTGAAGGCTGCAGAGTGTGTCAGTGTAGTGTGAGCAGCATTTTAAGTGGACAATGTTGACTGCTGGGCTTTCAACAATGTAGTTCATGGTGGTCTGGGAACAAAGCAATTATGTGCAAGCGAATTAAATTTACGTTTCCTTGATGATGTTCTGAAATAGTACAATACAGGAGAAAACATTGATTACACTATTTAACCATATAATTGCCAATAGTATATCATTGTTATTTCTGTCTCAGAAGATACACTATTTACCTTGTATTTATAGAACAGGATTTACATCAAGTTTGGCTGCAAACTAAATTTAAAATTGCAATTACAACTACTATTAGAGTAATTTTAACACATTAGGGTCTATATTTAGTTAGGTTGCTAAATATCAAAGCATATTGTATAACTGTTAGCAGATTCTGAAAAGTTGGCATGTAAAATAGGGTGTCTTTATTAATGACTAAATATTAAACCGTGACAACTGTTTAGACTTTACATTTAAAATAATAGTCAGTATTTGTCAGGAATATGTGAGTTTTTTACCCGTAGAGAAATCCAGTTGTTCATTAAACTCGTCAGTGTGAAATAACCAGTGGGATCATATTAAACAAATTGTGAGATAAGGAATTTAGTGCTTCATAATAAACAAATGTGCATGAAATAATTTGTTTCTGATTATTAAATATCCAGATCATCATCATTAATTTGTTACATAGTTACATAGCTGAAAAGAGACTTGCGTCCATCAAGTTCAGCCTTCCTCACAAATGTTGTTGCTGTGGATCCAAAAGAAGGCAAAAAACCTGGTCTGAAGCGCTTCCAATTTTGCCACAAACTAGGAAAAAATTCCTTCTTGACCCCAAAATAGCAGTCAGATGTCTCCTTGGATCAAGCTATTACCCCACTAATTAGAAATTATATCCCCGTATGTTATGTTTTTGTAAGTATTTATCCAATTTCAGTTTAAACATCTGTATGGACTCTGACAAAACCACCTCTTCAGGCAGAGAATTCCATATCCTTATTGTTCTATCATAGTTATATCATAGTTACATCGTTATGTAGGCAGAATAAAAGACCCGCGTCTATCAAGTGCAGCCTATCTCACATCTCTTTTTGCTGTTTATTCAAAATAGGGCAAACCTCCAGTTTGAAGCACTTTCCAATTTTGAAGCAAACTGGGAAAAATTCCTTCTCAAACCCCAGAATGACAATTAGACCTCTCCTTGGATCAAGAAGCTGTTACCCCGTCTATTAAAAATCATAGTTATATGTAGTTGTCTTGGTTAAAAAAAGACCAAAGTCCATCAAGTTCAACCTCAAATCCTATTCATTTATGCTGTTTGTCCAAAATAAGGAGAAAAAAAAAATTGTAGCCAATAGCAATTATGCCAAAAAAAAGGGGGAAAAAATAATTTTTGACATAAAAATGGCAAAGAGATTTCTTCTTGGATCAACAATCTGTTTACATACATATTAATTATATCCTTGAGTATTGTGTTTATGAAAAGAAGCATTCAAGTCATTTTTAAATTTATCTATAGGATCTGATAAGAAAACTCCTTTATACAGAGAATTCCACATCTTCATTGTTCTAACTGTAAATAACTCTTGCATCTGCTGTAAGCAAAAATGCTTTTCTTCCAGTCTCAATAAGTGACCTCTGATGTCTGATGTCTGATATTCCTGCTAATAAACAAGTTAGCATATAGTGGTTTGTACTGACCCTGTATATATTTATATATTGCTATCATATCCCTTCTGAGGCGCCTTTGTTCTAAATAAAACAATTCCTGTTTTTCTAACACTTCCTCATAAGTAATGTTTTCCATCCCCCTTACTAGTTTTGTAGCTCGCCTCTACACTTTTTCAAGTTCTGCAATGTCCTTCTTTAAAACTGGTGTCCAAAATTGCACCACATATTCAAGGTGGGGTCCTACCATTGATTTTTACAGAGACAAAATGATATTATGATCATGTAATACCCCTTTTTATTCATGAAATCACCTTACTAGTGTTTGAAACGGCAGACCGGCATTATATACTGTTGCCTACTTTGTGAACTATAATTTTTTCTAAGTCCTTTTCATTTATTGTTATCCCTAACTCTACCCACGTGTATAAGTGGCTCGTGGGTTCCTTATTCCAAAATGCGTGACTTTGAGTTGATCTGTATTGAATCTCATTTGACACTTGCCTGCCCCAATTTATCCAAAGTTCTATGATGTTCAGACTGTTTACTCTTACCTAGGTTTGTGTCACCTGCAAACACCGACAAATAACTTTCAATGTCAACTTCAAGATCATTTATAAATAGAGAAAAGAGAAGTGGACCTAGAACAGAACTTTGAGGCACACGGCTCATCACTTTTGTCCAATTTGAAAATGTTCAATTTACAACAACTCTGTGCACTAAATCTTTAAGCCAGCGTTCTATCCAAGAACACGATTTGTTGTCTATACTTCAGTTCTACTAGTAACCCTTTGTGTGGAACTATATCAAATGCACTAGCAAAATCCAAGTAGAACTATATTAACTAACTTCTTCACAGAAGGCAATTAAGTTAGTTTGGCATGACTTTCATAAAACCATGTTGATTCCTAAAAATAAATTTTTGAATATTATCCCTTAACAGTCAATCAAATAATTTCCCGACCACAAATGTTTGAATTTCATGTTGTAATTTCCAGGTTCAACTTTTGAACCCTTTTTAAACCTAGGCACCGTATCTATTTTTCTCCAATCTCTGGTACAATTCCTGAAAGAAAAGAATCCTGAAAACGAGGAGCATGGATCAGGGCCGGACTGGAAAAAAAATTTGTCCCCGTGCATTTTTTAATCACAGTGGCCCACTGAGAAAGGGGCGGGGCCAGAGAGGGTGTGTTTTATCATCGCCAATGACAAGCATGCCCCCTCTCAAAGTGAGAATGTATATTCAATGCTCTTCCAGGGCATGCCACACGTAGAGCTCTGCTGAAGAGCTCTAGCATGAGAAAAAGACCCTGTATTTTGTTCTGCACAGCGCAAGCAAATGTAATTACATGCTTGCACTGTGTTTGCATGCAACTTTTCTCTGGTGTCTCTATAAATGGAACACCAGGAAATAAAAGGGCCAGGAAAGAGTATTGTGCATGTGTTTGGAGTCTGCTTGTGGGATTGTGTGTGTGTAGAATGAGCTGATTGTGGTGTGGTATTGTGTAAATAGGCCGGTTTCAGTCCTGTTGTTTTTGTGGTGTAATGTAATGCATGTGTGGCTAGGGGCTGTAAAGAGTGTGTATATAGGGGGCATAGTGTATATATGGGATGTAGCAAGTGTGTTCATACAGGCTTTAGTGTGTGTAAGATGTGTGAGAGTGCTGTGTGTGTGAGAGGGCAGTGTGTGTGAGGGTGCTGTGTGTGAGAGTGCTGTGTGTGAGGGTGCTGTGTGTGAGATCCCTGCATGGACTGGCCAGGGAGATTTGACCAGTGTGCCCGATGGCCAGTCCATGCCTGGTATGGATATTGCTACACTAAGCACACATGGGTGAATTCCATCTAGCCCTTTGGGGCTTTGTTTACATTAGTTTTATTACTTTTCTGAAGTACTTTATCTTATGTTAACCAACCACTTGTTTGCTGAAAGGCTTTTGTAATAGGGATTTGCAAATATACAATCAGAGATAGATTTTTCGTTCTACTGAAGAAAAAAAAAAATAATTTTGAATTTCTGCCTTTTCCTGATCCTCCACATTGTACTTGGAAACGAGAGAAATCTCAATGTATCCTTCCTGGTAAAATATTTTATAAATATTTTATTTTATACATTTTTCCAATGGACCAACACTTTCACTCTTAAAGGACCACTATAGTGCCAGGAAAACATACTCGTTTTCCTGGCACTATAGTGCCCTGAGGGTGCCCCCACCCTCAGGGACCCCCTCCCGCCCGGCTCTGGAAAGGGGTTAAAACTTACCTCTTTCCAGCGCTGGGCGGAGAGCTCTCCTCCTCCGATCCTCCTCTTCTCCTCCCCGTCGGCTGAATGCGCACGCGCGGCAAGACCTGCGCGCGCATTCAGCCGGTCGCATAGGAAAGCATTCATAATGCTTTCCTATGGACGCTGGCGTGCTCTCAATGTGAAAATCACAGTGAGAAGCACGCAAGCGCCTCTAGCGGCTGTCAATGAGACAGCCACTAGAGGATTAGGGGGAAGGCTTAACCCATTCATAAACATAGCAGTTTCTTTGAAACTGCTATGTTTATGAAAAAATGGGTTAACCCTAGCTGGACCTGGCACCCAGACCACTTCATTAAGCTGAAGTGGTCTGGGTGCCTAGAGTGGTCCTTTAACTTGTTGGGGTGTATGTCTTGCTGTCCTTAGCTATGAGCTTTTCATTTTGAAGTTTAGCCCATCTAATCACTCTTTAGAAAGCGCTATTGGCATGCCTATATTTGTTATAGGATGCAATATATCCCTCCGATTTAAATGTTTTGAATGGACTTTTCTTATCTTTTATCACATGACTGTCCTTGTATGAAGCCATACTGGTTTTAATTTGCTTCTTTTATATTTGTTTCCCAATAATATGTATTTAGAAATGTGCTTTTG
This sequence comes from Pelobates cultripes, assembly GCA_933207985.1. Taxonomy (NCBI): domain Eukaryota; kingdom Metazoa; phylum Chordata; class Amphibia; order Anura; family Pelobatidae; genus Pelobates; species Pelobates cultripes. The sequence goes on along the minus strand of OW240922.1, from coordinate 13,661,439 downwards.
TAGAAAGACCTTCCATTTATCCTCTGTGCCGTTGATAATATTACGAATATTGTGAATATTTCCTGCCAGTGAATTAGTTGTAAAGATGCCCTTATCCTATTGAATTTAACCTTTTAAAAATTAAGTGTTTTTCTACAGCCTATAAACTTTTTCTTGTTAATCTTAAATAATACCATATTATGGTCAAAATTTCCCAAGTGCTCCCTAACTTGAATGTTTGATAATAAATCAACATTATTATTTATGATAAAATTGAGACACGCATCTCTTCTAGTTGGCGTTTCTACTAAATGAGACCTGGATATTATGTTTTTGTAATCATTCATCCAGTTGCTGTTTAAAATTTTGTAAAGACTCTGATAAAACCACCTCTTCAGGCAGATAAATCCACATTCTTATGGTTCTTACTGTACGGAACACTTTCCTTTGACTTAGACTAAATCTGCTTTCTTCATGTTCTTCAGGTGACGTGGCAACCCGAAAAATAACAAGAGAAGCAGAAACATTTGTAACATACTAAATAATATCACAATGGTCTTTCTAACCCTCTTTATATCAATACAACATACTATGTTTCTTTCTAACACATGGTAGTACTGGGAAATTCTCAAAGTTTTTATTTAGGATAAATATTCAAATTCACAAAATTCCAAAGTCATTCTAAGCTTCCCCTTTAGCATCACCACTGCTTTACTGTGTATCCAAAAACTAATTTATGAAGTAGAAAATGTCTCATTGAATACTAGTTCCTGCATGCATTGGGATGAAGTCATAACATATTTGTAGGATAAAAAGGATTATTATTTTCTAATGGTTTTTATAGTCAACCTAATTTAGAAACTCTATTATGGCCTTGATTTAATATTCTTGGATACGCTTTTAAAATAATTCTAATCTGTTAGAAAAACTTTATAAATGGTTTACCTACAAAAATTCTCATAGACTTTAATGGTGACTTTTGTAGATAAATTGTTTGGGAAGTTTGAATTATTAGTAAAATATTTCCAAAAATATTAAACCAGCGCCTATGTTTCTAGTGCTGTAAAAAAAAATATATTTTACAACAAGTAGACAGAGGACAAATAGATTATTAAATCGATTTGTCTTTTTTTATTTAACATTTTTGCAATATATGATCTGTTTATTATACCATCATTGTATTATTATATTATTATGGGTAATATTTACTTAATTTATATGTCGTAAAACTTTTTTGCCAAGATAAACAATCTATGTCCACCCTTCATCTTTATCACCATTATAAAAAAAAAGTAAACTTCTGCAGCAATGATGGTGTTAACACTTAATCTTATATTCAATTAAACAGTGAATCACAGGGGGAATAGGCATGTTTCAGCTCGTAGAACTTGCAAAACAAACATAATTTTTTTTCCCCCATAATTAATTTTTTCGCAATGTTTCTTCTTTGGAATAACAATTGTTCTGTTCAGAGCAATTAATAACCCAAGTATCTTTAGAAATTAAATGAAAGAACTCCCTTGAGTCATATTAAGCAAACACAATCATGTACACTATTGTAGAGACGATGTTGACACATTTAGTAGTTTTTTTACTAAAAAAACATTGTACTAATTAACAGTTTAATTAAACCCAACATTAAACGCAAGTGTATTATATTTGTTAACAGATAACTGTCAAGTTCCCAAGCTGAGAATGTTTGTCCAATAGGTCGATACAAATTATGCCCAGGGCGCTCTAAATATATCTTGTATGTATAGGAAGAAGTGGTATAGCAGTGCAGAAATCTTCTCACTATATCTTATTTAAGTGTTTTCCGATTGCCTTTATTGTTCTAATAAACTGTGCTTCATTTTTTATCATGCAATACATTAACAACTTCATTATGGCATCGATAAGTAGCCCAGAACACAAAGCTATGGTGCCAGTATGCCAACTGTGCAGTACTTTCAGTGTCAAATTATTTTGTATATTCTTGAAAACGATTTCACACGGAATCATAGGGTGGTGTCAGGTACATGCCGATACCATAACCCATATGTCCCAGAAGTTACAGGCCTCTGTAAAATGCAGCACAAGTAAATGGTTTGAAGTTCTTCCAGTGCATTGAGTTGAGTGCTATTCTCTGCATTAGTGGGGTCATTCAGCACAGCTTTCAATCAGCCTTGTATGCATTCACAATATGTTAACACACCCCCTTTCTGGGTGAGCCAACCCCTTAGCATGTCACTGACATGTCCCCTTTCCCAAATTATTACCTTTGTATATAAAAATGCAGTTCCTTTGCACATCATTACTCATGTGTCTGCACTCACATACTCTAAATCAGTGGTTTCCAACTTTTTTTTGGATCAAGGCATCACTTAATTGAAAGACAAATGTCCCAGGATTAATACTTCAGCTGCAGCTTATAATGGTCAAATGAGAGGCACTAAATGTACTTACTTGCTTTCATTGTTCAAAAGGCAGGAATACCAATTGTTGCATCACCTTATTAAAAAAAAAAAAAATCTAAAGGTCTGTAATCAATTTATTACAGCCCTGAAGTCAATGCATTTCTGACAAACATTGATCTAGTTCTGCCTGTTGAAACATTTGTCTAATTTTTCATCCATAAAATGGCACATCGTGGATCCTTTGGGTGCATCCTATGCTTTCAATGTATCCAGAGTGCCACTACACAAAACCACTGATATCTGACAACTGAGTTCTAAACAACATGAAAACATGCACTAAGGACACTCTACACTTGGGTGACATCACTGGCTACAATATTCAGCCCTAATGTATAAACAAAACAAAAAATGATTACCTGAGCACTATTCCAAGTCCCAATGTCCTTTCAAACAACCAATGTTTTAGTACTACTGCAGTGGCCATTAAAATCCTTTGCGGTGATACTAAAAATTTCTATTATTTAAAAATATACTGGAATCTGGGATAGTGCACATGCATTAAGGATAGTCGAAATAATAATATGTAGATCTGTTTAGATATATAAATGTACACACATATTTCAGTAATTATTTTTTGAATACCATGTAAACACACATATCTCTACATTCTAGATAAATATAAAATGAGAGTATACTGTTCAGTACTTCATATCATTAAATGTGTATTACATCTTTGTTTTCTTGCCCAGTTTTATAGTGATTGTATTGTTCGAAAGAAAACCTTATGAAAGAAAACTTTGTGTCTATTAAAGTTCAATCTTTCATACATCTCTGTTTCTATTTGTTGATAAAACAAAGGTAAAAAAACCCTGTTTGAAGTAATTTCTGTCAGGGTCCCGCGGGCGGCTGCGAGGGGAGGTTGCAGTCCGCTCGCGGCACTCACCCTCCAGCCGTCCGCGGTCCCCCTTCAGCCGTGTGCTCGGCGGGCGGCACCCTCTCTCCCACGGGTGCCGTCCGCCTCTTCCTCTGTGTCTCCCAGCGGCAGCATGCATGACGCTGCACGCTGGGAGACCGCCCACTTTAACCAACGCCGGGGTCAGTCACCTGACCCGGCGTTAAAGGCACAGTGCCTCAATCACAGTGGGAGGTTTAGATATCTCCCACGTGTGATTGTTAATTCTGATTGGAAATTATCCAATCAGAATTAACCTTTGGATTTATATACTTACCTTTCCTGTTCCTCTTCGCCCTGTTGTGGTCTTTGCTTGTTAGTATTGATTCTGAACTTGTGCTTCTGGTTACGTACTCTCTGGCTTGTTATCCGACTCTGTGACTTTCTCCTACCCTTTGACCTCGGCTTGTTTCACGTTATTCTGTCTTCTGGTTCCCCTTACTCGGCTTGTTTTCTGACTATTCTTTGTGTGCTTAGCCCGGCCACTCTAAGGTCCGGTACGGCACTTTGTGTGTGTGTGTGTGTTGGCGTGTTTGGTTCCCCGAATCGTGACATTACAACAGGGCCCTAATGGAACCTGCTGACATCCCACAGCTCCTAGTTAATCAGGAGGCTAGAATGGATGGCTTGGACCACCGTATGGACCAGTTTGCCCAAGCTTTACAAACCATACTGGCTCGTACTGCACACTTGCAACCTGCCGTCCAGGAGGCTGCTGCTGCTGTGCCCGAACCCATTCCCACTCCGGTACCCGTTCCTGCTCATGTTGTTCACATGACACCGCCACAACGCTACAGCGGTGACCCAGCATTGTGTCGTGGTTTCCTTAACCAAATTGACATCCATTTGGTGATGAATCCACGTTCCTATCCCACTGACAGATCCAAAATTGCCTTTTTGATTAATCACCTGTCCGGGAAAGCTTTAGCATGGGCTAACCCCATGTGGGAGAATACATCTCCTATGTCCTTTGTAGAGTTCTTGACAGCTTTCAAACGTACGTTTGATCAACCCGGTAGGGTTGCCTCTGCTGGCAAAGCTCTGCTTAGGGTACGACAGGGTAATAGATCTGTAGCGGATTATACTATCGAATTCCGCACGCTAGCAGCTGAAGTGGTTTGGAATAATGATGCCCTCGTAACAGCCTTTCAGGAGGGTTTGGCCGCCTACATACTGGATGAAATAGCATCCAGGGAATTGCCTGTTCTTCTAGATGATGTCATAGATTATGTCATTCTTATTGATAACCGTATTAGAGAGAGGCGTAGTCAAAGACGGATGGATACACGGGCATTACCTGCTCCCCCCTCTACTGCTTTACTAGCACTACCCGCTCCTAGTCAACCAACCCCCGAACCCATGCAATTGGGTGCTACGGGGCTAACTGAGGCTGAAAGAGCATATCGTAGAAGGGAGGGGTTATGCCTTTATTGTGGAAAGAGGGGGCACCACTGTAATGCCTGCCCTAAGTTACAGGGAAACTACAGCACCTAAGGCCTAGAGAGGGGTCGGCCTCGGGTGTTATGACTTTGTCCCCTCATGTGTCCATCTCCAGACCGTTTATTACGGTTTCTCTTTTGGTCAATAAAACCACCATAACCACCAAAGCCTTGATCGATTCAGGTGCGGCAGACAACCTTATGGATGAGAACTTTGCTAAAACCGCAGCCTTAACTTTGATCCAAAAGGCCACACCCTTGGTCGTTGAGGCCATAGATGGTAGACCACTTGAGAAACCTCTGGTGACCCATGAGACCCAAGAAATAGTGATGTCTGTAGGTGTTTTGCATAAGGAAAGGTTAACCTTCCAAATAATTGACTCCCCTACTGCTTCCATCGTTCTGGGTTTTCCCTGGTTAGTGAAACACAACCCTGTTCTCGATTGGGGTTGCTTGGATATACTATCCTGGGGGGAATCCTGTCAACGAGACTGTATGGCTCAGGTACGTCCTGTTTGTTTACTCAACGTGCCCACGGCTAAACCACTCTCTGTTTCTGTCCCTTCTGTATATGCTGATCTTGCATTGGTTTTTGAAAAGAGGGAGGCAGATAAGCTACCTCCACATCGTGACTATGACTGTGCCATAAACCTTTTACCGGGCACTATGCCCCCTAGGGGTAAGGTCTACCCTCTTTCTGAGAAAGAAAACCAGGTCATGGAGGAGTACATACGAGAATCCTTAAGGAAAGGTTTTATTAGAAGGTCCTCCTCTCCTGCTGGTGCTGGTTTCTTTTTTGTAGCAAAGAAGGAGGGCGATTTGAGGCCGTGTATAGATTACAGGGGTCTGAACAATATAACGGTTAAAAACGCCTACCCTATCCCCCTCATCACTGAGTTGTTTGACCGCGTTAAAGGTTCTAAGTACTTTACTAAACTAGACCTCAGGGGAGCTTATAACCTTATCCGTATAAAGGAGAATGATGAGTGGAAGACAGCGTTCAATACGCGTAGTGGGCATTATGAATACCTGGTCATGCCTTTTGGACTGTGTAATGCTCCTGCTGTGTTTCAGGATCTCATAAACGATGTCCTTAGGGATCTATTGCATGTCTGTGCCATGGTGTACCTTGACGACATACTTGTATATTCTCCTGATTTGAAGTCACATCATAAACATGTTAGGATGGTGCTTAAAAAATTATTACAGAGCGGACTTTATTGTAAGTTAGAAAAATGTCTGTTCGATCAGACCTCTGTGCAATTCCTGGGATATATAATTTCTGAACAGGGTTTTAGTATGGATCCTGCTAAATTGGAAGCTATACTGTCCTGGCCACTTCCCCAAGGACTTAAGGCTATCCAGCGTTTTATAGGTTTTGCTAACTATTATAGAAAATTTATAAAAACTTCTCACCACTTATCTCTCCTATCACAAAGCTGACTAAAAAAGGTCTACACCCTAGGGTTTGGACTCCTGAAGCCCTTAAAGCCTTTGAAACTCTCAAGAAAGCATTTGCCTCTGCTCCAGTACTACACCACCCTAATCCTTCTCTTCCCTTTGTTATGGAAGTAGATGCTTCTGAATCGGGGGTGGGAGCAGTACTATCACAAAGGTTATCGTATGACGAACCCCTCCATCCCTGTTGTTTCTTTTCTAAAAGGTTGTCTGATCCAGAAAAGAATTACGATGTTGGGAACAGAGAACTATTAGCTATTGTGTTAGCTTTTAAGGAATGGAGGTACTTATTAGAGGGTTCTAGACACAAAATTATGGTTCTGACAGATCATAAGAACCTCTCCTATATAACCGATGCTAGAAGGTTGTCCGCCCGACAGGCTAGATGGTCTCTATTCCTTTCGCGATTCCAATACATTATTACCTATAGACCTGGTTGCCGTAATGCCAAAGCTGACGCTATCTCTCGACAGTATGAACCTTTAGAATTTGTTAACCCAACCCCTGAACCTATTGTACCAGCTTCTCAGATCATAGCTGCTACCCGTTTGGTTGTTTCATCTCCCTTCCTTGAGAATATTAAGACATACCAAACCCAAGCGCCTCAGGAGAAGCCTGTTGGTAAACTATACGTGAAAGTAAGTGACAGAAAAAAGTTATTAACATTATTTCACACCGCCAAAACTGCTGGTCATCCGGGGGTTACCAAGACTTATAAGAGCCTCCTTCAACAGTTCTGGTGGCCTTCACTCAGGCGAGACGTAGTGGATTTTGTTCAGGCTTGTCGGGTCTGTACGCAGTGTAAGTCTCCTAATATGAGACCCCAAGGCCTACTGATGCCTCTATCTATACCCAAGAAACCATGGACCCACTTGTCCATGGATTTTATTGTAGACCTTCCTCCTTCTGATGGTCAGACGGTGATATTAACTGTGACGGATAGGTTCTCTAAAATGGCCCACTTTATTCCACTTAAGAAACTACCCTCTGCGATTCAGCTTGCCCAGGTGTTTGCCAAGGAAGTGTTCCGATTGCATGGGGTACCTCAGGATATTGTTTCTGACAGGGGCCCGCAATTTGTCTCTCGGTTTTGGAGGGGCTTTTGTGCTGAGATGGGGGTCTCCTTGTCGTTCACTTCCTCCTATCACCCGCAATCTAATGGTGCAGCCGAACGTGCTAATCAGTCTGTGGAGTTGTATTTGCGCTGCTTCACTAATGCGCACCAGGACGACTGGTCTCGCCTTCTTCCGTGGGCTGAATTTGCCAGGAATGCGGTGTCTCATTCGTCTACTGGCTTAAGTCCTTTTGAGGTTGCTTATGGGTTTCGGCCTTCTGTCCTTCCCGGGGCGTTCTCTGACAAGGGAATGCCCGCCTTGGACCAGCACCTCGCCTCTTTACGGAAGACGTGGGATCAGGTCCATATTGCGCTGTCTCGTTCAGCAGCTGCTCAGAAGAAGTTCGCTGATCGCCATAGGGGAGCGACCCCTTCTTATGCTCCGGGTGATAGGGTGTGGTTGTCCTCTAAGAACCTCCGTCTCAGGGTCCCCTCCATGAAATTTGCTCCCAGGTTTCTTGGTCCCTACAAAGTGTTACGTAGGGTCAACCCCGTTTCCTACTCCCTGGACTTGCCTCCTTCCATGCGTATTCCGCACACGTTTCACGTTTCGCTTTTGAAGCCCTTGCTGTGTAACCGGTTCTCTCGTCCCCTCGGACGGCCCGTTTCCCCTCGCACTGTCTCTAGTGACGTGTTCGAAGTAGCTGCCCTTCTCGACTCTCGTGTTTCTAGGGGTCGGCTGCAATACCTGGTGGATTGGAAGGGTTACGGCCCTGAGGAGCGGTCTTGGGTTTCGAGCTCTGATTTGCACGCCCCCTCTTTAGTCCGCTCCTTTCATGCCCGGTTTCCTTTGAAGCCTTCTGCTTCCCGCCCTCCGGGCGGTCTTCGAGGGGGGGTACTGTCAGGGTCCCGCGGGCGGCTGCGAGGGGAGGTTGCAGTCCGCTCGCGGCACTCACCCTCCAGCCGTCCGCGGTCCCCCTTCAGTGTCTCCGGGCGGCACCCTCTCTCCCACGGGTGCCGTCCGCCTCTTCCTCTGTGTCTCCCAGCGGCAGCATGCATGACGCTGCACGCTGGGAGACCGCCCACTTTAACCAACGCCGGGGTCAGTCACCTGACCCGGCGTTAAAGGCACAGTGCCTCAATCACAGTGGGAGGTTTAGATATCTCCCACGTGTGATTGTTAATTCTGATTGGAAATTATCCAATCAGAATTAACCTTTGGATTTATATACTTACCTTTCCTGTTCCTCTTCGCCCTGTTGTGGTCTTTGCTTGTTAGTATTGATTCTGAACTTGTGCTTCTGGTTACGTACTCTCTGGCTTGTTATCCGACTCTGTGACTTTCTCCTACCCTTTGACCTCGGCTTGTTTCACGTTATTCTGTCTTCTGGTTCCCCTTACTCGGCTTGTTTTCTGACTATTCTTTGTGTGCTTAGCCCGGCCACTCTAAGGTCCGGTACGGCACTTTGTGTGTGTGTGTGTGTTGGCGTGTTTGGTTCCCCGAATCGTGACAATTTCGAGTTGTCCCATAAAATTAACTGTAAAATGAATTGTAAAGAACCCTTTGCTCTAAAGAAAATCTTCTTTCATTAAGTCTAAATAGATAACCTCTTTTTTTTTTCTCTTTTAAACAAACCTTTTTTCTGATGTAAACACAAACTCTATTTTTCTAGCCTTTGCTCAACACAAAAATCTTATTTTCCACTTATAATCTTTGATGACTATTTCTCTATGTTTTCCAGTTTCAAAATATATTTCTTTAAAACATGCGCCTGAAATTGGACTACATATTCAAAACTGAATTTAAGCAAATATATTTTGAGCATCAGAATCAATGCTCATTTTTATGAATTAAAGTACCTTAATTAAAAAAAATAAGCTATAAAAAAAAGCAATAAAAAATTAATAAATGGAAATATTTGTAATAGGATGATATTTGCATATGCTTACGTGATAGGACTATGCATATTGACATACGGTGTATGATAATCATGCATGCAGTTATGGTCCAATTTACATTGTACATTGTATAATAATGACATTGGTTGTACTTATTCCTGACATCTAGACAAGTCTAGATTTTTCTTTATGATGTCACCAAAACCTGTCAGTGTCATTATTTTCCCATAATTCACTAATCACTGTTATGTATCCTATTCTAAATGTATAACAAATGTACAAATCACTAATACAATATTTTTGCTATTTAAATATACTAGCCCCTAATAGGTTTTAGAGCAGGCTTCCCCAAACTCTGGCCCTCCAGATGTTGCTGAACTACAACTCCCATGATTCTCAGCCATATATTTCATTCCTAGACTCATGGAAGTTGTAGTTCAGCAACATTTGGAGGGCCGGAGTTTGGGGAAGCCTGTTCTAGAGTCAGAACTCTCACACTGTCCTGCTTTTTCTCCACTCATCAATCAATTCAGCAACTATATTTAAAAAATATTTTGAATAATGTTTGCTCGATGTATTTTTGTCAAATTGTAATGTAAACCCACCATTGATAATCAATATTATAATCTATTTATTGTCACAAGTATCTAAATTTTACTCAAGAAAGACCTCATCCACAAATACAACAGCAAAAAAGACTGAAATGTCAATGTAATCTAAAAGACAGAAGTTCGTGAGTCTGAAAACATATCATTGTTTGTTCAACCTGGTCTGTTACAACACTGTTAAAGGCAGTGTTCTTTCACCATGAAAGTACTATTTTATAGACAGCTGTGGTATCCTAAATCATCTCTATTAAACAAGTACACCCCGTTTTTATAGAATCTGTTAAATTGCAAAACAAAAATATCCAATGAAGAAGTCTGCTGCTCTTGCAGTGCCCCTAAGTTTTTTCTGTTTTTTTTTACACTTGGACCACATTCAAGTCTTTAAAATTAAGAGGATACTTCAAGAGGTAGCAAAACACACTCAAAGTACTGCATATCTGCAGCACTCAGGATTTTATATTTAATGACAGCAAAATGAAAATGTCATTGATACAATTACTTTATGTTCCGTAGACAACATTATGTTTGGTAATTTCAAGGAGGGATCGGAAATAATTTTTTTATGAAAAAAATAAAACGAGCAATAAAAAAATTGAAATAGTCATGGTATGATAATTGCATATTCTTACGTTACAGGAATATGCATATTGACATACTGCGTATTATAATCACGCATGCAATTACGGTCCAAAAATAAACCCAAACACAATGCACAATGTATAATTACATATCACTAAATGGCAAATACATTTTTAAGGTATTTTTGAAATAAAACATCTGCTGTTGTGATCACAAGGTTGCTCGTACACGGAGATGCTGGTATTATCTGTAGAATGATGTACCTGCATAGAATGATCTACCTTCCTACGATGTATTCATGGACATCACACACACCTGGTACCTCTCCTATCTAAGCAGCAAGCTAAAAACAGGTATATTGTAGGTAGGTTAGTGAGACTTTACAGGACATTGCTACAGAAATTGATTGCACTTTCTGCTATTTCTGATTGCGTTGTCCATTTTCTTCTAAAGACCTGGCAGCAAATTTTCCCTCTTGCATGCTGCCCCGTAACGCAAATAGTGTTAGACTATACGTTGTAAGCTCTTCTTCACAACATAAACCCAACTCAGAATAGCAGTGTGAAGGATCAAAATTTAGCCACCTACATAAATTCTAATATTTAGGTAAACTAGCACTTTAAAACCTGCACAATGTCCTTCAACACATAAACTGAATTATATCGATCTTGTTCCATGCTGACACATCGTTTAGACAAGCATCTGTTGCCTTGAGTATGTCATACTGTTGCCCCAATTAATTTCTCATATTGTCCCTTTTTAAATTTCGCTCTATTTGTGTTTCTTCTTAATTGATAAGTAAATGAGTGTTCCCCGGAACTAATAGGCATTTTATTGGCGTGATTTTATATAACAAGTAAAGACATAACAAATAAAAATCTAGATATTTTGATGTTTATATGTTCAAGGAATTTATTTTTAAAATATAGAAATAGAGATTTTTTTCTTTAACTGGTCATTGTTAACGTTTTCCATGTAATTATTACAAGCTTTTAGATCACACATGCAGACCTTCTAACTTTTATATCACACATGCAGACCTGCTGTCCTGGGTTTCTTCCCTGGTGTCCTACTTTTAAGTACACCAGGGAATTGTTCCAAAAAGGGTGGAGCACTAGAAACATGCAATGCATTAAGACCCTGTAATCCAACATTTAATTGGCTAGCATGGATGATTGACAGGCAGCATGGCAGGGATCCACACCAGGCTGACCTGTCAGAACCTCAGGAGGAACTGCCTCTATTCTGAGTGGGTCCATCTCTTTTGGATGGTGCCAGTGATTTGCATCACTGATCCACTCCATTCCATTCTGCCCATTGGCATCCCAATTCACAGGACACCAATGATTTAGGAGATGTATCATGTCTACATCCTGCTCTGTCTATATCCACCCTACATCAGGGGTAGACAACCTTCAGCATTTGGCCATTGAACCTATACCACCCTTATAGCAGTGTGCAGTATTGTACATTGTAATAAGATGCATATACAGTGAGGGAAAAAAGTATTTGATCCCCTGTGGATTTCGAACGTTTGCCCACTGACAAAGAAATGATCAGTCTATAATTTTAATATATGTATTAAATGTACGTAATTTAACAGTGAGAGACAGAATAACAAAAAAACAAACAAAAAAAATCCAGAAAAACGCATGTCAATAAAGTTATAAATTAATTTGTATGTCAATAAATGAAATAAGTATTTGACCCCTTCGACTTAGTAGTTGGTGGCAAAACCCTTGTTTGCAATCACAGAGGTCAGACGTTTCTTATAGTTGGCTTCCAGGTTTGCACACCTCTTTGCAGATCCTCTCCAATTCATTAATTTTTCAAGGCTGTCGTTTGGCAACTCGAACCTTCAGCTCCCTCCACAGATTTTCTATGGCTTGGCCACTCCAGGACCATAATGTGCTTCTTCTTGAGCCACTCATTTGTTGCCTTGGCTGTGTGTTTTGGGTCATTGTCATGCTGGAATACCCATCCACGATCCATTTTCAATGCCCTGGCTGAGGGAAGAAGGTTCTCAATCAAGATTTGATGGCACATGGATCCGTCCATTGTCCCTTTAATGCAGTGCAGTTGACCTGTTCCCTTCATAGAGAAACACCCAAAAGCATAATGTTTCCACCTCCAAGTTTTACGGTGGGGATGGTGTTCTTGGGATCATAGGCAGCATTCCTTCTCCTCCAAACATGGCGAGTTGAGTTGATGCCAAAGAGCTTGATTTTGGTCTCATCTGACCACAACACTTTCACACAGTTCTCTTGTGAATCATTCAGATATTCATTGGCAAACTTCAGCCACACCTGCATGTCACGGCAAGGGTGCATATTTATTATTGCACTATGGAATATTGTCTTTTAATATAACTTGTGTTGTGGCCCTGGCTAGAGGACAAATGGCAAAGAGAAATTTTTCTTTTGATCAAAAGGGGCTTCTGCAAGGTGTGAAACGGATTGCCCTTTTTGATCTATCAAATGTCCTGCAATGTGAGAAATTTTACACTTAAGCCGCCTGTATGTCTAGTTTCAATGTGAACTAACTGACTTTGACCATATTGCTTGAAACTATCAATGGATAGTTCAATCCTTTGAAATGGTAATGGTATTGTTCTTGTATGTTCCTGTATCATATCCAAAGGAAGGACAAAAACATTCATATTTACCCCACAGAATAATAATTAAGCCTAATTTTTGTTATTTTTGGAATGTGACAAGCGCCATCTCCTAAACAAGTCCAAACATGAGTGGCCTAACTGGACCATAGGGGAAGGAATTGTGGTGTCCTATTGGATTGCAATATATGTATAGAATGGGAAAATAATAACAAATTCATAGAGGCCATTATTATTTCTGTGGCGGGAACATAAGAGAAGCTAGAGCCAAATGTTTTGACATTGGTATGGAACAAAGGAGGTGGTCACTTATTATTTCTGTAGGTACGCCTTAACTCCACCCCTGGGAAAGACTTGATAATCCACAGGGTATATATCCAATGATTTGGAGGGATGTTGGTGTACTTGCTTGGGGGTCAGAATACAATTCTAAGTGAGTCACCATCTTTCCTTGCCAGAGACCCACCGGGCAGAAGTTGTAATTTGAAAACCTAAGTGAGTAATTAGGACTTCTGTATTTTATCCTTTTTTTTTATCTGTTGTTGGTGTAAATAATTTGTTTATCATATATTTTTATATGCACTATTTTTGCTCATAATAAACATCCATTTATTAAGTTCTGCCTTTGTCTGGTTAAGAATCACATTACCTGAAGAGACTAATTCGTTTTTTTGCAATTACATAGATATTGTGATAAGTAATATTTGGTGGGTTTTTATTATTGATTTAACTGGGGGATCAAGGCACCCCATAATAGTTATATTATTATGTTTAAGTGTGGGTGGTGTTAAAAGGGGGATTTTGTCATTATTTCTGGTCTAGTGCAGACAAATAGTGAACTTTAACTCTTTCATCACCACAACTACGTCACGCACACTCTTGGAGTAGGGTGCGTTCGTGACACTATACATGTGCTTTCTTGAGCAGGGGGATCTTGCAGGCACTGCAGGATTTCAGTCCTTCACGGCGTAGTGAGTTACGGATTGTTTTCTTGGTGACTATGGTCTCAGCTGCCTTGAGATCATTAACAAGATACACCAATGTAGTTCTGGGCTTATTGTTCACCATTCTCATGATCATTGAAACTCCACGAGGTGAGATCTTGCAAGGAGCATCAGACTGAGGGAGACTGACAGTTATTTTTTGTTTCTTCCATTTGCGAATAATCGCACCAACTGTTGTCACCTTCTTACCAAGCTGCTTGGCGATGGTCTTCTAGCCCATTACAGCCTTGTGTTGGTCTACATCGGTCTACATCCTTGGACAGCTCTTTGGTGGAGAGTTTGGAATCTGATTGATTGCTTCTGTGGACTGGTGTCTTTTATACAGGTAATGAGTTGAGATTAGGAGCCCTCCCTTTAAGAGAGTGCTCCTAATCTCAGCTCGTCACCTGTATAAAAGACAACCGGGAGCCAGAAATCTTGCTGATTGATAAAGGATCAAATACTTGAAACTTGAAAGCTGCAGAACTAATCATTAGGCACAATATATCATTTTTATTTTCACTAAGGCACATCATGGGGGGCACTGCTCCCTATTGCCCTCATTGACCAGCCCTCCCTGAATACTGCCTGCTTGCTTACATATCAATATCAATATCCCAAAGTGACCAGTTAAGTATCTTGAATTATGTTTCTGAGCCAATGCTTGAATGAAAAACCTCTGCAGTGTAAAATCTACCTGCTTATTGTAGTATTACAGACGGATTAATGTTAGTTTGGGCTGATAATCAGCTTGGTCTTGTTTGCATCTTATTTATTGTTAGGATAGATCGATCTCGCTTTAGAAGTTGCGAGAAAATAATCGAAAGTGAATTAGCATGCTCAACTGAGTGCAGTTCAAATATGATTTTAAAATACCTTTAATTAAGTTCATATTTATTAAGCAATAACAGTAGATGAAGTGACGTGGCTGCATTGTTTGTAACACGTACAATACATTCAATCCCTCAAAAATTTTCTAGAGGACCTTATACAATCAGGCAGCTGATCATTGTGCATTAGAACGTTAGCTACCTGTTAAAAGAATGACATGGTGTGCAACATGGAATGAATTATCAGAGGGAAAAGTACATTAGTACCGTATCTGTAAAGAGGATAATGGAAACAAAGATATTAATACAAAAAATAAAGAAAAATTATATAAAT
The DNA here is from genome assembly GCA_933207985.1 of Pelobates cultripes. Lineage (NCBI taxonomy): Eukaryota > Metazoa > Chordata > Amphibia > Anura > Pelobatidae > Pelobates > Pelobates cultripes. Next base: position 13,646,314 of record OW240922.1, on the reverse strand, counting down.
ATATATTCTAGAACAGCAAGCCGGAACACATACATTAGGTAGCATTAAAGTAATGGCTGCTGAAAAGTGCAAAGTGTACCTGGTATAATATACATGGGAAGACTGAAAACCATTAATGTGTTCAGGTTGAAACAGAGAACGAGTATAGGTGACACAATAATAGCGACGGATTAAAATAGATGAATATATGAATACAGTACAAAATGGTAGCATGCTCTACAGATAAAATATGGCTAGAATATTGTAAGTGAAGTTTTAGAGAGAAGTACTGGGCTTTGTACGCTTACATTTGCTTCTGAATTCTATGGCTAAATGGTTACTCCAACCACCATGACCACTTCAGTGATTTGAAGTGGTGATGGTGGTAGGATTCAGCATTTTTTTTTTTTTTGGCTTATTAGTATTCCGGCACATTGCTATGTAAGAACAATATTATGTAATATCTTGGGATATTACCAGTTAGTTAAAATTATCCTAACTAGATTATTTTACAAGGTATCCAGTAGTACTAAAACTCTGATCATCAGCAGTTTGGATGAAAATATTATTCTAGATCAAGACATCGAGGTCGTGTCTGCTGTGCTCTGCAGAGGTCTCACCTGCCCCAATAGTCACTCCGTATCACCTGCACTTCAAAAGGTCCAGCTATGGATGAATGAAAATGTATGATTTGCAGACAAAAGTCTTGCTTTCCAGCAGAGATAATCCTTGAGGATTTAAACATAGAGTCCCTTGAATAAAATGCGTATTCTTTTTATTGCCATCATCTTTCTATGTACGGTAATCATATTTTTCTAAAGGGAAATGTTTCTCAATGCTGCACAATTGCTGCTCAAACAAACAGGCTGCGTAACATGAAAAGTATAATTGAAGATTGGAATCTAAAATGCATGTATAATTGTAGCTTTTTTAGAATCATTTAGTAGTTCTATCTGTGCATGGCAGAGTTTATTTTTTATTTTTAAAGCATGCTGTGTTGCATTAAAACCAACCGTATATTGTAAAAAATGTCCTTACTTATTTTCTTATCATATCCTCTCTCCCTTTACGTTTCATTCTCCTTCCCTCTTTTTATTTCTTTCTCTCCTTTCCTATGGCCAAGCTACATTCTCTTTGCACTTGACGAGGCCTTTCCATCTTTGCACTTATGGACTAGCACATGCAAGACCACTGGTGGCCGGGTCACATGACAAAATACCTCTTGCATGTAAGCATGACTGTGTTTTCGCCTTTTTTTATTACTGTTTATAATAGTCATGTTAAAAAATCTTAAATAAACATTTTAATTGTTAAAAAAAAGCATCTGCATCTTCAGTGATAATTCTAAGTATAGTAGGGTAGGCTTCCTTCAAGTAACATACACCTTTGTTATAATATTCTGTATTATATATGACAATTTAAGAACAAAACACTAAACCTGAATGTATTGTTTTATTTGTCTATTTGTCTATCCATGCATCTGTACATGCATCCATCCAATGTATCACTATAATACTGAATTGTTAAAAAGGCTACCCCGGCTAGTAGTTATTTAGACAGCAACAGTGAGATTCAAAGTTTCAATATGTTAAAGACTAATTAGTGTACCTATGGCACATGTTACCCTACCCCCAGGGCTGGCGCTCCCATAAGGCAGCTCAGGTGGCTGCCTTAGGGCATAAATGTTCACACATTAGTGCACACATCACTCCTCTCCTGCCAGTAACTTCTTGTAGTGTGGCTGGGCACCAACAACTCCGTCCACCCCAACCTTCAACTCTCCTCATGCCACGGACTGGGTGGAGAGGTCGGGGATATCAATAACATCATATCCCTTCTTTCTATGTAGCACACTTTGTGGTTGCCATCAGTGTGTCTGTGTATATGTCAGTATGTGTGCCTGTATTTGCATGTGTACCAGTGTGTGTATATATATATATATGTTGTCAGTGTGTCATTGTGTGTATCTATGTGTCTGTCTGTTTGTGTGTCAGTGTGTGTAACTGTGTCAGTGTCTGTAAAAGTGTATCTGCAGGTGTGTCAGTGTGTGTCTGTATTTGTATGTGTGTCAGTATGTGTATATATGTGTCTGTGTATCTGTATATATGTGTCTGTGTATCTGTTTATATGTGTATCTCCTGTGCTTATGTATCACAGTATATGTGTGTGGTAGTGTATGTGTATATGTGCAATAATGTCAGCATTCAAACACCAGCACTAGACACAAATACACCTCTGCATTCAAACTTCACCACTACATACACCATATTAGGCTAAAATAGTTTTGGTGATAAAATCATTTCTTATTTTTTTTTTTTTTAAATAGTAAAGACAAAATAAAAAAAACCTAAAAGTATGTCAAATACACATTGAACAAGTTTTATCTGCATTCTACATAAACTTCCAAAGGTGATCCTTCCAGCATTGAACACCACAGGCATCAGCACAAGGATCAGATTGTAAGAAAAAGTTTGTCGCACAAATTATGTAGAGTTGTTGAAACAATCCATACTTCCAAAGGATACTGCAGTTATCTGCTTCAAGGCACATGTCTTATTAATGTATAAAATGACCTCAGGACAGGAAACCTGAAAGAATATTTCACCTTTAGGCTATATATATATGGAGGTACTCATACACAGAATTGTAATGAAAATGCTACTTTTGAATAACAAGGAGGAATGTGCTAAGTTTAGTAATAAATTAAACCCTTGAGTCAGATGTAACACAGAAGGATTTCTGACTAGCATATGTCTAATTTTATTTATTTATTTCCCAATGCTGGACAATTTGACCAATTGAACCTGTTAGAAATCTCTACTGGCACCAAGACTCAGAACAAATGTTTAGCACTGGATTATGCTTGTTAACTGCTTTGTTACCTTTATATTGTAAGTTCATTTGGGTACGGCCCTGTTCACCAACAGCTCTGTTTGTCAAACATGTTTTGTTAGAATTACATGTTTGGCTTGTTTCCTATTCTACAGCGCTTTGGAATAGGTTGGCACTTAAAATACATGTAATTGTAATTGTTACATCTATTTGGTGTGCCATTTTGAAACATCTCTCTTGGAAAACATGACTTTTTCTGAATACTGTACTTCGTACACATGACCAATTGTTATCTGACAGAGTGATTATTGATGAGTACACATTTATTTACATATTATAAATTTGATTGATAATTAAACTAATTATGTAACATTTCTAAAAAAAAGAAAGAAAAAGAAAATAATAATTATATATATAATGCAACTCTCACCCCACACAAAAAGAGATTCACGACTACGAAATCTGTTGGTGCTATATAAATGGCAATAATAAAAATAATCCTGTCTCTACGTAAAATGTTGGCTGAAGCCCTTTAGATTGGGTTTAAATAACTTCAACAAATGATTCAGATTGAACCCCCTGACCAGGCTTTACTCAATTCGTGCTATCAGAGTGGAAATCTGATTAACTGCAATCATATGGATATTGTTATCTGATTGCCAATATGTGTGTCAGACACTATGGTTGGCTTCCACGGCTAATCAGGTGAAAGACACCTTGTTACCACTGATGCCTCTGAAGTAATGAAGGAGGTAAAATACAAGATGGGAAGAGGGAGTGTGGGCTGTGATGAGTAGAAAATACTTAAATACCTTAATACTACTCTAGGATTATAGTAAAACCTAGATAGATTAGATAACAGCCCATATAGAAACTCCAAAAATCGGCCAATCAAAGAAAAAGCAAAAAGATTGAAAGAAATTATTTCAGAACTGTCCAACCCATAATACTCCAACCAGAAACTGCAAACATTATATTGTACTCATCTTTCCAGACAGTTAAGAAATGTGTTTTATTCCAAAACTGTTGTCCCTTAGTCATCACCAGGATTACAGCCTTTCCATTCATTTACTGATGTGTTCTTCCACCCATCCATCCAACTATCCATCCATCCAACTATCCACCCATCCATTCAACCCATCCATCCAACTATCCACCCATCCATCCAACTATCCACCCATCCATCCAACTAGCCACCCATCCATTCAACCCATCCATCCAACTATCCACCCATCCATCCAACAATCCACCCATTCATTCAACCCATCCATCCAACTATCCACCCATCCATTCAACCCATCCATCCAACTATCCATCCATCCATTCAACTGTCCATCCATTCATGCATACGTCCTCCCATTTATTTATCCATCGTTTCAACTATCCTTCAATCCACTCACCCACTCAACAGTTAATTCATTCATCCAGCCATTCATCTGTCCATCCATTCATTCATGTACCTATCTATTTACCCATCCATCCATCCATCCATCCATCCATCCGTCCATCCATCAATCCACCCACCTGCACATTTGGTCATCAATCCATCTGTGCTTTTATCCATCTGTCTTTTCATCCGTCCACGCATCCAATATAAAAATACCAAGCTGTCCTTTAGTAAGTTAGATTTCAAATGACTAACTCTAATTTCACATCTCCCTATTCACCGAGCATTGGCATATGTACATAAATAAACCATGCTAGCTTTACTTATAAAATATGGGCACTTACAAACCTGCATTTGCAAGTAAAATATAGTGTTGTACAGTTAAATCATGACAAATGTAACTCCCTAAACTACAGCCACATTATTACCAGATTTAAAAATTTCACTACGATTCTGCACAGAAAGTCACCTCTATAACCCATCAATTGCCAGAGGAAGCCTTGGAAATCAAACCATAAAGTTGCAATGAGAAACGTTAGGCACATAATTTTCAAGACAGGGTAATGTGCTTCATTTCTTTTCTCTTTGCCACCTTTTAAGAATTCTCTATGTGCAGTAGCTGCATCACTTATTCATGCCCTCATTTAAAAATCCACACAGAAATGATATCTAATTATCATTTTTATCTAGTAAAGCAAGTTGAGCAGGCCATCTATAAAAACCATCAACATCTTAGAAAACTGCAGAAGGGGATAAGAAGCCCATCACAGAAACAGTAATACAGTTTTGAACATCTTGCATCAAGTGAATGAGTATCAGTTGAAAGTGATGGGCATTTGAGACCAGGGCAGTTGGCGTGACTGTAAAAAAAAACGTCCATGAACTATTGGCAGGACTAGCTTTGCAAACAGAGTAGGCAGCTACCTATGGGCACCTGTATACAAGTAGTGCCTACCCTGAGTACAAATGTTTTTTTTAAGATGGTTTTCTATATACTTTTTCATTCAGCTACATGGTTCTCAGTTTTTGGTGGGGTGGGGTCTGGAGGGGGGGGGGGGATTAAGAAATGCACAACCTAACCTGTATCCTCTAAATAATAGAGCAAACAAAAGAGAATTTGATTTATTGCGGCGAGTTAGTGGCACCTGAGAATTTGGCACCTACGGCACTTGAGAGGTAAATTTGACCCTAGTTACTGATATTCAGGGCTATTCAGTAAAGTGAGAATTCATGGTGGTTAGAAAGTGAATTTCAAATTTAAGGCTAAAGTATCCAACCTGAAATCCTGCCAAAGAGAATGTTTCCTGTTCAGCTATTTTTACCTTGAATTTGAACTGAAACTCTCGCTTTATTGAATAACCCCCAAATTATTTTCTCTAGATCGGAGGTCTACAAGTAGCATGCAAGCCATTTACAGCCCCCTCAATATTTTAATTCAGCACACAACAACCTTGTTGACCAGACAGTCCTCAAAGTGAATCCAAATCTCAGGCATACCTGTTTCCTGATTGTCGGTGACCTGGTCTGATCAGGGTTGTGTGTGGGCCCTTATTTACTGTGACTGAGGAGGCTGGCCATCTGGGGATACAACCAGCATCATTACTCAACTAACGAAGGTCCCATGCCAGAACTTCTGTAATGAGGTTGCCTATGACGCTCACAATGTGGGAAGCAACCTCGACTAGGAGCTGCTTGGAAATACCAAATAGCCTGTGCATGCGCATCTCTGGGAGCACAGCTCTGTGTGTGCACATTCACAAGGACATTTAAATGTCAATAGTTTTTGTTTCTTCTTGATCCCTCAAGAACTGTTCAAGAATTAAACAATGAGTCCTAGTTACACACATGCATTATATAATCAGAGTCACCCAGGATATTACTAACTTGCTCAAACTGCTGCTGTGAAATCCACTACAGTACAATACACAACACTCCCACTGCAAATACTCTATACTTCCCCTGTCTTTGATTTGCTGCTGTCAGAGAGTGAGGAGCCTCTTAAAAGGAGTTAGAGAATCCCTCATCTCCCTGCCTGAATGGTAGGAGAGGGACTCATGGAAACTAAATGTTGTTTTCAGATGTGTTGAGTTCGAGTGAGATTAGACTAGAGAAAAAAATGAGATTATTGGATAGGAGTGTGACCTCCATTAACATTTGGGAGATGTGTAACAATATGCATGTCTTGGTTGTTTAATGGTAATGGGAGTCACACTCATATTTTTGAATAAATCACTTTGTATATTAGTTCAGGATTGGTATAACTCCATTCATTTCCATCAAAGGCAAATCATGAACACAGACATACAGACACTGTTATTCTATATATATATTTATTTTGTGACAACTTGACAGACAGACAGATAGATCTAGGCTTGGAAAAATGTTTTGGTGAATTCTAACACAAAAACCTGTAGCTCATTGGATTAATATTTCTTCTGTTACTTTTAGCTAGAGGTATCAAGAATAAATTAATTTTGAGATGGAAGATATATAACGACTGGCAGTGTGACCCACAAATTGTCCATACATTCTAGATTTCCATTTTACGATTTGTAGAACCGCAGTATATAATAAGGTCAGCAGTATCCTCCATTTTAGTTTACTTAGTGTAACATTCACAATAAAATCGAATTGGTATTTCGATAATTTATGTGTAGGATTGCTTTTTGGATAGGACAATGGAACCAGCACATCTAAACACCTGGCAGATTGTTTTCTATCAAACATCAGAAAGTAGCGTTGAATTAACTATACAACTCCATCTACACTCGTTGGCTTGGATTACATAACAGACAGTATTGTGGCATTTAATTTACAGAAAGTAGATTTGTAGAAGGATATAACAAGCAAGAAGTGGACCACAATGTATTCATTTCCCTTTGCATTTAGGAAGTGACAGTCTTATTTCGCATTGTTCCCAGGTTGTATTTTAGAGGTCGGAAAATAAACTCCATTAGCTAAACTTCAATCAGAAAAGAAAAAAAGATCTCACCAGATTGAATCCGCCATTCAAGGCAAACCAGCGTTTGCTTTCTAGGTACAAATATCAACTTGGCCTTTCCTATGTGTCTATGAAAAAAAAAAGCTTTGGATAGGATTAAGTCAGCTGAGACAAATAAATTACTTATTCCTAAATTTTGCTGTGTTTGGAGCTGAAAAAGAACTATTAAAAGTGAATTCTATGATAATAACCTGTAAAGACACATATAGACTTTATATTACATGATGCCCCTTATTTTAAGTTTTCATATCCTGCCCTGCACTCAGTCCTAGTTTATAAGGTTTTCTGTTATTACACCTTTCAATGTATACACATTTTCTGTATACTTCATGCATGTGAGCTATTATTATTATTATTATTATTTTATTATTTATCTAGCACCTTCATATTCCGTAGCGCTGTCCAATGGGTAGCTATGAAGTATACTCACATACACTTGCATACGCATACCAGCACACTGCTCTGTACTTATAAAATAAAAGGAGTAACTTTATATCCATTATAAAAAAGCATTGTGTTAAATTTATATTATCATTAGAATCGTTTAAAGTGGCCATTACTGTGTATAATTGAGTAATTGCAGGGGAAGGTTAGCAGCTGACTAGCTCAGGGATTGTATTTTATTTAAGGTATTAATTAGCAATTACACTGATTTCAGAGGCAGGCAATTCTTAAGTTTATGTTTAATGTAAAAAAAACACTGTTCACTTATCAGTAATATGCCATGCTGGTGGTTGGAGCGCCCTGGAGGTGGCCTTGGATCCCACCTGTCCCAGCCCCATGTCATCAGGTCATTAACCTTCAGGGAGGGTGGTAACCTGGGACTTCTCTAGCCTACCACGGGGTAACTTACTACAGTGACGGATAAACTATGTTTTAGATTGTGCTTCGGACCGCACATGGGCATGTCAACCCTCAACTATGGAGTCACTAGGTGTTTGTTTTGTCTTTATTGTTTACTCGATTTATAAATGGTACTTGATTATACCAATTATTGTCCAGCCACATTAACTGGCCAATATTTTCCATGTTTGCAAACTAATTGTGCTCTGATTTGTTACCTTGACATGTCTTTGAACCACCAAGTCTAATTTACAATAGTTAAAAAACAAAGCAAATTGATACCACTAAAGAACAATGCAAAAAAAAAAAAAACAGTGCTCCCTCAAAAACACTCTATAAATGCAGTAGAAACCAAAAATAAAGAGATATCTGTACAAAAACACCCAAAGGTGAAAGATCTCATAAAAACAAATACAAACTTATTACTTAGGATATAATGAATATTATGTTAAGTTATGTAAAACAAAAAACAAAACAAGAACTAGTGCAAGAAATCCCCAAAAGGAAGGCAGGTTGGTAGAAAACTCACAAAATTAAATATTATTTAGGCTTATCTCCCTTCAATCACAAAGTAGATGGAGCTGTAATCCAGAATATGGATTCCCTTCATACATGTAGAGGCAAAATAAAGCAAACAGATAGACAAAAGCATAGAATTCAGCTATTTATTATTATTATTATTATTATTATTTTGTTATTTATATAGCGCCATCAAATTCCGCAGCGCTTTACAATGGGTGGACGAACAGACATGTAGTTGTAACCAGACAAGTTGGACACACAGAAACAGAGGGGTTGAGGCCCTGCTCAGTGAGCTTACATGCTAGAGGGAGCGGGGTATAGTGACACAGTAACAGAGGGTTTGAGGGCCTGCTCAATGAGCTTACATGTTAGAGGGAGTGGGGTATAGTGACACAGTAACAGAGGGATTGAGGGCCTGCTCAATGAGCTTACATGTTAGAGGGAGTGGGGTATAGTGACACAGTAACAGAGGGATTGAGGGCCCTGCTCAGTGAGTTTACATGTTAGAGGGAGTGGGGTATAGTGACACAGTAACAGAGGGATTGAGGGACTGCTCAGTGAGGTTACATGTTAGAGGGAGTGGGGTATAGTGACACAGTAACAGAGGGATTGAGGGCCCTGCTCAGTGAGTTTACATGTTAGAGGGAGTGGGGTATAGTGACACAGTAACAGAGGGATTGAGGGCCCTGCTCAGTGAGTTTACATGCTAGAGGGAGTGGGGTATAGTGACACAGTAACAGAGGGATTGAGGGCCCTGCTCAGTGAGCTTACATGTTAGAGGGAGTGGGGTATAGTGACACAGTAACAGAGGGATTGAGGGCCCTGCTCAGTGAGTTTACATGCTAGAGGGAGTGGGGTATAGTGACACAGTAACAGAGGGATTGAGGGCCTGCTCAGTGAGTTTACATGTTAGAGGGAGTGTATAGTGGTAACAGAGGGATTGAGGGCCTGCTCAGTGAGTTTACATGTTAGAGGGAGTGGGGTATAGTGACACAGTAACAGAGGGATTGAGGGCCCCGCTCAGTGAGTTTACATGTTAGAGGGAGTGGGGTATAGTGACACAGTAACAGAGGGATTGAGGGCCCTGCTCAGTGAGTTTACATGTTAGAGGGAGTGGGGTATAGTGACACAGTAACAGAGGGATTGAGGGCCCTGCTCAGTGAGTTTACATGCTAGAGGGAGTGGGGTATAGTGACACAAAAAGGTAATGATAGCATTAGACCAGTGACAGTTGCAGAAGAGGAATCAGTCAGGAGCTATTAACAGTTTAATTGATACGCTTTTATGAAGAAGTGGGTTTTTAATGATTTTTTGAAGGAGTGGAGACTGGGTGAGCATCTAACGGAGGAGGGAAGCGAGTTCTACAGGAACGGTGCAGCCCTCGAGAAATCTTGAAGGCGAGCATCAGATGTAGGAGTACGGACATAAGATAGGCGTAAGTCTTCAGCAGATCGTAAGAGTAAAAGTGCACTTACAAGAAATGAGATATCTAAGAGCTTATCTCCACATCCAGTGATATTAAGGAGTAGTGAAAAGGGATCCAATTCTCCAAAGAAATGGCAGATGGGGATAATTTACAATGCCTTGTTAGATGTATGCTGATCCTAATATGTAACTGTAATTTTTGCAAAAATCGATAAAAATGTAAATCACAAAAAATACTTCAATTGCATTGTATGTGCTGTTCATCTGTTGGAGGGCACATGAGAAATGCATGCATACATCCTGTATGAGAGGTTCTGGGAGTGATGTTATGTTACCCCTGTAAGAACCAATATTACCAATATTATTTAATGCTATCATTGAATTTTGGTCCCTAAAGATCATCCCTTGAGATGCCATGTTAGCTTAGCATTTTTAAAGCTATATACTCCAAATTTACTAAAGAATTGAGTGTTATATTTTGATACAGGATCTTTGCATGATGGATCAATGATGCTTATCCATTTTCATCAGGGAGCTAAATCATGTTCTTGGGATTAGCTTGGCAACCCATTCTTCAACAGCAAAATCAGTTCAGTTTCTCATGAATCAATTGTAATATAATATATAACATTCAATTCTGCATTAATATTTTCCCAGTGTATCATGGGGCTCTCCATTTCAATAAGGAATATGTTGCTGGTAAAAAAAAAATGCTATGTAATATAATATATTATGGCCAGTTGCACAGAATTTGCTTAATATAATGTTTCCATTTCGCCCATTGAGGACCTACTGAAATTGCTTGGAGACACAATTTGCGGTTCTGACACAGTGGTTAAGAAGTACTGTACTAGATTTTATGGTAGAATTATGCCATCACTGGAGCTTAAAGAGTTAATCGAATGGAACAAAATGTAGCTGTTAATTAGCACACAGTGGTTTCTGCTACAAATGAACCCTGGGAGCTGACTGTGTTTAAAACTGTAAAAGATCTTTACGGCCAATACCATGGGAAGAACAAAGCCATCATTGTGTTCAGTTGTTTGAAATACCTAAATATGTTTATTGATGATGGTTCTGTACTTAGTACCTGTTAAAATGCCTCTTCTAATCCCAAAACTCAAGAACAGTCAATCACGATGTTTAAAGGGGCTACATTGATATATTTGGATCTTTCAAAGTCTTAACCAGACTTCTTCTCATGCACAGGGTGCCTATCAACCCATGACTAGCTGCAATATGTCAACATGAGCATAGGGTCCGGCTAACAACATTCTGGTCCCTGAATTAAATTAAGTATCAGGTCCTTGAAGGCATTATAAATCCATTAAATGTTATACATCATTTTTATATTGCCATTTGTATGTGAATGTTGTGTTGTTTGGTGTGAATGCACATACATTTACAGTTAATGTAAACATGTGTCAGAATGAGTAATTGTGCTTAGTATATGGTGTCAAAGACATGTCTGTATTTGTGAGTAGTGACGGTGGTTGTGAATACAGGGTTATATTTGTATGCCGTTTGTGTGCAATTGGGGGTATTTTGCTGTGGATACAAGTTGTATGTAGATAGTGTGGCAAGCATGTGTGAATTAAACATAAAATATGCATCATTATATGTTGGCTCAGAATTATGTGAGTTGTTAGCTATTCAGGATGTATTTAAAGGGAATCTGGAGGTACATTGACCACTGGAGAGCATGGAGCTATAAGGTAATCAAACCTTATACACTATAGTGTTAGGAATACATGATACACAAACACACTGACACACATACAGATAAACAGACACACACACTGACACACATGGAGATACATAGACACACAGATACACACTGACACACATACAGATACACAGACACAATGATACAAATACTGACACACATACACAGACACAAAGATGCATACACTGACAGACATAAAGACACATAGATACAAGCTGTGACACACATACAGATAAACAGACACACACTGACATACATACAGATAAACAGACACACACACTGACACACATACAGATACACAGACACAATGATACAAATACTGACACACATACACAGACACAAAGATGCATACACTGACAGACATAAAGACACATAGATACAAGCTGTGACACACATACAGATAAACAGACACACACTGACATGCATACAGATAAACAGACACACACACTGACACACATACAGATACACAGACACAATGATACAAATACTGACACACATACACAGACACAAAGATGTATACACTGACAGACATAAAGACCCATAGATACAAACCGTGACACACATGCAGATACATAGAAAAAGAGACACACAATGACACACATGCTACTCATTTTTTAAACCACCCTACTGTTTCTAACCTTTTGGGTGCCTGAGGGTGGTTACTGCTGGCTTGAGCTGTTCAGATTTAGAGTCTGGATTTTAGAGTCAGTTTTCTCCCCAGCCTATTCCTCTCCCTCCTTCATAGATCACTTCGTCCAGCAGTGAATGGAAATTAGAATTGGCTTGGTAGTGCTGTTAAAGCACTGCAGTGCATAACCGGGCCCTTGAGGACACTTGCCCATCGGGTGTCCCTAATTGCATGAACCACCCAATTGGCCCCCTCAGCATGCGGTAGTTATGCTGCTGCACACGTTGTCAGGATTGAGAAAAGTAATACTAATATGTTTAACAAAATATTCAGTACTCGCAAAGAGTTCATATAAAGAAAAGTAAATATATATTGAGAGAGAAAATAGAGATAAGCATGGTTTATGTGTCATAGTTATTGTGGGAGCCATATTGCGCATTGTCTATAGAATTTTGTTTTGTATTTCATACAATGTGCTTGATTATATATGTATATTACAAAAAATTTCAAAACTGAAAAAAAAGAACAAACAAGTTAATTTCAGTCGGCACTTTCAAGAACTAAATTTGTGGTGATAGACTTTAAGAACATTGTATATTGACACTTGGAATAATTTTGAATTGATAACCACAGTAATCTGTAATTGTAATATGTAGTTATACAGTTACATGTGTAATTATAAAACAAGAGCGTATAATACCCGCCTCGTTATTTTAAAATGTTACGCAATTGTTTTTTGCTAAAATACAAGAAGTATGCAAATGATATGTTGTTTTGAAAGCCTGCAATTATCTTGCAACAAATGACCATAGCTGTACACTGTATTACAAGTATAATGAAGCAATGAATAAAATAATGTTTTAGATTTTAGAACAAGTGTCCTTTTAATCCTCCTGCTGGGAAGAGTCCTCGCTACTTCACGGTCAGCGGTTTAGCAGTTCTACATGGGTTTAATTGTTTTTGAGCATTATATATGCTTGCACGACATTCGTATCCAAAAATTAAATTAGACTTCTGGGTTTAGTGTAGAAGCAACGTAGTTTTTTTATCTTGGAAGGATATATATTTTTTCATTCAATCCAGGGAAACAAATTCATATTCAAAACCATAATAAATAAAATGTGTGCCAAGTAGGACAGTACATCTCTGAAACTTGTAATCAAACTCTTGAAGGCATTTGGCCCCCCTGATTGAAATTGCATATGTGACTTTGGCTACTATAATTGGAGCTAAATCAGGGGGTATAATAATCAGAATGGAAAGCTTCTCAAACGAACATCTGTTTTCTTTTTTCTAATGCCGTAAAAAAGACAACGGGAAAATCTCCAGATATGTTCCCCTCTGTTTAATTTTCTCGAGCGAATTAGAGGCACAATTATCCCATGATGAAAGCAAAGATCACTTCTCTGTAAAGTAAAAAGGAGGATTTCTGAATGCTAAATGGCCATCCAATATCACATTTGAAGGGTGTTCTAACATCTAGAGGATCAAAGTCTAAAATATACATACCCAGCTTTTGTGGTGGTGTAAACACAAACACAGCATGGTTAAATAACGTGTCTTATCAGAAAAAATACGTTTTTTTTTTTTATTAAGGAACAGAGAAACTGGAGAAAAAAAAACTGGTGAATTGTGTTGATGTTGAGTTACATTTATTCTTTATTTTATTTTCTCTCAATTCGTTTATCTAAGCATTGTTGGGATTGATTAGGCCTGTACAGACCACATGCAGTGATCCGATGATTCATTTTTCTAGTTCAGGCATTTTAATGAATCTCAGGAACTTGGAAACTGTGTAGGGAAAAAACACTTTTTTATTATATTCGTGATAAAAATAGTAAATTGTGTTTTCAGTGAAGCATTTCTCACAGAATACTCCCCTCACTGGTTCACTGGATATCATTAGAGAAGAATGGCTCTGCTAAAGAGGTAAAAGTTACCATCTTAGTGGTGACTCACTTATAAACACCATCTTGTGCTTTGGAAATCACCGAATGAAAATAGATCATAACTAATTATTTTATTAAGTGCATAATCTGATTGGTTAGAGGAAAAAAAGGAAGGAAAGAAAAAAAAATAACTGTAGGAAAGAAAAAAAAAAGGTGGAAAGAAAGGGAAGGAAGGATAAAAGGGAAAAAAGAAATAAGGGATTGAAGGATAGAAAGGGAAGGAGGAAAGGGAAGGAGGTAAGCAGCCCTTTTGCCTTTTTAATAGATTTATAATATATAGTATTATGCAGTTATTAAGTCTCCATAGCGGATTTTTATTTGGGGTTTATTGAGATTAGCTAAACCAGTAGCTGAGCAGCATCTATCTATTCCCAGACACAAGAAAATTATTTAATATGCTCTGCTTCTGATCTATTTCAGATATAATCCCTGCTCACCCTCCACTGGACCACCACAGATTCTGCTCACTCTTTACTGGACCACCAAGGATCCTGCTCATGCTCCACTGAACCACCGGGGACCCTTCTCACTCTCCACTGGACCATCAGGGATCCTGCTCACTCTCCACTGAACCACCAGGGACCCTGCTCACCCTCCACTGGACCACCATGGATTCTGCTCACTCTTTACTGGACCATCTGGTATTTTGCTCACTCTCCACTGGACCACTAGGGACCCTGCTCACCTTTCACTGGACCTCCAAGGACCCTGCTCACACATGCACCTTTCCTGTTATCCCTTATGTGAACAAACAGATGTTTGGCTGTACCACTAACTGATTTGTCTTAATCAGATATGATTTTTTGTGTATATGGCATGCTACTTATCCCTCACAGGGTACTACTACTATATTAATACTATGTTGCAAAGGTTATCCAGGTGATATTCAGTGGAAAATTGACATTTTATATTCCACTGTTTAAACTTTTGTATACTTTTTTTGGACACAACAATCCTTTGAACATTACATGATTCCACCAACCTGGGTATATTTAGCATTAATTGATTTTGACTATTTAAAAAAATCCCTTCCCCCCTCGCTGGAGAAACGTGCTGGAACTGACCTTAGCTTTAGCACATATTTTTGAATTTTTAGGTACAATTATTTTTCCTTGAAGAATCAAACATTTAACTATTGTGCCAGAGCTGACTGTAACTCTGGTAGATACTATTGAACTTGTATAAATCTATTGTTTGAAGAACTAGCCACGATTTTAACCCTCCAGCTAATTAGGAGGATATTCTATCCATATCCCTGTGTTGGATAATTTAAATTGATATCTAATAAAAGTTATATTTTAGAATCTTCCAGTCATGGTGTTTCACCACATGTGATTTATTTGATCTCTCCCATACAACACACACACACCATTCACAGAAACAGAGCCCAGGGCTCTAGATCTGGCACTCTGCCGAGGGCCTTGGGCAGCCTTAGTCTGGCTCTAGAAATAACACAATACATTTTTAAACAAAATGAAATATATGTGTTTGATTTTTTATTTACACTAGCTGTGTACAAAATGTTATGTATTTGAACATGCTCTCTTTGCATATATTTAGTCATTCTGTGTGGGGCTACAGATATAAACAAACGAAACCAAATAAAAACCTGTGTGCACTGAATGAAGAAAACCTGTGTGCACTGAAAGAAACAAATATGGAAATTACAGTTGAATACAGAAAAAGTGAGACTCAAAAAATAAGAAAATGCACATCCCACAGAGGTTAATAACATATATCTCATGTACCAAACATATATATTCTTTACCTCATGTACCAAAAACACAATTTTTCCCAGCAGGCACTTGACCTGCTCTTCGTGATTTGTTTTGTATCATTCTTAAATTTTTTTTTTATTGTTTTATAAGTTATGTAGTCATTAAAAGATAGGAAAGATATATATCTCTGTGCCATGTTTTGTTGAAAATGATCTCATGCATGAATTATACAGGTTCTAGATTAATTTTAAAGCAAGGCCAATTCTGTTTTTTTTTTTCTATCCCCCAAAACAAAAATTCAGACTCCTTCTCTAGGGTACAAAATATTAATTAAACTCCACGTATATTTCTGTTCATGCTGCAATTATTTAGAGAAGGAGAAATTAATGAACCATTATGGTTTAATTTTTTTCCCAATTATATTAAGTTTGTATATCTGTTTTATGGCTGTACATGTTTTGTGATTATTTACGGATCTTGTGTAGTTTCCTTAGCCAAGTGTTCACACAGGAGAATTAATCTTACAGAAGCAATGAGGAGAGAACATCCCCATCATATAAAAAGATCATAATGTGAAACCGAAGGCAAGTTCTACGAGATACATAGAAATTGCCTGTCTCATTTTCAGATTCCAGAGAATGTAATGATGTGGAACCCTAGCGACAGGGATTTAATAAACCCTCAACATTGCCATTTGCTATTAATAACCATTACTTATAAAAGGAAAAAATCTCACACAAACGTCAGCCAGCACTGGATAATGACATGAGTTCTAGACTAACAGGAGATAGGGGATCAGATTTTCGTGATTTATGATCTATTTTGCCAGACTGCACATGTGTTCTACATGCGTCTGCTAAAACGTGGTAAAATCCTACTAAACAAGAGAGGGAAAGAAAGGGGAAGAGTTGAGATTCAAGGGATATAGAGCTGAAAAGGATGTAGTGGATAATGAAAGAAGAACATGATGTCCAGGGAGAAGGAGAGAAGTGAAGATAGAATAGAAGGTAAGGTGAGACGAAAGAGAGTGAAGACAAACAAAAAAATAGAGTGAGATATAGTAATATAGAAGGAAAGGCTGAAAAATAAGAAATATTGAGAGAGACACAAGAAAGGAGAAAAAAGAAAGGAAGAGGAAAAACAAGATAGAATAACATAGGTATAGGAAAAATTTGATTTTTTAGAAGAAAGAAGACTTATTTATTAAAGTAGCTTTATCAGAGAACAGTTATATACTGTCTTTTACAAAAAAGGTTTTATAATTATTATATCCAACCTTCATGCATAATTATTATTATAACTATTATTATTATTTCCATTTATTTAGCACCAACAGATTAAGTAGCGCTATACAATATTATGAGAGGGAGGATTTGACTATAAATAAGACAATTACAAGAAAACGTAGAGAAACGATAGGTTGAAGAGGGCCCTGCTCAAGAGAGCTTACAGTCTATAGGAGGTGGGGTATAAAGCACATTATGGCAGGAGATAGCAATCAAATAAGGTGGGAGTGAAGCAGAGCTGGTGGAGAAAATAAAGTGCTGCAAGAGACAGGTGTGTAAGGTAGAGGTTACTCTGGGAGGCCATAAGCTTTCCTAAAGAGATGGGTTTTAAGGCGCTTCTTAAATAACTGAAGACTAGGGGAGAGTGGTAGGCAGATTATTTCATAGGAAGGGAGCCACCTACAAGAAGTCCTGAAAGCATGAGTTGGCCATACGGGTGTGAGCAGCAGACAGGAGTAGGTCACGGGCAGTGCGGAGAGTCCGAGAAGGGGCATCTGTGAAGAGATATAGGATGGGCTAGAATTGTTCAGTGCATTATAGGTATGGGTTAGCACTTTGAATTGACTATAGGATACAGGAAGTCAATGTAAGGACTGACACAGGGGTGAGGTGTGAGAGGACCGACTAGAGAGGAAAATGAGTCTGGCGGCAGAATTAATTACAGACTGTAGTGGGGCAATACGACTTTTGGGAAGACCAATTAGGAGAAGGTTATAATAATCCATGCAGGAAATTACTAGAGCATGGACAAGCTCCTTGGTAGCATCTTGCATAAGAAAGGGGCGGATGCGGGCTATGTTTTTAAGATGGAATCTACAGGATTTGGCATAATACTGGATGTAAGGCCCAAAGGTGAGGCCAGAATCAAGTATGACACCAAGACAGCACGCTTGCAAGGATGGACGTATGTAGATACCACTAACTTGAAGGGACAGCGAAAGTGGAGGATCAGTATTAGGAGGAGGAAAGACAAGGAGCTCAGTTTTAGAGAGATTGAGTTTCAGAAAGAGGGAGGACATCCAGTCGGGGATGGAAGAAAGGCAAGCAGTGACACATTGCAGGACAGCAGGGGAGAGGTCCAGGGAGGAGAGATATATCTGGGTGTCATCAGTGTACAGGTGGTAGTGGTATCCATATGAGGTAATAAGTTTGCAAAGAGGGGCAGTATAAAGAGAAGGGGACCAAGGACAGAGCCTTGGGGGACTCCAACCTAGACAGGACGAGGGAAGGAAGTATCATTAGAAAAGGAGACACTGAATGAGCATTGGCAGCGATAAGATGAGAACCACGAGAGGACAGAGTCACAGATTGATTGAAGAGTTTGAAGGAGAACATGATCAACAGTGTCAAAGGCAGCAGAGAGGTCAAGAAGAATTAGTATGGAGTAGTGGCCTTCGGATTTAGCTGCAATTTGATTCTTAGTAACTTTGATAAGAGCAGTCTCAGTAGAGTGGAAAAGGGCAAGAGCCAGATTGAAGGGGGTCAAGGACAGAGTTGGAATTGAGGAAGTGAGACATACGGTTAAAGACAAGTCTTTCCAGAAGTTTTGAGGAAAAAGGGAGCAGGGATAATGGACGATAGTTAGAGGGGGAGGACAGGTCAAGAGATGTTTTTTTCAGGACAAGGTACTACAGTGGCATGTTTACGGTCAGTGTGCTAAGATGTGTGTTAAGGAAGGCACAAGGCAAGGGGAGCGGGCAAGTGGTGGGGCGAGAGAAAAGGAGAAACGCAGCCACCTCCTGTTCAGTAGCCAGGAAGAAAGTCTGAATTGTAGGAAAGGCATGATCTACATGTAGTTGAGAAAGAGAACGGCAAGGTGGGGAGAATTCTTTTCTTAGCTGTTCAATCTTGTCGGTAAAGTAGCATGCAAAGCTATTGGCTGTAAGATTAGTTTGGGGGTGGCCACAGCAGGATGAAGACGAGAGTTAAAGGTGTCAAAGAGATGCCTGGGATCGCAGGAGCATGAACTAATGAGAGAGTAAAAGAATGACTGTTTGGCGAGGGCAATGGCTGCGCTGTATAAACAATATGAATCTATAGTGCAAATGTTCTGATATCCAGAAACGGAATATACAGAGAAAAGAGGGAATAAGACAGACAGAAATAGCTCTGAAACTGGAGAAATATAGGGATTCACCAAAACCTATAGGAACAAGACAAATTACACTTTACACTATATTATATAGTGCAGGTTATCCAGGAGCTAATATCCTGGACATGAATCTATAATGCAGATAGTCTGCCTGAGTGTGAAACATCTTCCAGGAGCATTCAGCGTAATGGGAGCATCTTTGCAGGTAGCGTGTTGATTTAGTAGGGGCGTGTCCTCCTCGAGATGCATGTTTGGACTGGGGCTGAAGCATTCAAGGCAGAGGTGAGGTTAGTGTTATATATGAAGATGGCCAGTGAGGGACAGCAGAGGGAAGGGATGGATAGCAGCTGTGAATCAATATCAGCTGGCAGCTGCTGGAGGTCATTAGAATTTAAGTTGAGGGGGGTTAGGAGGTTGTTGGCTGAGGGGGTACTTGAGAGGGGGCAATAAATAACAGGAATGTTAGCAGAGAAGTGTTTGAAAAGGTGAATCAAATGGATTTCAAATGATGGGAAAGAAAGGAAAGGGGGGGTGGGTAGAGGTTTCAAGGAGCAGTGAGGTGAGAGGAGAAACCCAACACCACTACTTTTACATTCAGAGTATCTTGGGATATGGGTAAGTTGAAGACCATCAAAGGATAAAGATGCAGGGGTAGCAGTATCAGAGGGGGAGAGCCATGTTTCTGTTAAGGCTAGTAATCTAGGGAACGAGAGATGAACACATTTAAGCTGTTCCTTTATATATTTATAAATAGACAACCCCCCCCCTCAAAATAAATAAATTTCTATGTTGCAATATATCTACATATTTATTTAATCTATTATTGTTAAATTGGCCATTCTTTAGCCCATATTACCGTAGCTAATAATATTCTGAAAACTGTATTTTTTGCCTACAAAAGAAGCCTTTGGAACCTTCAGACCTTCAGACTCTTCATTTTGTGAAGCTTTGGATTATGTTCTGTCACAATATATTACAAGAATCCATTATGTGAATATATTGCAGATTCAAAAGACGGTCTTAAAGAAAGAGTCTAATATCTTCCAGAGTCAGCGTCACCATCATTTTAATTAATTACGCCGGCAAACTCAATACACACCCAAAAAAGGAATGCAATCTAACTATCAATGCCTGACCCAGCAAGATGTGTGGTTTTCTTTTATATTATAATAAATATAAGTTATAATATAGTTCTAAATATTTGTTTTGTATTTGATGGCCAGCCAATATAGATGTTCAAATTAAAGTAAGATAATATAAAGTAATCAAGAAAAAAAGACACACGTGATTCAAAGAGAAAAGATAAAAGTAAATAGTATAATGAAGAAAAGAAAGATTATTTTAATTCAGGTCTATGGAGCAAATAAATGGTGAATCGCGGTGCTTAAATTTTGCAATACCCGTACATACATGTCCAATCGTACCTGAGGTTAATGTGTCACACTCGCAGGATTCAGTCAAAGTTCATGGCTTATTTTATTAAACCTCCCCTTCTCCTATCTCATGTGAGCATGCAATAGAAAGTGGGTTATTCAATAAAGTGAAAATTGTTGAAAATCCAATCTGAATTCTAAGCAAATTTCAAATCTAAGGCCAAAATAGCCAGGAAAAATGCTCCTAATTACTATATCAAGAGCCAAAGGATTTTACTGTGACTTATCCACATTGACAGATAAAGCGGACATTCTCATTCAAGAATAAATATTGGTGGATGTGTGGCAACCTTAAAGAGATACAAACTTTGTTTTAAACATTTACAGGGTTCTTGGCTCAAGGGAGAATTGTTAGGAATTCAAAGCGAATTGAATGCAAATGTAAAGTTTAAGGCCAAAATGAAAAAGTTTAACAGTCGGCTATGATCCCAGTTTGGCTACTTTCTCCTAAAATTTGAATTTGTTTTTGAATTCACATTGAAGTCCTCACAGTTTTCATTTTAGTAAATAACCCTGCCACATATCTAACATATACAGAGCTAAAAATAGAGCACATTTAATATAAAGAAAAATGGTGTGTGCTTTAGGGAATATATGTCACTTACATATTTATATAGATATTTATCAGGTATGAAATATTGACATTTCTCCAATTTTGACATGTGCATCGAGAGCCCGTACACAATAAAAATGTTACATGTTTGAAATGGAGGACAAGACATTTGAACATTAATTCAGTAATTGCAACAGTAATATTAAATGCAATGATGATAACTATAGGTGTATAACTGTGCATATGGCAGTTAGTGAATCCTGCTGTCTCCATCACATGGTATCAGGTTTGTGGAACTGTCATAAATCCCTTGCCAGTTACCAATTGCTCATAATAACGAGAAATCTTAGCAGATTTGTTATAGCAACTGACTAATCAGAGTCAGTCTGAGCATGCGGGTCAATGCATATTCCTTTAACCCTTATTGACAGCCAAATGCATAATATATCACTGCTACTTACAGCCTTAAAGA
This sequence comes from Pelobates cultripes, assembly GCA_933207985.1. Lineage (NCBI taxonomy): Eukaryota > Metazoa > Chordata > Amphibia > Anura > Pelobatidae > Pelobates > Pelobates cultripes. The sequence goes on along the minus strand of OW240922.1, from coordinate 13,624,468 downwards.
GAGCCTTCATATACGGATCTATATAATGATAGACTTCTTACTAATAAGACAATCACAGCACTAGGTGTCTCAGGTGAGGGGCAGTCTATCAATTCCTCTTCTAAGGACGAAAGAAGCTTTCAATTGAAGTGATGACCATGATGTATAGATGTACAAATTCTCTGTTCCCAGAATTCACCAGAATTAGTGTGCAATAGGCTTTTGTTGGGGTGCCTCACAAGTCAGTCGGTCCAATAAAAAAAGAACATTAATTGACTCCCCAAAACTGTGACGTCTATATCATACCTTATGTCAACGGTAGATGAGCTATGTTGAACTATGTTAAAATGAAGGCATACCTTCAATTCAACCCTATAATTTTACAAAAAGGGTATGCCAAATATGTATCTTGCCAGACATATTTCCCCAGAAAATATGAATACTATTATAAATTGCTAACTTTAGGTAGATGTTCGTTATGTGAAGAAAATGGAGTGCTTTACATTTGGGTCTGATATTTTGTCTGAAATGTGCGAAGGACTTAATCAATCTGTTAAAACTCTATGTCTGAAACCTGAAAAAATGATTCCTCTAATTTGACCCTATAACTTCCTATAAAACACGCTAAAGTGAGGTATGCATGAGAGAATTGCTATATTACCGCAATGTATCACTATACAAATCTGGCAGTCTATTTACTAAAGTGAGCATTTCAAATTTAAGGTTGAACTGAAAGCATAGCTGACTTGCTAGTTTGGTTATTTTGACCTTAAATTTAAATTTCACTTCGAATTCTCAGTTTAGTGAATAAGCCTGTGTGGCCCCGACATCAGAAATTTGAATTCTAAGCCGGGTAGGACTAAATATTTAATCAGTATTATTCATGTTTCGTTTGCTGTACTCAATCTATATAGTTGAAAAAGTAGAATGTTTCCCTTAGGTTTTACTAGATCAAAGTGTAGTAATCCACACCTTATAATACTTGCCCTAAAACTTCCAAAAACTGCTGCATGCTGCTGGGGGCCAATTTATACAATATGATCTTATATCTTATATATAATATTTATTTATTTATTTTTAGCTGTTCTGCTTTGTAGAAATTATTATTAAAAACAAAGAAAATAGTTAAATTTTTTTAGCTTTTTTTATATTTCATTCTTATTTAGTATTAAAATACATATAGTGGGCAAAGCAATTTAAAATGCATGGATGTATTTGATGAGAAAAAATTAAACTATAGTGGAACAGAAAGATAATAAAAGTGAAAAAAAAACAGCCTCCGTCACTAATACACTGACTCTCAAAAACATTCAGTCCCTAATGGGCTAGAAATCATTAGTGAGCACACAAAGAGTGCTAAAATGATTGTTATTCATCTGACAGCAATAGCATACATTCTGTGTGTCGTGATGTTATTGTAAGTAGATAGAATATGTTTAAAGGGTTACTCCCTGCACCATGACTACTTAAGTAATTCAAAGTGTTTGTGGTGCCTGGATTCTGAATGTGGAGAATTTCACTTTCAAACATTACACATACAGAGATTAACCTCTTAGCTGCCAGTGGTGTAACTCAACCTCTGCAACATTATTAACAAAGTTCTAAGCTGGCTAATGTTAATTCTGTACAAAAGTGGTGTCTGTCGCCAGCACATGCAGCACAAGTTCCAGACAGCATCACTCCCCCCATCCTCCTCCCAGTCCACCCTCCACATCCTCTCTCTCCTCCAGCAAGGTGGCGTGTCCTCATTGACCAAAGATGGGGCTAAGGGAAAACTTGGCCCCTGATAAAAAGTAAGCTTATGCATTTAATAATTTTGTTTGCATTTGGGGGGTCAACCACCACAGAAGGAGTTAGTATACTGGTTTTCAAAGAGTAATCCTTTAGGTGAATGTAACATTTTTATTCAAAAACTAAACAAAGCAAAATAATTTGTTTTCTATAAGTTGATTAATTACAGACCTTTATATAGTACTTTTGTAGCTGACCCTACAAAGACATTTACTTTTTAAAAATTCCCCATATATCACGGGTTTAAACACCATCGGCAAAGTGGGACTTGATGGTCCTTTTTTTCGCTTATAAAACTTTGAAATAATCAATATTTGAATCACGTTTTCATTTAAAATTCAATGATGACTATTGCTTTAAGATGCAGCACATTTAAAATGTTTCAGCTACATATCGCTTTGTTTTCTGGCTGCAGACAATCCTTTAAACTTTTTATGCTTCACTTTACATATTCCAGGAATTAATTAAAACCAAGTTTAACATCATTAAATTAATTTATGATAAGAGAATTTATGAATGAGCCATTATGGTAAAACTATCTCATTGTCAAACTCTTATAGATACAAATTGTAGAATTTTAAACTTCATTTTGGATCCAAACCCTTGGATAAAAAGGCAACTTTAATATCTTAAGGATGGAGGCAATTTTCTACATTCTGAACCAAACTTTCAATTTGAGCTATAGGTTTTTTCCACCGTAAAAAAGGGTTTCTGTTCTAGCGCCTCCATAATCTTTTTTTTACAGGACAGAAATTGTTTTCATTTAACATTCTATATGTTTACCCTGCACAATATTACATGTGAATAAAATGTTAAAAATAGTAGTAAAGTGAAAAAATAAACAGGAAACGTGTTTACCATTATTGCTTATAATAATTTTTACCCATGCAGTGCAACTAATTGAAAATAACTCAAAATAGATTCATATAGCAGTCCTGATTCTGAAATGACTAATATGTGCAGGATCTAAATACATTTTTGATAGTTAACGCTAACCCTATACCAACTAGCACACTAACACTGTATCAACCATACCACGTATACAATACTTACACTAACGCTAACCATACATCCTAATCTCAACCCTATACTATCCCTGACCCTAAAACTGCATTAGTCTACACCCAACCTTAACCATTATCCTTACCCTATACTAACCCTAACCCTACAGCTAACCCTAACCATAACTCTGCCCTACTGTTACCTCCTAATTCTACCATAGTCCTAACCCCAACCCTAGCCCTAAGATAATCACTAATATAAATTCTGATATTAGAAATGGATTTTACTATTTAAAACAGTAGATGGTGGTATGTTGCCACCATCTACTTGGCATATTCAGAATTACACTTAATGGGTAATTCCGAATGGACTTACATAGAGACCGTTGCTGGCAAGCTGGCAACCATTGCACCACCAGGGTAAGTACGTGTGTATGACAGTGTGTGACAGTGAGTTTCCGTCAGCATGTATATGTGTGTATGTGTCTGGCTGTGCATGTGCCACAGTGTATGTTTGTGTGGCAATGTGCTTTTGTGTCAACCTGTATATGTGTATATATGCCTTCCAGTATATTTTGTTATCTGTGACTGTGTATGTCTGTATGAAGTATCTGTGTATATGTGTGTGTTTATGAAAGAGTCTATTTATCAGAGTTTGTATAAATGTGTGTGTCTAAAAATGAAGATGATATGTGATGGGCAATGTGACAACATGTGACAACATATCTAGTAATAAACAACACTATTTACCTTTCTGTAACTTCATTAGTTGGTAAATTATTTTTAAAAGTCTTTCTGTGAAAGCAAAATTTGCATCCATTAAATAATGTGCTATCTATCTGTACTAAAACAAAAATGACATTTAAACATTATTTTCCAGGATATCCAAAGACTCGAATTCTGGAATTTTTGTCTTTGCAAACTGCTTGGTAGAGAAGGGGTCAATAGGCGCTTGACTTTTTAGAGAGCTGTTTGCAGTGCTGGCTACCTGTGAATCTGTAAGCCAGTGGGAGGGGGGTGAAGGTGCTGTCACTAGCTCCACCAAAATGGGCAGTCCGATGTGTAAATGGGGAGGGCCTACCTGAGTTAATGTCAGGTCAGCCTGGGGTGAATACCGGCCCAGTGAGGACAGACTTTTCAGGGAGCACAGTTTCAGTGTTCGTGCTATGATGGTTGGGGACAGTTCCCTGGTATTTCCAAAAGTGGGAAACCTGGGAACTAAGGTAGGTACTGGACCTGAAAACTGGGACTGTCCAACTGAAATTGTGATGGTTGGGAGGCATGTGTGTGTGGAGTTGGCATTAGTGCATCATGTACCACCTTCCAACAAGCGTCTGCTAGGGGAGTAACACAGTGACAGGAAGCAAGAGAACTGCCTGTCACTCAGTCTATGGCATTATACCCTGTGTGCCACTGGCATGTCCATGTGGAAGATTTCATTAATAAGTAGGAGAAGTACCATATACAGTGGGACCTCGGTTTATGAATTTAATGCGTTCTCTGGGACGTTTCTTATTGCGAAAAATTTGTAAACCGAAACACGGTTCCCCAAAGGAATGCATTGAAAACCAATTAATCCGTTCTGGAGGTCAGAAAAAAGTCAAAATGAGCTGGCATGGAAACCAACCCACAATGCAGACCACACCATACCTTTCCACAGCTTGAGAAATGCACCAAAAAGTCCCAAAACAACTGCAAACAATTTCCAGAATGACTCCAAAACTCAATGCAAAAGCTGCTCCAACACCTCCACACTCGACGCCACGTGCAACCCACAGGCTCCAGCAGGCAGGGGGCAGTGCTATAAACCTCCCAGGTGCAATGTACTTGCTTTGTATTGCGAATAAAAATTGTAAACCGAGGCATTATTTTCAATTGTAAACCGAAAATTATGTTAAACAAGGTGTTTGTAAACTGAGGTCTCACTGTATATATATATTTTTTTTAATTCTTTATTTTAATTTTTACACAAAATGGATGTGCATACAACATCAAGTGTTAACATACTAGGAATTAACAGTGCACATTATTACAAGCATTTTGAGGCCAATCCATAGCAGGAATAGCTATTTAGGCCATACCATAATATACAGTATGCATTAGGAGAAGTACCATATTTTTAAAGAGCTTTAAATTACAATCTATATCTGCTATCAGTATACAGATATGGAATTTAAACTATTTAATATACAACCATTTTATATTTAATGTAATATAATACATAATATATGAACACATATACTCACTGACACACAGTGACAGACACACATTCTCACTGACAGACATTTGTAACCACTCAATGATATGAAGTAGTCATGGTGCCCTTTAATATAAAAAAGAAAACACCAAGAATTAATTAAGGTGGCAAGGCAGTAAAATTCTGTACAGCTTGGAAAGCTACCATCTTTTTTTCCCCAGTAGTGTTTTTCTTACCTAACCATTTATATACCTTTGTATCACATTAATTCCCAATTTTACTATTTTTTCTTTACACTTTGGTTAATTACGCTTTGTAATGTAGATCTCTGACTTCATTCTTAATTACCGGCATGGTACCATTCATTACATCTGTCATAATGTATAGCACACAGTAGCTATTAGTCAGGTTAGCACAATGCACATTATATAAATAGAGAAATAAGACGCTGTATGAAAAGGGACTATGTCAAAATTACACGCCAGAGACCCTTTAATGACTTCCCTTCAGTTGTATTTATCATTTCCCATTGTATTAATTTAATTACTTGCTCAGTTATGTGCCAATAAAATTTACCCGGTTTCTTAAATCATTTATATATACCTTTGGAGTCACATTAAAAACAAGTATGATGGGAGATATAAATACAGACACACATTTACTTACAAAAGTGAGAATTCAAATAGAATTTTAAATTTAAGGCCAGAGTAGCCAAGCATGAAGCAAGTCAACTTAGAGATTTCTGTCTATTTTGACCTTTAATTTGAAATTAATTTAGAATTTTCAGTTTAGTAAATACCCCTGTTAATGTCACTTATACCCCTTTGGGTCTTCTGACACAGCCGAGAAGAATATATTTAGGTTTAAATACTGATGTCAATGGCATGTCAAACAATGGCTTGGGCCCCAAAATAATTTGATGACCACTTCCTGAAGTCCTACCTCTAGTCTCTCTCCAAACACCAACTTTGTCATTCCACCGCTTACCACACCTCTTGGCAGACTTGCATTTACTTACAGACACACACAGATACAAATACACACACAGACACACACATATACAGGCACATACCTATATTACTGATAAACAGGTTTTAAAAAAAGTGTGAATTGTGCTTCAGTCTAAAGACAAAATTATAACGCAGTGCGCATGCTGCCTCCCAACATAATTGATCTCACAATACCACCCAAAAAATTAAACAAACACAAAATGAGGAAATGGTGCTACTGGTAAATAATCTAGAAATATACTATCCAAATTAAATGATACCCTGTTTCAAAGGATATTCTGTAACAAAAGATCAGTAGAAAACAGAAAAAAACAAACAATCATAGCTTAACACAGTAAGCGAGGGAGATTGGAAGGAGTGTTAGATTGTCACACTCACATGTAGTAGAGTCATGACCAGGCTCTATAAATAGCATATTCTGGTGCCCCTTCTCGAGGCTAGATTCAGCCAAGAATATCAGTGACCTGATATCGTTTATAGAAATATACACTAACTCACAGAAATAAAATTCTACATTCGAGTTTTTACAATTTGTTTTAATTAATATTAAAAAGATGTGTGCATCCCTGGTCCTTATAGATATAAGTAAGAATTTGAGGCACAAGATACCTAATGTAATCAACAGAATGTTTATTGGTTGTTTATTCAAAATGCAATTATCTTAACAGGAAAGACCTAGGTCCCAAACATAAAGTCTCACAACAGCTGCTACGAAAACTACTTATACATTTATAAACCACAGACAATTACTTTAATTAGCTGTTTTTTTTTCTTTTATACACATAATATTTAATCCAGCAATTTATAAAAAAATGCAATTAGCATGTACCGTACAAAGGATTGAAATCCTGAATGAGTAGAGGCATTGCTGTGAAACTTAGACAAAGATGTTTATACGCTATCGAAGAATTCCTACAGGCTGAAAATGTCAAAAATATGATTTAAAAATAAAATAAAAATTAAGAACTTCAAAATAGTACTCATGTTTTAACAAAAAGAGATTTGCTATTATGACATATACTGTAGGCTATGGGAAAAGTTGTTTACATGTTAAACTCATTGGTAAACTAATTGTGTTTATGAGGAAAGCTCCATACTTTAGAAACACAAAGTTTCACAAAGAACTTTATGATATTGTTATTCATTAATTTATAGTGACAGCATGTCCCGCAATGCCAGATGAAACGAGAAAGGTATTAAAAAACACTTAATGGGATAACATAACTTCTTTGGAAATTAAATCAGTGAGTAAAATGTTGAATATCTCTAATAAACTGTTAACCATTTTAATGGAATTCTTTGGGGTTTTTTTTAACTGAAATTGGTGACTATATTTGGATGAAATGCATTGGAAACACACTTGGACTTAGAAACAGAGAAAGATTGAATGTGACGGCAGATAAGAAGCATTCGGCCCATCTAGTCTGCCCAATTTTGAAATACTTTGATTAGTCCTTGGCCTTATCTTATAGTTAGGATAGCCTTATGCCTATCCCATACAAGCTTAAACTCCTCCACTGTGTTAACCTCTATCACTTCTGATAGAAGGCTAGTCCATGCATCCACTACCCTCTCAGTAAAGTATTACTTCCTGAAATTATTTTTAAACCTTTGCCTCTCTAATTTAAGACTATGTCTTCTTGTTGTGGTAGTTTTTCTTCTTTTAAACATAGTCTCCTCCTTTACTGTGTTGATTCCCTTTATATATTTAAATGTTTCTATCATATCCCCCCTGTCTCGTCTTTCCTCCAAGCTATACATGTTAAGATCCTTTAACCTTTCCTTGTACGTTTTATCCTGCAATCCATGAACCAGTTTAGTAGCCCTTCTCTGAACCCTCTCTAAGGTATCAATATCCTTCTGAAGATAATACGGTCTCCAATACTTTAAGTGAGGTCTCACCAGTGTTCTGTACAATGGCATGAGCACTTCCCTCTTTCTATTGTGAATACCTCTCCCTATACAACCAAGCATTCTGCTATCATTTCCTGCTGCTCTATTACATTGTCTGCCTACCTTTAAGTCATTAGAAATGACTTAATCCCCTTTTTTACTGACTGTGCTATTTTCTCTTCTGTATGTGATTTGGAAGCTCTTATAACTTGCTTAGCCTCTTTCTGCCTAATCTTATAGATCTGTCTATCTTACTGACTCTAGGTTTTATTATAATTACTAAATGCTATCTTTTAGTTTTTTTATCATTTTGGCAACTTCTGTGGAGTACCACAGTGGTTTCTTAATTGTTCTGCTCTTCCTGACAAGCCTAATGGAATTTTCTGTTGCTTTCAGTAGTGCAACTTTTAAATAATTCCATTTCTCCTGGACTCCATTTAAACTGCTCCAGTCAGATAAGGACTCCTTTATAAAAGACAAACATATCCGTTGGGCTACAAGCTTCCTTAAAATAAAGCAAGGAGAGGGGAGAAATAACCCTAAATATTTTCCTTAAATATACAGAGAAAGATTATATAAAGGAGGGTTATTAAAGTGTTGATGGGTATCGCTCATATATTAGAATGGCAAATTTAAAGGAACAGGCTGCCATTCATCAAGAAAAGGGTATATATTTAACAATTGAACCTCCACTTCTACTCAGATAGACTAAAAACAGAGTTTCTGTAGAGGAGTTCTCCTCTGGTACAGATTTGACCTCCTTCCAACAGTGGTTGAGTGGGATAGACTTCTATATAACATCATATAAGGGAAGACTAGTATACATACAGAAGATGGGAAACATAGGACCGCAGATCCATAGGCTCTTATAAAGTGCATACATTAGAAAAGGAAACCCTTGAAGCAGTATATCAGACTAAGAAACATAAAAGGATAATCATTATAAACAGAGATAGGGAACCAACACAGACCCTCAAAAGTATACAGAGTGTCAACAGTTGTGTTAGGGTAATTCAAGTTCCTCGTTGAGGCCATTAGGCGTCATAGAGTTGAGCTTGAAGATCCACATAGACTATGCTTTAATTAGTTCCCTCTTCCTTTTGGCACCATCTTTACTGGCTGGAACATGGTCTATCCCCATTACCTTAATGCCAGAGTGATCTTGATTGTGATAAACTTCAATGTGTTGGGCCACTGGGGATCTCATGTCTTTGTTTATTATGGCTAATCTGTGTTCCCTGAATCTACATTTCAGGGGTCTGGTCATTTGGCCCACATATTGAAGCCCACATGGGCAGGTTAGGAGATATACAACAAATGAGGTGTTGCAGGTGATTCTAAATCACACAAAGAAGGTTTCATCCCCCTTGTATGGATGGAATGTAGAGGTTAGATGACAAATATAACCACATGTAAGGCACTTATTATGACCACAGTGCCTACTGGCAATACTGTTATTACTCCTTACTTGTATACTGTTGTCAGGGGTAAATTTTGAAGGAGCTAGGATGTTCTTTAAATTGGGCGCCCTTCTAAAAGTAACTCTCGGGACATCGGAGAGACAAAAAGATAACCATGGATTCTTGATCAAAATGGGCCAATATTTATACAAAATGTGGCTAATATCATCATAGTCCCTGTTAAACATGGTGGAGAATATGGGCGTTTTACCCGAACCTACTTCTTTTGTGCTAATATTGTATCTAGCCCTTCTAACATTAGGCGCTTGAGCTCCCCTCAATAGTTCAAGGATAGCAAAGTGTTCATCTGTATGGGGCCTTTGCTCTGAACGTTGAGTATAATTACTTCGCATCGTGGAACCATAGGTGGGGGTCTTAACAAAGTCTCTCTGTTTAAACCACCACCCCTCAGATATGCATTGAGAACCTGTTTAGGTGGATAAGCCTTATCTAGGAAGTGTCAACATAATAATAGGGATTCTCTTTCATAGTCAGCCATAAACGAGCAATTACGTCTAATTCTAGTGAATTGACCTGATGGAATGTTATGTGTCCAAGTTGGGTGATGTCCACTCCCAGCGTGTAAGTAGCCGTTTACATCAACACTTTTCTGGTAAGTTTTAGTATGTACACTTCCTCATACCAATTAAGGTCAGGTCCAAAAAATCAGTGGTGGATCTATGTTTCTTGTAGGTTTCCCATTTCTCCTGGATTCCATTTAAACTGCTCCAGTCAGTTAAGGACTCCTTTATGCATATTCTAATTTTAGAAAAAAATAATTGTTTTTGTGTGGTGTGACTCGGTCACTCTTCTTATATTAAACCACACTGACTAAACTTTTACCCACAGTAATATCTGATACCAAATCTCCATTTGTTAACACTAAATCTAGTATGGCCTCCTACAAGATGGTTCCTCAATGACTTGTTTTAGAAATAATCCCAGCAGGGAGTTTATAATATGTGTGCTCCTGTCACAAGCAGCTATTTTGGTTTTCCAGTTCACATCCAGAAGATTAAAGTCACTCATTGTCATTTGAGCTATTTCCTCAACTAGTAGATTATCTAACTCTTCAATTTGTCCTGGGGGCCTATAAATCACACCTACACAAGTTACTGTGTGATTACCAAATTCTAATGTAACCCAAATGGACTCTATGTTTGCCTCACTAACTTTTATTAGGCTAGATTTTATGCTATCCTTCACATACAGGGCCACCCCTCCCCCCTTTCTTGCCTTCCCTGTCTTTTCTATATAAAGAGTACCCTGGTATTGCTATGTCCCAGTCATTTTTCTCATTATACCATGTCTCAGTAACAGCGACTAAATTTACACTATCAGTTGCCATTATTGCCACAAGTTCATGGATCTTATTCCCTAAACTGTGAGCATTTGTAGACATGACTCTAAGCTTATCATTTTTTAACACACTTGCTTTCTGTCCTTGTTTTGGGGGGCAGTTGGATTTATGTCTTATCACCCTTTTGCCCCCCACCTCCAGCCCCCCTCCTAGTTTAAATACATCCTAGCAAAACCTCTGAACTGATTGCTGAGAAGATTTGTTCCCTTTTGAGAAAGATGCAAACCATCTTTTTTGTGCCGTTCATTTCTATTCCAAATAGAGCTACCATGAGAAACAAAGCCAGACTTTTATTGTATTTTATCGTTCTACGCTTTTTACTTTGTTTTTATCTATTCTTTTTGTGGGAATTACTGCTGCTCCTCTTGGTATTTTTATCCAAGTTTATCTGGCTTTTCCTGAGATTCCACTTGCAGTGGAGATATACCTATCAATATCCATATGTTTGTAAGTGCATCCTAATAAATAATACATGCATATTTAACTATTTTGGCTTTTTCAGGTTTTTCTATAATGACAAGGGGACCCAGAAATGAAGATTTCTCACTACTGTTATACCCCTAGGAGGGTGATGAGCTTGGAATTCTTTCTTGTTTGTGTGTGCTCTACATACCCCCTTTTTGTTTCTCTGTACTGTATCACACTATGTACACTCTGTTTTTCTCCAATAGCTGGCAATGCATTTAATTAATTAATATTACACATCAAGACTTTTCACTTGTTTTATTTTTTTACACCAGTTTCTTTTATATATAGCTGTAAATTGTATTTTTGAATTTTTTTTCCATAATCATATTAAAATTAAAGGTAAATTTAGCATACATTGGTCCCTGCTGCTTTAAAGACCCCCAGATTGGTATTCAGCTGCATCTCCCAAGTATAACAATACTTCCACATTTACCTTTGCCAGATTTTGTGGGAACATTTAGGGTCAAAGTAGAGACATTTCTTTGTGTGCTTCCCAGAAAAGCTATTTGTTAAAGCAAGTATTTGTTTCAGACCAAAATAAAAACTGATGCTATTTCTAATGCAATCTAATCTTGTATAAGTCAAACTCTATCCTTTTCCAACCCTAAAAGTATACATTTAATTTTATTTGTTCAGACCTTGCAAAACTATTTAGCTAAATCTTGGAGTAAACATTATATTAACACCCCAGAGAATGTAAGGTTCCCTTTTAATTCGATAAAAAGAAACAAACTGATGAGATATTGTCTGTCCATCCATCCATTCATCCATCCATCCATCCATTTACCTATATAAAAAAATAAGGGTATTTAAATGTTAAGTTATTTTTTTATATCATACAGTGACTATATATTCAAAAATGTCTATGAATAATTATAGATTGTCACTTTAAAGAAACCACACACCTATAATGGGTAAACATATGACATGACCCTGGACGAGTAAGCCTGTTAATTAGCCCAATTGTAGTCCCTTGCTATGCCATAAACTTGGCTGCATTTCCCCTGGACTTGGCAAACAAGTTCAATGTTACCATTAAAGCGGACCTGTCACCTAAAGAAATACACTTTACATTAATTAGTAGATAATAAATATCTGTATATACATGTGAAGTCAAGAGTCATTCTAGATGTGGATCCGGAGCCCAGATGCAGGGAAGACGCTTACCCTTGCACAACCACCACTCGCTAGGAGGACCAGTAGAGCAACAGATCCCTCCAAGGAGTGAGTGTCAGCACGGGGGCAGGTCCAAAACACAGTCCTGAAGGGATATTGAAAAACTAAGATATGGGGTCAGGGTTGGTAGCAAAGGTTTACATACAATAACAGAATCAGACAAATGAAATTCAAAAATGAGTGAACAGATCTCACGATTATGTCAGTACTCCAATTCACAGATACAGAGACTCAATAACAACTAAGCTCTGGTTGGAGTATTTCAGAAACAAGTCAAACCAAGGTCTTATGGGAGCAGGTTAAAATAACAGGCAGTTGGCATGCCAGTGGCATTCATGAAGCAAATGTCAATGGCATAGCATTCTTGAACCAAATGTAAAGAAAATGACCTGCTCTACATCCCATAAATGGTTGGTAAATTCGCAATATTCAGTTCTTTGCACCTTTCTTTTTAACTGATATAAAATGATAATGATAACAAATGTGCAGAAAACTCAAAGAGTTTGACTTATATGGAGTAATGATGATAATTATTTCTATGTACTCTACATTTGATTAATGTAAAGTTTTTTTTTGATGACAGGTCCACTTTAAGTCGATAGAGTACAGCAGGATTCCGCTAAACTCGGTAGGAACTTGTAGCTACTGACTTTGCTTCCAAGTTCCTACCGTGCTGAGCTGAAAGCCCTAGTCTCCATTGAAGTTAATGGGTTCTCATCTTGGCAGGACTTTGAGCAGCTTGGTGAATAGAAAATGTTCTAGGTTGTTTGTGATGAGCTCAGCTGAGATACACATGTATCATAACAGAACTGCCCAGTGTTTTAGCTCCCTAACTCGGAAACCAAAATACAAGGTTTAGTCAATGGAGTCCAATGAATATATAGCCACTTTAGATGTGCTAGATGAGAACTTTAATGTTGATACAATTTTATTTGGAATGACTTTGCTCCAAGAAAATATCCTATTTAATTGGAGTCTTTGCCAGCCACGCAGTAAAGAAGGATGGTCCCATTTATCAGTTAGACCTATACATAAAGAACAGCAAAAAAAAAGCAATTTGTAGAACAACAATACAATATAACTAAAAGAACTGTAAATCTGCAAGTTCTACAAGGATAACTGATCTGGGAATATCCAGCTATGAGTTTATCATGGGTGTATACCAATATGGGACAAACAGAATAGCAACTGGATTAAAATGTTAAAGATCCACAACTATAAAACAACGTAGAGGTATGTATTGACCACATCCGTATGTAAAAAATAATAATTTGCGGTTAAAGCAAAATAGGAGGGAATATGGAGCTATATGAAGGGAAAGGAGAGTGTGAGGATGAGGGAAAGGAAGAAATTAAAGAAGCACGTTTTTTTGTTTTCTTTGGTTTTGCAAATCATTATTAACATAGTCCAGAATGAAGATCTAGAAAGGCACTAGGGCAGTGGTTCTCAAACAAGTCCTCAAGACCCACCAACAGTCCAGGTTTTGTTAGTATCTCCATTGGAATAAAACAGGGAAATACATAAATCCTGGACTGTTGGTGGGCCATGAGGACTGGTTTGAGAACCACTGCACTAGGGTGTCAGACAACTGGCTGGGGAGTAGGGGGGATGACAAATTTGATAGAGGAGTTTGGGAAAATCATGTATAAAATCTATACATTTTTCCTTATCTAACTTTTACTTTAAAAAGCATGGATCACCATTTTGAAAGTAGGCTATCTTAAGACTTTATTTATGAATCATTAGAATATGTACCAAAACAGCTCTACCAGACTTTTAAATACCCCTATAACTCTTTTTTTGTTTTTGCTGGGTCTTAATGCAACTCAAACATGTCTAGTATGGATCTAGGATTGGTCACTGTAATAAAACATTGCAGTGATCCAGAAAAAAACAAAACATGCAAGTAATCCAGAATAAACAGTTCATAGAGAGCATAGGTGCAATCGCACATTTGAATTGACTAAAGAGGTTAAATGATGTGGAAAAATAATTAAAAAAGAAAAAAAAACTTTAGAAAACTGTTTCATGGATTCTCAAAGCTAGGTTTACTAAGCCCAGTCACCTTTGTTAAATTGCTTCAAATGAACAGGTCACCTCAACAATATTTGAAATTAAAATTAAAGCAAATTAAACTCTGGTTATTGTCATATGATACGTATAGTGCAAATGCATTTAAGAAGGAGGCAATATTTAAGTATAATCTAAATCTTCATTTAGTACAATATTTACCTTTATACGGTGTGACATAGACAGAGTGATATTTGGTTAAGATATGTAACCACTTTGTACTAAACCGCATCCTGTGATTGAAAAAAAAAAATCATTAAAATAATTAACGATTCACTCTCCAAAAGTTAGTAAATTTAATTATTTTTTTTTGCCCAGACTGCACTATTGAGTAGCTAAAGAGGTGCTGAACAAATGGGAAAACACGCACTCGTAAAATATTATGCACTGAATCATAATAGCCTTTCAAAAGTAACATATATTTTTGCAAAGGCGTACAAAAATCGGAGACAGTTCATTTTATAACATTTTATTGCTCATATTTCATAGGGTTATAACTTTGCTGAACTGCTTTTGGTTTCATTGCTTAAAGAACACTGAAGGAAATGCATCTTTCTTAGTGAAAAATATTTAACTTTTCTTGGTTATCAACATGATAAGCTGTACACAGTTACCGTAAAACAACAAAAAATATATTTAATTATCTTTCAAGAAAAAATAAATGATTAGAATACAAACTATTTTCTAATATTGTCAAAGAATGCCCAGGATACGTCTGATCATGGAAAAGACATAATGATATGTGTTTACCAAAAATAAAAGTTCAAAGAGACCAACAGGTACAACATAACAATGATTTGTCACCCAATATATATAAAATATATATACATATTATCATGAATACCCTTGTAGTATGTGAAACACACCAAGGCATCGGATACATTTACCTAATAATGATGTAAGAAATAACTGTGTCCAACAATGGAAATCTAAGACTTTTAAGTTGGAAATAACAGGACGTGATCTATTGGAAAAAGTGTAGAGAAGTGCTACAAAATTAAAAAGGAGAATGGATGATTTCAGTTTTGATAAAAGGTCAACGTTTTTATAATTGTTTCTAGTATAAATAGGGTCCCAGAGGATTTAAGATAACATTATAGAATTATACACAGGACCAATACATACCACTGTCTGGTTACTTGTTCATTAATAGGACTGTACAAACAAGAAGACTTACAAACTCACTTAGACCTACACCACAAATAACAAAGTTGTGCAAATCTCTGCCTTGAGAAAATATTGTATGAGATTTAGCAGGGATTTTTAATCCATTTGTGCCATAGGACGTGTTATTATGTCCTGAATGGCATGGGCTTTCTTGATGTTAAGGCGTGATGCCGCATACGAACCTGTGCCACGGCAACCCCTCAAAACATACTCACCTCGCCGGATCCAATCTGAGAGACTGCCTGGTAACCCTTGCAGTCTCCCAGCAGCCAATCAGTTGTGATCAGTCACGTGATTGTGGTGACAGTCTGTCACTGCGATCACTGATACAATGTCACAGTCAATTATTTGTATCATGGGTTGTGACATTTAATTCTGCCTCTCTCTTCCCTTATTTTGATCTGAGGGGTGTAGGCAGAGAGACCATTGCTGGCAGTGTCCAATAGTGTAAAAAAGTGTAAAAAAGATAAAAGAAAATTGTTCTTTTCTATATAACCTTTTCACTGCTGATCATAGTCCTAATACGGTGATCATAGTGATTATTACACTTTCTTTTTTGGGTAGGAGGTCATATTTTAGAATTTTGGGTTAAAATCGGACCATTTTTTCCTAAATTAACCATTCCTGATCTTTTATTTACTCCACTAATTATCCCACTTATTAAAAAAAAAAAATCTTATTAATGTTGATATAGTCTCACGTTATTTTAGATTTTATTACTATTAAATATAAATATTTTATAAGAAATGAAAGCCCTATTTATCCTAAACAAAATTATATATAATAATTGTCTTATTTGCAATCGATTTTGTCGCTACAACAACTTTCCAAAGGCAAAACAATAAAACCGGTCGGCATTAAGACATTTATTACTTTTGTATATCAAACCCGGACTGCACTTGGTACTTTAGATGGGAACCTCTCATAGCTCTGAATCCTTAAACTCTGACGAACATCAGCAGCAGAAGCATCAATCTACCTCATGCCAAAATACCCAAGTTTAAGAGAGGAGAGCAAGAGACACCCAAAGAAAGCTAAAATGCTACGATATGCTTGTTGAGCTCATTCCTAGCGTAAACTGTTTCAGTAAATGCAATCATATGCAGCAATAAATTTTTTATTTTATGTAATGTTACCCTATGATATATGCTTTTTTCTTTTACATGTAATAAGCAGTTATCGGAATTTGGAATGTCAATATTGGAATTTATAATTGCAAAGCACATTATGGTAAAAATCTTTAAATACACCATGTTTTTATACAATTATTGCACTGTTTTAGGAATGATTACACCTTGCATGCTCCCATCTTTGTGGATTTGTCAAAAAGATCCCTGTGACGAGACCAATCTCGCCACTGTGCATTGGAGGAGCCTGGTTGCCTGCCTGCTGCCTTTTGACTATGGACCGGCATTTAAATACCCTATTTTCCTATGCAGAAAGGTCTATTCATGTTTTCTGCGCTGGCGTTCGATAGATTCTCGGATTTACTGAATGAACTCATATAACCCAGATAGCTATGCCATGGAGCCTATTCATGTAATAAAAGACTTTGGCTCCATGGCAATTGAACTGTATGTGTGTGCTCTGAGCGCCATTCAGTAATAATGTGCGCTCAGACCTAAGCTATCTGGGCATATGTTGCATGTCTGTATTTTATGTCATAAATATAACCTTGTGTATTTTATTGTATTTTACTGTCTTTTTGCTGCCATGTGTTCAATGGAGTTTTGCCTCTGTCTTTGGAGATAATTGGATTACTTCACAATTATCTCCAGGATAGAAGACTCCGTGGAACTGGTTTTGGGCAGAAAAGCCATGCTTCCTGTGGTCACAAAGGACTATGATCTATCTTTTGAACCACTGGACCAATTTGTATGATTTTGACGTATTTGGAGTATGCTGATTCTGAAAATTTAAGTTTTATGTGAATGTGATGCATACTTTTCAAGTTATGAATAATGTGGAAAAAATTTATTTCTCTGCTTGTGCTAATTAAATTACCCATTGTGTAAGGTAATTGTATCACAGGCAGAGGGGAGGATTTTGTGTGGGAGTGTCTGAGTGTATTGGATGTGTTTATTGGTTGTGTTCCAAAACCCTGTGGGTGGTACTAATGTGTAAGAATGTGTACATAAGAACAATAAACCCACAGCTCTGACTGTTCACTGCTTGACCCTCAACACTGAGCTTTGTCTCGTTCTTGGGGGGATTTTTTGTATGCTGTTCCAGTTTGACTGCTAGGAGTGTAAACCTATTCGTATGGTTTTTCCTATTCGGCTGCTTACAGCATTCATAGGGTTTCCTGTTCGGCGGATTGGTGTTCTGCAGTAGCTGTTCCTGCATCTCTGGAAGGGGAAGATCTACTAAACAGCGGTATAACCCTTTTATGCCTGGGGGTGCCGTTACAATCCCCAGAAAACATTTTGCGGTATTCTTGCAAGGGAATAAGCTCTTGCAAGAATTTTACAAATAGATAAAACATATTTCTTTATTCACTTTAACTAAAAAAATAAAAAAAAATACTTTTTTTCTATATCAATTCCTAAAAGATATATATATAAAAATACTTTCTAAACTTTGCCTACATTAACTTTTAATTCCCCATTACATTGCTTTTAGAGATGCTAATACATTTAAATAATTATGTCTACCAACTATAGCATTTGGTTTGCTCTCTTTTAAACACAGGCATTTATTTGAAAGAAAACACAAGAGCCTGTGCCAAAATGGGTTTTTGAACACAAACAGTGTTATAATACTTCTATAATGATTGGTTTAGTTCCCCTTGCCAGTAGTTGAAAGGGTGTAAGTCAAAAATATGCTTTAATTATATGTTTTACTGATACTGGAGGTTAGATTTGTGTGGCACTCGATCACCTATGTTTATATCCATCCCAGCATGCACTTCCTACTGTTCTAATCCTGAATGCAGTCAAAAGAAAGAATGGTTTTTGAAATATCAGTCATAATCCTTATAATATGTGCATTGTAGCAGTTGGATATTGTCCGTATTTTCACTTGGATATATCTTACAGTACAGTTCAAACTGTTTTGTACAGACTATAAAAGAATTTAAAAAAAAATATGAAAAAAAAGAAAAAGTCAGTTTAAATATAAATAAAATAAAAAAAGGAAATAAAAAAAAATAAAAAAAACCTTGAGGTTTAGCACTATACACCAAGTAAATCAGATTAAGAAAAAGCATATAATGAGGTCTCATGGTAGGGTTGAATAGCGCTCTTGTTGACAGTTGTATATTTTATAAGAACACAGAACTAGTCACATCAAAGCAGAGTTTAGAACTGGACCTACTGAACACAAACTTCGCAAACTGGGACGACCTCGGGGAGTTGAAAGAGGGGGAGGATGTGAAAAGAAGAGGTTAGACCATTAAACTACAGTCTGTGAAATTGCACTTTTATTAAAACAATACAAATGGGATAGAACTGCTATCTATGGGAACAAAACACACAGCAAAAATTACACACATTAAAAAAGGTTAATTCTTTCTAACACAGATAAATAAATAATATAAAACTTGTGTTGTCTTAGATTACAACTTGATTGAAAATATTTGATTACAATTACATTTCTGGACTCCATTTTTTTCATTTTGGATTATAACATATCTAAAAAGATACAAATAAATTATATATAAATGATATAATAATTTAATACCAGACACTAAAATGAACAATAAATATCTGGAAATTATTCTTGAAACAGCAAAACCAACGTTGTTTTTTTTTAACCAATCGGAGAGAAAATTATTTTTGTACCCTGAGAGCATCAGAATTGTACCCCAAGGATATTGGAAAGGATTCAAGAAGGGGATTTAACCCCTTAAGGACCAAACTTCTGGAATAAAAGGGAATCATGACATGTCACACATGTCATGTGTCCTTAAGGGGTTAAATAAACAAACCAAAGCTATTGTTTGTTCTCTCATTCATGCTAAAAGGAAATTAAAAATAAAAAAACACAATAAAGACATGAGGATACCTGGCATGAATTAAACTTAGAGCACTTTACTAACAGCCCAAAATGACCAGTCCATAAACCAAGAAAGGTTGAAGGGAAGCGCAGTCATTTTTCATTCACCCCTTAAACATTCATATAAGGGAATGTGGAACATTAGACAGGCACCTTTCAAATTTCTGTCCCCATATTCCAGGTGTGAACATGAGATTGGATAATATTTAATCATTCATTCAGGGCTCATGGATAAAGAGAACAGAGGTCGGAACCCTATTTCCAATGTTATAACCCAGTTTATTGTGGGTAGGGGCAACACATTATGCAACACAGGGATGTATCTGTTTGTCTGTCTGTCAGTCACGTTCTCAAAGAAAAAAAATATAAATATCAATATATGTGTGTGTGTGTGTGTGTGTGTGTGTGTGTGTGTGAAATAGCAGATGAAACTTGTTTCTTATAATACCTTTTTTATTGGACTAACAGAATTTTGGAATGACAACTTTTCTGAAATGACACTTCACTTTCTTAAGTCTAGAGTATTTCTAAGCCTTGAAAAACTTGTCATTCCAAAATGTTAGTCCAAAAAAAAGGTATTACAAGATACAATTTTCATCTGTTACTTAACATCTGCATCACTGGACTAATGCGGCTACAATCTCTACTCTAAGACTATACATATATATATATATATATATATATATGTGTGTGTGTATGTGTGTATCTGTGTGTGTGTGTAGAAGCAGAATCACCGAAAGCTGTTGAGAGTGGGGTGGAGAGAGAACAAGACATCGGGTAAAAGAGAAGAAAATATATATATTTTTTTCTCTTTCCTTTTTAAGTTACTCACAACCAAAATAATAATAGGTCAATATGTTGTTACTCCTTCTATAATTCACCCCTCATTCCCTGTTTTAGTAAATGAAACTTCTATATTTTTAATAACCTGCAATTACGGTTTAGTTATGCATCATTATTGTATTTACTTTGTTGATTTTGCTGAAAAAGCAATGAAATATACAAGTATATGGTTACTTAAATATTGTAATCGTGTAAAAAATGTCCTTTGCTTAAACAAACTATGCCGTGCTAATGTATTATTTTTAATATGCATAGATGCATTTGTAGCCACGGTGCTTTTAAATAAACTATCATTCAAGCTTGCCAACATGTGCTATACCATATATCTTAACTTCTAGAAAGCATATTATTTGTTTCAGATAATATTTTATATAAATATACTTTCCAACAGCTCTAATTAGTTGGTTTCTCTTCATTAGCGTGATTGATTATGTCAGACGGTATGGCAGTAAAGTATTGCGAAATCTTGGTTTGTTGGCGAACTGCTGTGCCTCTCCTGGAACAGTTTGCTAAAGTAATGATGTGTGCACTGCGAGAGAGGCAGCATTCATCTCAACGCATTCAGACAGAACAAAGCTGCCTCCTACCCACCGATTAATATGCTGATCCTCAAATAATGGACAAGCTGAAGACCATGATAATGTGACAGCTTTGGTAATCAGTGAGCGTGTTTTCTAACAAACCAGGTATAATGTTTTGCTACTGTACTGCTCATTACTCAACTAGATGCCATTCTTCACAAATCTTCCCTTCAAATTACTGTCTTAACGTGATCCTAAAGTCTCCTGGTGTATAAGCTTTCTATAAGAGTATATTAACCACTTAGGAGCACATGGCGGAGATTTTCCTTCATGCTGGTCTTTTACTTCTGAAGCTGTGTACTTAAGGTGTTAAAGGCGAGCTATTACTTCCTTGCAAGAATTTTCAATATAATGTTTATTTTGGTTTATTAGCAATATATATATTATATAAAATGCAATGCAGAAATCTGCACACTTCTTTACGCTTTTCATCCTTCAACTGGGCGCCTCCATCTAAGTTCCTTGTCGATCACTGTTATAAACTTTGCCCTTTACACCTGACAGTCAGCACAGGATGCTCGTAAAATTAATTTATTTTATATCTTCTAGACTGCATTGCGCTCGTGTTAGTATAAAGTAAACAAATGAAATTCCAAAAACCTTACTCCTGAAAGCTATACATATCTCTTTTTCTGTTTTTCTTACATTGCCTGCATTCCAAACAATTACACAAAATACATTCTCTTTATTCTTTAGAAAATTTGGTTATTAACTGTGAATCAGCTAAACATATTTTCTCTAAGACTTACTTATATCTGCCTTTACTGTTGCTCGGAAAATAGGAGACTCAAATGTGATTCTCACGCCTCGGAATTGAGATACTCACAGCCAGGCATCAGTGCAATATTCTTCATTTGGAAGAAAAATGTTACATCGGTTTACTCGACCCAACTTGGCATATTTCGAATCATCTTTTACTTATTGCATTCAAATATAGCAGGGTTATTCATAATTTTGAATAACAATGTCAAGGTACATTTTGCACTTCAAACCCTACCACCAAGCAAGGCACCTGCAAATCACATATTCAGAGAGAGATATTCCCCTTTGTAAACCCTGCATGAGAGCTGGTTATCTATAATGTAATGAAATCACTGTATTCCCCATATAAGAAATACTCATTCTGACTGTTTTGGAATTTCACTGACATTCCAACACAATTCAAAGATACCATAAGGCAAAGTAGGAAATACTTTGTCTTATGAGCAAGTCTGAGGTTAACAAAGTTGACAAAAGGCAGAGCTCTGCCGCTAGCTTTTGTCCAATCCCAGTAACAGTCACAAGTGACGGACTTGCAGGATCCTCCATAGACCTTAGTGTTGAACTGTTGCTCATGCAAACTTTAGACAGGTATTTCCTGAGTATTCTATGTGTCCCTACATTTGCTGTTATAAAAATATAGATTCAAATAATCACATACACCACTGTTCCAGTCGGCCACCTAGGACACCCCTAAAGTGGGAGGAAATGAGGAGGCTCTGATGACTTTTTTTCCAGTTCTTCTCTGTTCCCATGCGCGCTCTCTGTAGTGATGGTGTGAGCCACAACATGACATCACTCCTGCCCAGCATCACAACAGAGGGCATGTGAGGGAGGAGAGAGGAAATGAAAGATCCATCCCCCACTGGATCCAAGTGGGAAAATTAATTACCCACTGGATAGCAGGGAGACGACCCACACCAACTCTCCTAAAGGTAGGGTGGCTGGATGTGCCTAAAATAAATTAACAAGAAATAAAATTAATTTGTTTTTGTGTGTGCAAGAATGTGTAAATGCGTGAGTGTAATGTGTGAGTGTGTGTGTGTCTGTCCATGAGTGTGTCTGTCAGTTAGTATTTGAAATCAGTGAGATTGTGTGTCTGTCATTGAGAGTGTGTGTCAGGGAGTATGTCTGTCAGTAATATTTTTGTCAGTTGGTGTATGTTTGTGTCTGTTAGAGAGTGTGTCTGTCAGTGAGTGTTTCAAATCAGTTAAATTGTGTGTCTTCATTGAGAGTGTGTGTCAGGGAGTATGTCTGTCAGTAAGTGTTTTTGTCAGATGGTGTCTGTTGGTGTCTGTTAGTGAGTGTGTCTGTCCATGAGTGTTTCAAATCAGTGAAATTGTGTGTCTTCATTGAGAGTGTGTGTCTGGGAGTATGTCTGTCAGTAAGTGTTTTTGTCAGATGGTGTCTGTTGGTGTCTGTTAGTGAGTGTGTCTGTCCATGAGTGTTTCAAATCAGTGAAATTGTGTGTCTTCATTGAGAGTGTGTGTCAGGGAGTATGTCTGTCAGTAAGTGTTTTTGTCAGTTGGTGTCTGTTAGTGAGTGTGTCTGTCCATGAGTGTTTCAAATCAGTGAAATTGTGTGTCTTCATTGAGAGTGTGTGTCAGGGAGTATGTCTGTCAGTAAGTGTTTTTGTCAGTTGGTCTCTGTTGGTGTCTGTTAGAGAGTGTGTCTGTCAGTGAGTGTTTCAAATCAGTTAAATTGTGTATCTTCATTGAGAGCATGTCTGTGTGTGTCTATCTGTGAGTATGTGTGTTTCAAATCAGTGAGATTGTGTGTCTGTGCGTTTAAGTAGCATTACTGTATATGTCACCATTTATTTGGCAAAGAGCTCATTTTGAAATATCTGCGGGTGACATTTCTCCATATAATGTTTGCTATTGGTGTCTGCTGAATTGTGAAAATCACAGTGAGAAGACGCAAGCGTCCATAGGAAAGCATTGATAATGCTTTCCTATGTGACCAGCTGAATGCGCGCGCAGCTCTTGCCGCGCCTGCGCATTCAGCCGACGGGGAGGAGAAGAGGAGGATTGGAGAAGGAGAGCTCTCCGCCCAGCACTGGAAAAAGGTAAGTTTTTACCCCTTTCCCCCTTCCAGAGCCGGACGGGAGGGGGACCCTGAGGGTGGGGGCACCCACAGGGCACTAAAGTGCCAGGAAAACGAGTATGTTTTCCTGGCACTATAGTGGTCCTTTAAACATGCTTGCCCAAATACTGTCCACAAGCTAACAATATTATCTTGTGGCTGAATGAAAGGTCAATTTGTTTGAAGGATTGAACTGCTATTTACTGTGGTGAAGATGGGCTGAAGCTCTGTGGCGAAGTAAATAGGCAACATGCTGAAAAATGTTTCTTGAAAAAATGTAATTGTGTTTACCCTTGTCTACGCAATTACCCCCAATTGCTTTCTATGGACTGCCTGACAACCCAAAATAAGCATTAGTAGAAAGGATTGTCTGTCTGAAAGACTGACATTACAGTAATACTCTCGTGTAACTGCTAATACGACATTATCATGTAGTAATACTGTAATGCAGTGTTATAAACCATGAGAGAAAGGCTGCACTGTACCAAAATTATAGAGAAACAATTTAAGGTTTTATATTCAAAACAAACATTCAGGGCGCACAAATTTTTTATTCGGGAAAACGTTTGCGCACACCAACTAAGAAAACTTAGAGGGAACATTATTATACACTATTGTTTTTATCAAATGCACAGATAATTAATCCGAAGAATTGCACCAGTGACTTTTTATTTAAATGAGCAAATTAAAGTAAATAAATAAAAGTGACACAAATTGATGAATTTGATAAATAGAATTTTAATGTAAGTTTAAGGATTTTTGTCTATCAGTATAAACAAAGTAACTACCCCCACCCATACACCCCTATCATTCATCAAAAGGATCACGTGGATAAAAAGCTGTACTTTGAAATATATACTTTGATGCAAAGCCTTAAGATCTTCATGATCACAGCACCAAATGCTGATACATCTGTAGTCTTCTATAGAATTAACTCATAGTGTGCATGTGCAACATTACACTTCTGCATACTAGACTGTGGCAAACAAGCAAGTCGTAAATACATGAACTCAATAGCAGATGTGATCCATGTACCAACTACTTCCACACACAGAAACCAATGCTATCACTTCCAAAGGGATCCACCAAAGGAAACCAGCTGCCGGTAAGTGCCATGAAATTGGGATATGGAATCAGTCCATTAATTTAAGGTGTATTTATTAATCAATTCACAGTTATACAGTGACTATGGTGTAAAAAAAAAAAAAAGCAAAAAGAATTAACACCTTGTGTGCTTTATGATACTTAATCCATTAAGGACCGTGAGGTTTAAAACTCATCAAACGTCCATGTAAACATGATTGCACAACCACCAGTTTGCCAGTGCTATTAAACAAAATGCATCAAAAAATACAATAACACTAAAAATCCTAACTTATAAAACTTATACAAATAATGTGGTTGTGTAAGTTAAGGGATCCTACACATTACAATTACATCACAGCTGTAACTACACGTTAGTGTTATTATCCTGGGAATCAAAGCATGTCAACCCTCACCATTTGGTCTGGCATGATCTAGACAGGACCCCACAGCTGACAGCCTGGTGCTATATAGAAACACGCCTCCCATTCTGGCAAATCTGGGATCCCACCTACAAGACCGGACCTGTGTTTAATCCATTAATTACCAAGACACGAGGGAATGTAGAGCTGTGATTAATGCAGGTTATCTAAACTGTTATTTAGCGACCCAGTGCAGAGATTGCTTATTTGCTGAAAGCGTCAGCTGATCCTTCTCAGCCAATGAACTAAGGGTATAGAGAGAGCTTGCGGCTACAATGCTGAGGTAGTGTAGGTGGAGAGCGGTGCCAGACAAACCCCAGGTAAGAAATTAAACCATTCTGAAATTGTTTCACTGCTGACAATAGGGAAGGTATTGGCAAGGCACTAGAGATGTCCTGACCACTACAACAAGCTGCAGTGATTATGGTACTTAGTGTATTAGACAGGCTTTGCTTTTATTATTTAAAATAAAAGATTACATTCATTATAGCCTCATTTTATGTGAAGAACATGAATCCCTGGGTTTTTTGAATCAGGTTACCCTTGGACTGTAGGTAAAGCAATCTTTAACTCCTCTTTGATTAGAAGTATCACTGATCTGACCAAAGACCATGCAACTAACTGGGATTAAGGGCATCTTTACAAATCGTGACCTCCAATAACACAATCTGAGCTTATTTCTAGTTATTTTCATTGCACATGGTCTTTGATGAGAATAGTAGTGTTCTGCTCAGGCTAATGAAGAAGAATTAAACTGAGCAGAAATGGGGAGCAAAGATTAGCCGACAGTGTCAGCTGACCGCATTCAACTTATCACAGCTGTACTTTGCTGGTATGATTTGGAATAACCAAGGTACCAAGCCAGGCTCTGGGCTGCCAGAGGCCCTCATCCATGTTAAACCATTTGAAAGTGGTTTAAGAGTGAATCTAGTGTACTGTGCCTAACGCGTCCATTTAAAACTGCTACCATGCTCTGCCACACAATGTTATCAGTGCTGATTCTCAAAGCCACACTCCCTAATCAGCAAAATCTCCACAAATCTCTTTTTAGTATCTCATAAGAATCTTATCATCTTACATGGCAAGCATTAGTGAATGGTTGGTGCTATCAGCTCCACATCCCTGGAATAGTATTAGCAGATTTATGGGTTTAAATACTTTAACTGCTTGTTCACTGGATTTTGCAGCAAATAATTGTCAGACTTAAGCAGAGGAGGTGATTTCTCAGTTATGTTTGTTTACTCTAATGAGAGCACATACAGATTTCCATATTCATTGTCAATACAAGCGTGATTCTAGATATCTCTTAATCCAGATTTGGTGTTTTTTTTGTATGTTTGTTTTTATTAAGTCTGATCTCGCACAATATGTACAGACAGAAATGCATATAACTCATTAAAGTACAAATGCACGGTAATATTTACAGGGGATTACATTTGTTTACATATTGCAGTCTAGATCTTAGTACACCCAAAAGATTTATTTAAGCTGAAGTAGAAGCAATCTTGAGTATACGAAGTCGACATGAGCTGTCTAGGCCTGTCAGCTGTAAATACGACTCCCTAGCATGAGTTCGCACATATCAATGTGTTGATTATAGCTATCTATGATATAATATAGATAGATCGATAGACAGACAGACAGGCCGACCAGCAGGTATTATTAGCTGAATTTGTGCACATGAAATACAAACAAACAGCAGCACATAGTTATATTATTCCAGCAATGTTAAATATTAAATAAAAAATACTTTGTAGTGCATTTTATTAAATATAGAAATATAAAATGTGAAAAGTTTGGCCCATCTCGTCTGCCCAATTTTCTAAATATTTTCATTAGTCCCTGGCCTTATCATTAAGTCCAGGATAGCCTTATACCTATCCCACGCATGCTTAAACTCCCTCACTGTGTTAACCTCTACCACTTCAGCTGGAAGGCTATTCCAGGCATCCACTACCCTCTCAGTAAAGTAATACTTCCTGATATTATTTTTAAATATTTGCCCCTCTAATTTAAGACTGTCCTCTTGTTGTGGTAGTTTTTCTTCTTTTAAATATAGTCTCCTCCTTTACTGTGTTGATTCCCTTTATATATTTAAATGTTTCTATCATATCCCCCCTGTCTCGTCTTTCCTCCAAGCTATACATGTTAAGATCCTTTAACCTTTCCTGGTAAGTTTTATCCCGCAATCCATGAACCAGTTTAGTAGCCCTTCTCTGAACCCTCTCTAAGGTATCAATATCCTTCTGAAGATACGGTCTCCAGTACTGCGTACAATACTCCAAGTGAGGTCTCACCAGTGTTCTGTATGATGGCATGAGCACTTCCCTCTTTCTAAAGATGCACTACTAAATTATTGAGTTATTTTTGTTCTTTTGATTATTATTTGTGAGCCAGAAAAAGCTAGAATTTTCTAATCTTGCATAAAATGTTGTATGTCCCTTTAAATACAGTGTTGGGGAAAAAAAACATAAACCAAAAAAGGGAAACAAGAAGGAAATGTTGAAAGATAAAATTTAATAGAACAAGGGTTTTATAGTCTTGTCATTTAAGATTAATTGGACTGTGAGAAAATTAATGTATTACAAAGTGTTTTCAGTACATTTTTTATCACTTTCATTATTAATTAGCATTTTCAGCATTTTACATAAAATCCAGCAAACTATAGCAATTGAAGTAATTAAAATAGGACAATTACAAAAAAAAAAGGCACATATAGAATAGGGGCTTAGATGTGGATCAAATCCAGATCCTTCTGATAGCAAAATTGACAAATGTCATATATCATTGCCTTCTATCAGCCTTAGTATGTATTGTATATCTTTACACTTTCACTAGCCAACTGATATTATGTATACACAAAATATAGGGTGTGTTTTATTATTATTATCATTCTTGTAATAATAATAATTTAAAAAAAGACAAGGTACTGGGAGGACGATTTACTGAAAAAAATAAAAATAATTTTATCATGGTCTGGAAAAACTCGAGATAAAAATAGTGACCTCATTCGGTCATGGAACTGGATCTATAAAAACACAGATTATAATGACCACCTACGCCATCATATATCTTCAGTGGAAAGGTGGATAATTGTCCTATCAATATGTGGTCAAACCCACTTGTATTGTTTAATTTGACCCATGCTTATCAACATCATTCCAGTTGGTGTCTGAAGCTTCTTCTTGCGTTGGCCATTGTTTGGTCTTTGGTCTACAACAAGACCTTTGGGTAGAAGAACGAGAAGATTTGATGGACAATTGGTTCCCTTCTGGCATCATAATCAACCTTTATTTTAAGAAATGTTCTCATTACAGAATGGGCAAGAAACATTAACTGGAAATCTATTTGTTAATTATACAATAAATGCTAACTATTTATAGAACCGGATGTGCTTGGTTTGCTTCCTAATTATAAAATGGCTATTTTATACATAACAAAATAACCTTCCCTTACTTTGTAAATAAGAGAGCACTGTTAAACTAGCTTAGTGTAAAGTAAGGAGAGATAACCAACCAGATGGGCCTTGACATGCAATTCATCAATAACAGATTCTCATGCCATACACAATAAGTATGCATACTGAGCACACATAACTCCAGGCATTATCACTTGGAATAGTCAGGCAGTGTACACTCATATACAAAGAAACATAACACAATTTGAAAGAAATGCTTTGGCATAATATAAGTTCAAGGCAAATGCATGTGACCAGTTGTATTTAGAATTATTGATGCATCTGTAACATTGAAGCATACATCCAACTGCTCAAAGTATTTCCACATTTACTTCCATATTTATTATAATAGGATTAAATCAGGGCAATGGTTTTAACTTGTTATAAGTAATATAAAATACACACAAACTGTACAAAACCTAAAACCAAGCAGAAGAGACCGGAGAGGTTATTACATTAGGTGACATTCTCCCTTTTTATATTATATATAAAATAAAAATATTTAAAATAATATAATAATTTTATATAATATATGATACATTGTATCTTACAATACTATATAGCGGAGGATATTTTTTATTTCACGTATTATTAAATACATTTTTTTTTTGTTTTATTAGTCCAGTAGGGTTGAGTACAGACATATTACATCTTTGTTATGCAGAATATTTAACTTTTTCATTAACATCATGTTTTCTTACCCATCTGTCTCTGGGTGAGCTCCCTTTTAATCAGTATATCATCGATCCAGTTTACTAAGTATTGATTTTGATGTTGATATGGGCATAGTGTTGTGACACTGTATTGATGCCAACACAATGTTTGTTCCCTAGTAAACACACACAGCATTATCCTGACCCTGGCTATATTTGTGCCATCACACTAATCACCATTGTAAAATGGTTTTCCCCATGCCCGGGAAGGGGGTCTGTGTACTCCTACTATCATAATCTTTACAGAAGGCTAACCCTTTAATATCAGATCTTCACTAATTATCCATGGTATGCAAACTATCATACGTATAGATTAAAATATTTTAAAACGTCACTAACTCCTTGCTGTGACGTTTCTGATTTCAATGGATTTGCCTGATACCTTGTTATAAATGCCTTCTTTGCTGGCCAGACCCACCCCATACTCTTCTACTGGAAGGTGGGCAGCAAACATTGGCAGGTATAAAAAGATTTCTCAAAATATAGTCAACACGTGAATCCAGTTAAAAAAATGTTAGATTGCATGCTCAAGGTCAAAGCCAACTCAACTATTAAAAAAAAACAAAAAATATATTCAGTGAGACCACAGCGAATGAATCACATTAATTTTCATTTCTAAACTTTTATCACACATTTACTGAATCGTTCTATTTATTTTTTGGCCTGTTTTATATAATGTGTATGGACGTCATAGGACAGATGTATGTTGAGCAGATAAAGGAAAATTCAAGTTCATTATAAGATTCCGACACACAGGGCACTTTTATGAATACATAGAAAATGTAATTTTTCACGAATAGATTTTTATATTACTACTGTAGAAACATCTTGATTTTGTTAAGGCATTCTTTATTTAGTTAAGTAATATATTAATATACAGAATACCAGCTGTGAAATATTCTCTCTCCATTTGTTAATATAATTTGAACAACCAACAGCCGATTTGACTGAAGAAATACTGTAATACAAAGGTATTTTAATATTTCCTTACATTCCTGTAAGTATTTCTCTGTATTATTTTGCATCTTTAAAGAGATTTATTAGAATGTTTTATTTAGACGATCTGGACGGGATTCGTGTTATATAATGAAAGGTTCGTAGTACCTTGAGCTTATTATGTACAGCATAAACTAGCAATGTAGCCCTCTAAATGGAACAAGCTTCATTTAAAAACATCGTCAATGTAACATAGACAGATAGAATTAAAACATGAAGTATGCACTGCAAAATGCCAAACTTCAAGTCATAAAATGTGGTATTTTTCCACTACACTGAAAATAATTAAAGGGTCAGTCTAATCACCAAAACCAATTTAGCGTAATGAAGCCGATCATGCCCCTGCAGTTTCACTGCTCAATTCTCTGCCATTTGGAGGTTAGATGGATTTATATAGGAGGCCTAGCCACACCTCCTCTGGCTATGATTCATACAACCTGAGATTAGATAAAATTAGGTGAAGTAAACACGTCACAGGGCTAAAATTCTTTCAAACCTGCAGATAAGCACATTTTAGTGCATTATCCATCACCTTTTGAGTAATTCATAAAAACCCCAAAAAACCCAAGTATTTGTTGACTAGTTATACATTTCTACTTGGATCTATTTGATATATGTTTTCATAGCTTCTATATGTGCTTGTTGCAACCATGATGCTTCTCTATGAGTATCATTAGATTGGGGGGTGTTAGTGTAGTTGTAGAACTTGCAGAGGAGGTAACATTTTAGGGACTTGGGATAACAATTTTCAAAAATGTTTATTTTTTTATTATTTTTTTTCAGGTGTTATATTTAAATGTGTTAAAATTACACATTTTAACCAAGATTTCCCTTTTAAGATCTATCCGGACAACAGAGAAGATGTGTCCACGTTTTCCCCAATCTTCTTTTCGTTGCATGAATTGTATTTGAAGTTAATTACTATAAGCTTCTACTTGGTACATTTATATTTCCGATTATTATTAGCCAATTAAAATATCGTCTGTCAGCCATTGACAGCCTTTGTTTTTTAGAGGCCACAGTAGTTGAGGGTGTCAAGCTTTTACGTAATATAGAATCATGTTTCTGGTCACACGACGTCCTACAACAGTTTCGATGCAAATCACAGCGTGTATATAGTGGGCAAACAATAGTTTGAAATGTATTCTCCTACTGTTCATGTTTTAATTCAAACACCATGGTTTTCATATTATATATTTGTCTACAACTTCCCATGTTATTATCCCACATTAATTACCCAATATTACATAATTGTTGAATTTTATTTAACTAGAGTGAGTTTTTAACATGTCAAATGAGTGGAAACAGTATACTGACAGTTAATAATGAGTATACTCAACAGCCAATATAGATTTATCCACCTTTCTAGCTGTTTAGATCAGTAACATCACTGCTGTAGAACTTCGGAACACACCGATGCATCAATAAATGCCCTTGGTTCCTTGGTCTATGTATCTTGTATAGATTCTAAACTCATTTGCGTAGGGCTTTCTTCACCTCTTCTCCTCTCTATAATTGTAAAATGCTGTGGAATAAGTTGGTGAACCAAGTAGAAGCTGATAGTAATGGACTTAAAATACAATGGAATAAGATGGTACTATATTTATAATAATAATAATAATAATAATAATACCATAGAGTTGTGTGTAAATTTAAGTCATTTGTTTGTACCTGGCCAATGGTTTCCAGCTCTTTATTTTTATATCATCTAACAGGGCAAAAAAAATAACTTTTTAGACATCACCAGTTTCACCATATAGTTGTTTTTAAGCAACATTACTGACATAAATCCTGCCACACCAGCAGTTTAAGTGCATAATTTATATTTTCTACCGAGTTACTGACAAATTAAATAATCTGGTTATTGCGTTAATTTTCAAGTGTGTTGGAAAAAAAAATGCATAATGACCTCATATATTCAAAAGATACAATGTGCTATTGAAATTGTGTTGACAAAGTTCTTGCAAACTATCTCATTAGCATTTTAATGATATCATGTTTAGGCAATTGCAATGGTATTAAACACCTGTGATGTATATGTTAATAAAATGCAAATATTACGGTATGATATAGAATTACTCTAGATGCTAATTACACCAATCTCAAAGCATTATTATCTCAGCTGTTTTAGCTCTTGTCACATTTAAGCCTTAATTACGGACACCGCTACCATAACTCATTATAACAAACAACCTAAATCCATCCACACCTTATTTGATCTTAGGATCAAACTCTCTCATTGAGAATTAATTACTTGTAAACCATGAGGCTGTAACAAATCGTTTATTGTTCGTGAACAAAACCAAATTCAGATCATGTGATTAATCAGACCAATGAGTAGCAGCAGGTGCTGGTTCTTAGAACCCCTTAAAGGTATACTAATTTCCATAACTCTATAGAGACTGCACGTGCTGGAAGGGATAATTTTAATTGATACAAGAGGGAAAAAATCCAGAAGCAGTTGCATGAATAAACATAACATTATCTTAAGATGGTTGTATTTAATTATAGATATATAATGATAAGAGTCGTTCAAAATCGTATTATTATTTTTGTATTTATTTTGTTATTTAATATTTGTTATGTAGAATTCTTGTACGAGTTACGTTACAGAGATTAATGATTATACACAAGCGCGCAGACATTACAACACAAAAGCTGACAGTTGAACAAATAGTCTAGCGGGCTTTGCCCTGAAGCTTGCAATCTAGCACTTGTAACAATTATATGATGTGGTTAGGGATATGTCCAGATAGATTATACACTGTAAGTGTTTAATCATAAAATAACAGGGGAGAATTGATGATGACTAGAGAATTTACGGGGTATAATGAAAATACTACTTAGCTTGCAAACTATTAAGGAGTTAGTGAGATGATCAGGAGGCATAATTAGAACTAATTAGCAGCAGACAGAAAAATCTGTCCTATGAAGTAAAGTATATAAAAAGGTGGGTGGATGTGAATGCAGAGTGCAGGTTAGTGCTTGAAGGGGCACGAAAAAAAAACACAAAGTTGTTGATGGAAAATGTAATTGTTGTTTTTTTCTAAACAAAGATTGCAAAATGATAATTACTGTGTAAGATGAAAACCAGAACAGAAGACGATTAGTGGAGAGGGGGTACAGTTGAATAAACAAACAAAGAAACAGAGAAAAGATCAATAAGTGACATTCTTAAAGACAGAAATAAATAAATACATAAGGAATCTATTAAAATGTGAGAAGAATATAATTATAAAAAAAATTTCATTTTGAGAATTTTGAAATTAAAATGTGAGAAGAATATAATTATAAAAAGAAATATGCTTTTGAGAATTTTGACATTTTTTATTTTGTAGAAGACCCTAAAAGGAGGCACAAAAGCACATCACACCTAACTTTATTCTGATTTTGTCAGGAAGTCACAAAGTACAATCCAAAACCAAACAAGACACTCGTAGAAGGATATTGACCTATTCTTGACGTGGCTGGGATTAATAAAATACCTCTAAGGAAACGCAAACAAAGGTCAAGGTTCACATTTAATCTCCAACGAGACTACAAGTCTTTGGAACCAAACAATGGAACAATCCTAAAATCATAGAATTACTGGAAGGATTGTGTTATTTGGATAGCATGGACCACGATTGGCAGGTGAAACTCTAAAGATGCCTCTTTAATTAATATATAATGGTGCCATTGACATAGATCAAATTGTAGCCACTCAAAAGTCTAAATGATGCACCTGTTAATGGTGCAAACTGGGCATGGAATAAATTATGTTGTCAGATTTTAGAATTGCCTAATATGGCAAAAATATAATGCCAAATAATTAATTATTAATGCAGGTAATATGATACACTTTCTACAGAAAAAAACAAATATTTCCTTATGATATATTAGAGATGCATTTAATGTAATTATCCAGCCATAGACTGCTTTCATACCATTTTGCAGCTCATCAGCCTGATTTTGGCTTTGTACATAGACATACATATTTATGAACCCACTCGCTCCAGAATGTAAGCTCATTGAGCAGGGCCCTCACCCCCCTCTGTTCCTGTACGTCCAGTTGCCTGGTTACAATTAGATGGCTGTTTGTCCACCCATTGTACAGCGCTACAGAAAAATGTAAATGTAAAAAATAAACTTACAGAGTGGAGACAGTGATCTTTCCTTCATAGTTGCCCAAAAAAGATAGAAATTGTAAGTTTCAATAGAAAGTGTGTTTTTCATATTCCTTCCTATTACAACAATATGTCCTCAAAAGAAAGTTTCATCCAACACTATAAATCTGAGTGGGTGCAATACAAATTAACTGTGCTATACAGAACAGAAGAAAAAAGAGAATTGAATAAAAACTGTAATAGCAAAAAAAAAAGCATGTAGTCTAAAATATGTTGTCAAGAAACAGTTAACGCATACCAGTAAACCAGTTGGTGTTTTTGCATGCTCACCGGTGCCCTTAAAAAGTGTTTTTTTTCTCCATTTTGGTATGTAAAAGTCTTTAAGACATTTAAGCCTTTGGGGCTTGTAAATAACGAGTCATTTTAACTTCCATTATAGCCTGTTTTTTTATAGCACTCCAGGTACAGCTGAACATAACAAAATAAATAAAAACAAAAAACAAAATGTCACGAACGAACTATGATCAAGTTTATAAGAACAAGGGGTCAAGGTACTAAAATGGTTTTAACAACAAGCACGGTAAAGTTCACTTTTGGTGATATAAGTACAGGGATTGCAGAGATGTCTAGTCAAGAGCAGACTCTGAAAATTGCTGTGGATCGGTGGGTAGACAGGCTGTCCAACCCTTCTTTATAGCCTGATTATTTCCTATTCATTTTACTAGTGACTATAGGTGACATAAAGAATGCAATGTCCGCTGACATTTTAATTTACTGTCGTACACAACACAGGGGGATCTCCTTTCATGCTAACACTAGTATGGTTGTTTGCTAAACTGTGAATTGTCAGGAATTCAAATTGTAGCCAAAAGACACAGGTCTGAAAATATAAGCTAATTTGGCCTCACAATTAACATTCCAAATCACAGTTGATTTAATTAGCTTTTTTTCCAAGGACATATGAATTAAACAAGCAAAATACAAAAGTTGTACTTTTCTAGGAATCTCATTTCTACTCATAAATTTCATACAATAATGCACTAAAATATTTCATTAGTAGGGTGTTATTCACGCAACACTACAATTTAAGTTTTATAGTGAAGAAAAGTAAAAATGAAAGTAAACTCAAATATAACTTAAAGGGGCACTATAGTCAACAGAAAAAATACAGCTTATTGTGTTTGTTCTGGTGAGTATAGTCAGTTCCTTCAGGCTTTTTGCAGTAAACACCATCTTTTCAGAGAAAATGCAGTGTTTACATTACAGCCTAGGGATAATTCCACTGGTCACTCTTCAGATGGCTACTAGAAGTGCTTCTTGAGGCAGTGCTGCACAGTGTGACTGACATTCAGTGTCTCCACCCTCTGCATGGAGACACTGAACTTTCCTCATAGAGATGCATTGATTCAATGCATTCCTTTGAGAAGATGCTGATTGACCAGTGCTGTGTTTGGCTTGTGCTAGCTCTGCCCCTGATCTGCCTCCTTGACATTCTCAGCCAATGCGATGCTTTGCTATGGGAAAGCATTGTGATTAACTGAGATCACCATTTCTGATGATGTCAGCCAAGGAGTCTGACTAGGGGCAGAGCCAGCACCAGCAGACTGGAATAAAGGTGATATTTTACTATATTTAGTGGGGTAGGGGTGTCAGGTGGGCTAGAAGGTGCTTTTAACACTATAGGGTCAGGAATACACGTTTGTGTTCCTGACCCTATAGTGTTCCTCAACATTGGCATATAGTCATAATGTGACCAATATTTCCAAACAGTATAAAACGTGTGAACACCAAAAATAATTGCCTCTATTAATAAAAAATAATTAATAATAAGTCAAATGAGTATATCTAAATGTAACCTTTATTACATTCCAAAGTATATATAGGTAAATATAAAACAAACAAGGATACAGAGATCCAATAAGTAAGCCGAGACATAATCCGAGATGGGGCTCGGAGGGTTAAAGCAAGTACAGTCACACTAATAAAGTTGTAAAAGCTACTAATGTAGCATTATAAAATCTACTTTTCAAGATAGCTATTCTAAACCATCAGGCATATAACTACACAGTGTTCCCATATAGATCCTAATTAACACACTCTTCATTGGATCTAATTGATCTGAATACTAATCAACACCTCGTGGCCCACGTGTTCACACATCCTCATCCTCATTATATAAGTAGAATATTTATTGCGAGACCTTAACAATACAACAAAGCAGAATTTGACGCTAGCATCACTTTAGAATACATTTTCTATTAATGGACGAAATGACAAACCTACCATATAATAAAATAATTGTATGCACTCTAAAGAAAGCCTAGGTTTTCTTTTAATTCTCACTACTCCCTACTGCATTGTAACATATTACCGTATGCAAAAAAAAAATGCACATGACTTCATGAAGCAGAACAGAATGCATAATGTTGCCATGCAAGCGTACAGACAAGTATTGTTGCAAAATTCGCTATTAATTACAGAGGATGTCTCTTGAGGTTTAAGACACATGATGCTCTCCTGCACAACAGTGATTTATATCGCTGTGCGAAGGAAAAGAAAGGTAACCAAATCGATTTCCTTAAAAACGATCCATTTTCAAATAAACTGGTTTACAGAATGGTTTTCTGGTTAAAAATATTTACTTGGGCATTTCTACTATATAGCATATTCAAAACTGAAACGTAAGTTATTGCTATAATCTTCGTATGTACACTAGCAGTCATCGACAGGAACATGTTCTGTGGTCTGGCACACTGTCCTATGCAGACAGTGTGTATTAATTCGGTACTGTCCCCCGTCTCACTTGGGATATATTCCCCATTATTTTCTCAAATTACCTTTATTCTTCTCTGCACAATTTCAGTCTTGCTATTCTTATTCTAGATCAGCCATATAATCTGTTTTAATTGTTTCTCTTATGAACCCCCATTACATTTCTTCCCTCCCCTTTTTGATATGTTATCCACCCCTTCTTTTTTCCTTCTATCCTTCTTTCTCCTTCTACCCCATTCTACCATTCTCACTTCTATTGAAGTTGAAATGTATTCTCATAAAAACCATTAATGGAATAATGCCATCATAGTAAGTCATCCCATGTCAAACTGGAATGATTGCAGAGCCGTATAGAATTGAAAATGCAAATTCAATGGCAGTCGATGCTGGAAGTCCTCATGTATAGCGTGAGGATGTCCAGCCTCGTTTAGGCGACCAAAAGTTGTCTAAGCACCCGGAAGTCCATCTAATGCAGGGGTCCTCAAACTCCGGCCCCCAAGATGTTGCTGAACTACAACTCCCATGATTCTCTGGCTATCTATGTAATTCAAATAATCATGGGAGTTGTAGTCCAGCAACATCTGGGGGGCCGGAGTTTGAGGACCCGTGCTCTAGTGGCTGTCTGGTAGACTGCAATAACTACATGCTCAGGGTTAAGGGTGATGGGACTTTCAACCAGACCACTTCAATGGGCTGAAGTGGTCTGGGTGCCTACAGTGTAAGGAGGATAGTCTGGCATATTATCTTTAGGAACCAAATTGTGTAAACACTCCAAGCACTAAAACTACTACAGCATGCAGCCAAATTATTTTA
This sequence comes from Pelobates cultripes, assembly GCA_933207985.1. Lineage (NCBI taxonomy): Eukaryota > Metazoa > Chordata > Amphibia > Anura > Pelobatidae > Pelobates > Pelobates cultripes. The sequence continues at coordinate 13,586,270 of OW240922.1, read as the reverse complement.
TAATGGTTTGACTCCTTGCCTGAGATCTGTAAATGCCTTTCCCCACCTCCACTACCTCAGCCTCAGCTAAATCATGCTGTCTGTCTGAGCTAAACCATGCAGTGCAACATTTAACTCGGATACCTGGCTCACTTAATGGAGGTAGGGAGGAGTGTTGTACCCAAGTAAAAAGTTAAACTGTTCTAAAATGTTTTGACTACTTATTAAGGAAAGGAGGGAAAGGCGCCAGGACACTCCTGCCTCCTAAAACATTATTCTGCACTGCATATGGTTGTGTATTAAAGGAACACTCCAGGGACCAAAACAACTTAATCTGAATAAAGTTGTTATGGTGCCAGAAGGCCCATGGAGGCACTCTTACCTCAAAGAGTTAACCCGTTCTTAATGGCTGATGCTCTCAGACAATCAGTGACTCCCCATTCACAAAACTGGTTTGGATAAGGTTTTGAGGAGCCACAGATTTGCTGAGAGCGTCAGCTGTTCCTAAATCTGAAATATCAGAAGCTAAATGCTGTCCGGGGGAGTGAACATCGCCTCTGGAGTCAGCTTAAGCTCAATGATGCACGTGGTGAGCAAAGGATAGCCCATCTGCTGCGATCACAGAGAAGAGCTACTGTAGCTCAAATAGCTGACAAACTCAATTCTGGTCATGAGTTTGTCAGTTAGTGCATAACAATTGCATATGGGGCTGCGTAGCCGCACACCGGTCAGACTGCCCATAATGGCTCCTATCCACCGCTAAAAGCAACTTAAATGGGTAGATGAGCATCAGAACTGGACCATGGAGCAATGGAAGAAGGTTGCCTGGTATGATCAATCACATGCTACTTTAAATCAGGTGGATGGCCGGTTTTGTGTGCATCATTTGCATGTGGGAGAGATGGTAGCAGGATGCACAATGGGAAGAAGGCAGATCAGCGGAGGCAGTGATATGAACTGAGTAATGTTTTAATGGGAAACCTTGGGTCCTGGCATTCATGTGGATGTTACTTTGACATGTACCACCAACCTAGAGATTGTTGCAGACCACGTACACCCCTTCAAGGCAGTGGTGTTTCGTAGTGGCCTGTTTCAACAGAATAATGCACACTGCCGCACTGCAAACAATGTTCATCGAATGGTTTGGTGAACATGACAAAGAGTTCAAGGTGCCATGGCCTCCAAATTCCCAAGATCTCAATCTGATTAAAAATCTGTGGGATGTGCTGGGACAACTAATCTGATCCATTGAGGCTCGCAACATGCAGGACTTAAAGGATCTGCTGCTAATGTCTTGGTGCCAGATGCCACAGGACACGTTCAGAGGTCTTGTGGAGTCCATGCCTTGATGCATCAGAGCTGTTTTGGCAGCATGAGGGGGACCTACCTGATATCAAGCAAGTGGTTTTAACGTTGTGACTGGTCGGTGTATATTTCAAGATTCTCTCCAGCTCTTGATCAATGTGACAACGATTTCAGATTAAGAAACTGTGCGGATTGTTACGTTACAGAAATAAACAAAGCTTAGATAATAGAAGATCCAGGGACTCAATATTTCCTTTAAAGTGCTGATTTCTAATGGAAACAACAAGAAATGGGTGACAACGTTTCAGCCTACACTGGCCTTCTGTTTTCTAAGCTGTGAAACTAATGGGAATTGCCATTAACACTTTCTGATGGGGTGTAAAGGAAAAACTATGAGTACAGTCCCTCTTGTTTGTATCTGAATACAGAAATAAACAGAGTGTATATGGTCATCGATTTATATTTTTCAGGCTTCTTATGCAGAAGGCTAGAATGGAGATTTTAAAATAGTTATATACACAACCAGCAACCTGTCAATATATGGATATTGTATGAACTATCAAATATGAAAATAAATATATCTGAATTTTAAATACATAAATGATGACAGAATCATACATTACAGTAAAAATTATTCCAAAAAAGCAGAAAACATTTTTTACCTAAACCATAGACAAAACGAGGTAATGGAAAAATTGTTAAGGAAATGCGAAGCTTTTAAACTTTACCATTAGAACATCCAAGATAAAACAAACACGAACAGAAGTGCACGAAAACGTGATTTCTTAAAATCACAAGCCTGATCTAAAACATTAATTATGGATTAAAAGATAATGAAAAATTATGCTAGAATATAAAAAAAACTCCCTAAATATATTTGACAAAGAACAGATGTTTATACAAATTAGAAGTGTTAGCATTCTCAAATGAATCAGGCATTTTTTGTCTTGTCTAGTTTGTCAAATGAGAAAGAACACATAACATCATTGGTGTTATTAAAAATAATTATGGCATATTTCAAGGGGTTCTCAAGTACCATCTCATCATTTAAAATCATTTGGGAAAGAATAGCATCAGAACCTCTTTTCCTGGAGGGAATGAAAATAACAAACGTTTGTGTCCTAAGAGATTATTGTATTTTTCTGTGAGCATATTGTTCTGTATGGCTTTATTGACATGTCAAGGAAATGAAATGTATTTGAAGACCATATAGAACCATATGGGAATGATAAAAAACTGAATTTACAAGAAGAACACCAACAACGGGATGTAAATAAAATAAAGAAATATAAGTGGTTGTTTTTACATGAAAATTACACAATAGGCGATAATAATTCAACATGGTTTATTCAATAAACTGAGATCTGATATTGGGCTAAAATAACCAATCTTTGACCATATCAGCATTGGAGATTTTTTTCTAAATTAGTTATTTAAACAAATGTTTGTAAATTAGCAAGAACTGACAATTCAATGTGACAATGTTACTCAGTAGTCTTAGAGGTTTTTAATATATATTTTTTCACTATTAAAGGACCCCTATAGGCACCCAGACCACTTCAGCTTAATGAAGTGGTCTGGGTGCCATGTCCCTCTAGGTTTAACCCTTTTTGCAGTAAACATAGCAGTTTCAGAGAAACTGCTATGTTTACCTATGGGTTAATCCAGCCTCTAGTGGCTGTCTCATTGACAGTCGCTAGAGGCGCTTCCGCGCTTCTCACTGTGATTTTCTCAGTGAGAAGACGCCAGTGTCCATAGGAAAGCATTGATAATGCTTTCCTATGAGACTGGCTGAATATGTGCACGGCTCTTGCCGCGCATGCGCATTCAGCAGATAAAGGAAGAAGAGGGAGGAGAGTCCCAGCGCCGAGGGAGCCCGGCGCTGGAGAAAGGTAAGTGTTTAACCCCTTCCTCACCCTTCAGCGCTACGGGAATGGGACCCTGAGGGTGGGGGCACCCTCAGGGCACTATAGTGCCAGGAAAACGAGTATGTTTTCCTGGCACTATAGTGGTCCTTTAAACAGTCAGTGTGCATTGGAGTTAGCAAAAGTGCTATTTTACCTAGTGAAAGCAGAAACTCTGTTATATTTAAAGGTGAACTGTAATTTATTTGCAAATTACAATAGTGAATACAAACTTAAAAATCCCTTTTAACTTGTGTTGATGATTTTTGTTTAGAATTCTGCAAAAACAGAGAAAATGAGTCTGATTTGCTTGCCCTTCTGTAAATATCCACTCAAAATAGTTGTTTTAAATGTTTCTCCATTTTTGTTTATATTTGTATTAATGATTTGTCAAATGACAGCACATTCAGACCAGTTCAGACACAGCCAGGGCACACATTGCAATTGGCGACGAAGAATTGAAACAGTTTAATTTCTCCGCTTCTCTGTATGCTTTTTCTTTGTTGACTACCAAGTGTAAAGGACAGAGCTTATAACTAATGATTGGCAGGGAGCTAAGATTATGGAAATTGCTGGGGGAGAGTCACAAGACTGGGTCCATGAGTGACATCTTGAAAACCCCCAGGTTTCATTCTAAGACCATTGTTAGACCCACATTTATAAAACCTCTAATTATATAGATTATGAAAGTTCCACTTTAATGCTCCATGCTTCGAGTTAGTAATAACGCACAGTGTGGGGGTATTGCTGTGGGTACAAGGATTTAATGCAATGGGGAGAACGGTTAATACATCATGGCTTGGAATTAATACAGCAGGTGAGGATTTTATAAATCTTCATTAATGCTAGCCTTTCCCTAGCTGACCACAATGAAACTCGTAGGTAAGATCAGATACTCTGTAAGGAGTCTAAGTGTACTAACCATCACACTCATAGTAATAACGAGCTCTCTGACACTCAATACCTCCTCGATGGCATCAAGCATAGTTAGCCCCATTTATACTATCACTCCATTGCAATGTTGCATTATGCAAAGTTTATTTGCATAGTAATGGGCAGCTCTGTACAACTGCCTAGTCGATTACAAATATGGTGAAAAAATATATTAATTAATACTTAATTTCTCTAACAAAGTTTAGAGAACAGATTTGTTTGGGCATACACAATAAGACAGATGATGTCCATAATGATAGACTATGAGGCACATCCCATCTAGGGTTAGATTATATTACATGAGATTAAAGGGACACTATAGCCACCAGAACAACTACAGCTTATTGTAATCATTCCCTTCAGGCTTTTTGTAGTAGACACTGTCTTTTCAGAGAAAGGGATATCTCCACTGGCCACTCCTCAGATGGCTGCTAGAGGTGTTTCCTGGTTTAATTCAATGTATCTCCATGAGGAGATGCTGACTGACAACCCGATAACTTTAAATGGAAATCCAAGGAGGCGTCTCACTCAAGCACTATGACAACTTAAAAGAAACGTTTATTCATGTGTATTAAAGAGACACTCTAGACACTATAACCACTTAATCTTATTGAAGTAGATGTCTGGAGTCCCCTGGTGCCATCCCACATATTAAGGTCAAACCATTATTGATCAGTTTGATACATAAATAAGGGTTCCTGGGCTCCGTGGCTCCACTCTCCCCAGGGGGTATGGCTAATGTGCAAGCTTTTTGCATTAGTCATACTACGTTATATAAGCAATAGGTGGCAGCAATTGCCCCAGCCTGTCACTACTCAGGATAATGTGAATGCTTCCCTGCTGATCTCAGAGTTTGCCATTATATCAATCAAGGTGCTTAAATACAACTCAGAGAGATGTGTCTTATTATTAAACTTCATTTATAAAGCGCCAACACATTTACTAGCGATGTACATGCAGGGTCGGTGCAGGGACTTCTAGACAAACATCCATTTTGTGTCCCTCTCATGAGATCCAGCTCCATTGTGTCATCAGTTTAGTTACTAGACACCAAAAGGAAAGAATCAACTGATTTTTTTATTTTTTTTTAGCAATACGAGCTTTTATTTTTTCTGAATGTTTTTCTGCAAGCCCTCAGTCTGTGCCAATCAATACTCCAATCAGACACTTCTCATTCAGTAGGCCTCAGCAGTCCTATGTTTCCCATTGAGCTCTAGTACAACTCACTGAAAGTGGGAAGGCAGGTACATGCTAGTACAGGGCATCTGCCTCTTCCGTTGGCTTTCCAGGCTGTGTGAAATAATTATTTCCTAATTGGACAAGGTCCAACACAGATAATAAACTCTGTACTGGACAAACATGAGCTAGTCCTGCAGCTAATGTAAGCTAGGCTATTCCCACCCGACAACAAAATATGCAAAAATATTAAATGCATGTTTTGGGGTTATATCTACTGAATGTTTTTATCCTGTGGAGTGTTTCTTTAAGGGAAAGTTGAATTACTCTAGAAAGTGAAATTAGCACTGTTGCATTGTGTTCCTCAATCACGCTGTTACCCCTTAAAGTCAAAAGCTTCAGAAGAAATACAATGTAGGTTAGTACATCATTCAAGGATGACTTATTTATTGACAGCCTTTATAGATGTAGTTTGAGAAAGTACCATACCGAGATGTGTTAGACACATACACAGAATTGTATTGAACATATAATTGTTTATGAATATAGCTGTGCAGGTTGCAGGGGTCAGGGCAATAATTCTACAGGATTTGAGCTGTGAGGATGCCTTTTTTAGAGGATACTGTGAAAATTCTATTTAGATTTTTTTTTTACATTTAAAAGCAGAATGTTGCATAGCTACAATTCCCATGATGCTTTTTAACGCTATGATTAGAAGAGAATTAAGAACTTCATACTCCAATATCATTGACCGTCTGAGACTTGCTAAATCTCTAGTTTGCTCCCTGTTCATGATTCTCACTACTAAGATTTAGATTAGTGTTTTTTGGTATCCCTACATGGGCACTGATAGTCTGTGCACCTACCCAACTAAGAGTCTGTCCCCTGCATTGTGAGCTTAAAGGGGAACTGTCACTTTCAGGATGTTTACTATTATCCGAGTTACTTGCTAAAGAGAGGATTCAAAGTGAATTTCAAATTTAAGGACATAATAACTAAATTGGAAGAAGCTTTAAGTTAGCTATGCTTCCAGTTTGGCCACTTTACCCTAAAATTTTAAATTCACTTTGAATTCTCACTTTAATGATTAACCCTGTATGTTTACTTATCCCTATACTTAGCCCCTTTAAGACTGAAAATTAGTATAAATGTTTTTTCTCTTAGGTATTTTGAAGTATAACAGTATATAATTGCCCGTAAAGCCTTATTTATACTGCAATTATGATTAACAGCCTGTAGGGAAACACATTCACTGCCAGAAGCAACTAATAGCTGATATATTGCCTGTAGCCCATGGAGCAGCGCAGCTAAGGGGAATGGGCCTTGACATTGCTAGGAGACAGAGGGAGGAGGGGTGTAGTGGAGGGGACTGGCTAGTATAAGTGGAGGTCAGGTTTTGCTAGAGGAGTATATATAGTGGCCATTTTAGATCAGGGGCCATCTTAATTAATCCTCACTTACCTGTTTTGTCTCACCCGCCTTCCCTTTTTGTTTTAGCTCTCGCCTGGTCACGGCGGCAGGGGATGGATACATAAGTTGGGGTGTAGGTTGTTTGTCCTGATGTAAAATAGTTTAGTTTGCTAAGAACAGTTAGGTTTGGAAGGATATTGGTAGGTTCGGGCTCGTTGGTAACTCCGAACCTGGTGTGTGTAGGGTGTATCTCTGTATTCCCCTCCATAGTAAAAACATATGTTAATATGTTAATTATATGTTATAATGGGGTATTATTTATTGTGATGTGGGTCATTGTTTTGGGTAGTATTGTTAAAGGAGTTGGGGTTGATATTTTATGTTTAATATGTAGACAATGACCTTAAACTTTTTGAAGTGTTTATTCATATTATTAAATCTGTGGCAATTTTCCCAAAATAAAGGTGTCTGAGTATCTTCGAGGATTTTTTGGGTTTGTTAAACATATGCCAAAAAAGACGACTTTGCATATGTCATGTAAAATTGCTGAAAATGTAAGCTCACTTTCTGTTTCCAAAATATACAGGAAGTTTCAATTGATCATTTTATTTTTACAGTCAGATAAAGGAGAGAAGTGAATTGACTATACCATTACACTGTGAACATTACATCAGCAGTCCAGAGCTTGATAAAGATTGTTATAGCAGCTTTAAATACCTTTATTTAAAAAAAAATATGATTAAAGAGACACTATAGTCACCAGAGCAACTACAGCTTATTGAATTTGTTCTGATGAGTAGAATCATTACCTTCAGGCTTTTTGCTGTAAACATTGCTTGTTTCAGAGAAAATGCTGTGTTTACATTACATCCTAGTGATAACTTCACTGGCCACTCCTTTAGATGGCTGTTAGAGATCCTTCCTGGGTCATGGCTGCCTAAAATGCATCCAAACATTCAGTATCTCCTCCCTCTGCATGCAGACACTGAACTTTCCTCATAGAGATGCATTGATTCAATTCAGCTCCATGAGGAGATGCTGATTGGCCAGGGCTGTGTTTGAATCATGCTGGCTCTGCCCCTGATCTCCTTGTCAGTCTCAGCCAATCCTATGGGGAAGTATTGTGATTGGAACAGGCTACCACTTCTCATGATGTCAGCAGGCAGTGGGCAGGTCTAAATGAAACAGGGACAAAATAAGCAGCTTCAGACTTGAATACAAGTAAGATTCTACTATATTTAGGGAGGCATGAGGGGACCAGGGTGGCTAGATGGCGGCTTTAACCCTAGAGGGTCAGGAATACACGTTTGTATTCCTGACCCTGTAGTGCTACTTTAAGCTGTATTTAGTGTACGATGCAGACATTTTTTTTCATTCTGTTGCAATTTTCAGTACACTGTACTGCAAGTAATGACTTCACTGTCCTTACATATACCTGTCACCATTTTATTAACCAATTTTTGTAACAGCTAATGTATGTGAGAAAACTAGTTTTTTGCTTTTATACTAACATTTTAGACCCTGGGTGAATTATTTCAAGATAAAGAACCCTAAAGCTTTTTATTTCCCATATATTTTTATGAAGAATAAATGAATAAGTGAAAAAAATGAATTGTTTAAACTTCCATAATTAAAATGTTTAAGTTTGTCTGCAAAGTAATCTATAAACTGCTGTGCTATGATATGTTTATATGCTAGCAAATAAATGCTATGCTAATATCGTTTCAATCAAAATGGATTGGTAGTGAAGGGGTTAAGAAATATGTATTTGAAGAGCATGAAAAATAAAGGCTTTGCCTAGTCTGAACCGGATTATGATGGAGTTTGCTAAATCTTAAATAAATATAAATGTAATAGAAAATGGGGTATCTCATAAAGAAAAAAAAAAGATTAAAACACGTTAAAGGCGATTGTCAATGTTTAACTTCTAGATATTTTACAGGTATATAACGTTAAACATACAAATACACTTTTTTTTTTTTTAAATGACATGACACCACATGCAAATCTTTTTGTAAACACTCAAAACCCTGTTGAACCCCAGTTCGACCCTCTTGTCTTGTACTTCTAAAGGAAGTGGCAAAATACCAACTATTAATTCCTCATAAAAATAGTCTTCTATCATTAGAAAAAAAGAGGACCTCTTGTAGGTTGGACAGAGCTTGTAATAACGAGTACTGTCACCTACAGAACTTGATAGCATGCCAACAATTTTCTGCATCAGGGACAATGTACTTTCCTATTAAAACGGTCACTTGATACAACACCTGTCTCTCAAGGAAAAATTCTCATTATGTAGATTGATGTCATCTTTCTTTATACCAGATTATGTCCTCATAATCATCACCTTCTGAGTTTTACAGTAACTGGAAGCAAACAGATTGTCAGTGAATCACTCACTACTTGAGATGAAGCGAAGGCCAATCATTTAGCACCAGCATCTGCATCCCGAGTACACAATACACTTAGACATTATGTTTCCATGGCTAATCAGCCTTGACCATTAAAACCTCTCACATACTCCGCCAAGATGAGAATCCTTAGACCAGCGATTTCCTCTGATACAACTAACTCATTTATTTATTCTAATCCAAAGACACCGTGACCTTCCCTAATCTCCACTTTCACCAATTCTGCAGCAAGTGAATGTGTCACAAATATGAATAATCACACAGGTACCCATAATCCTTTAGTGCCTCAGATGTTGACTATGTTTTCTTGACCTGGAGGGCCTTTTCTAAGTAGTAATGCCTTGTTGTTTTGACATATGCTTTATGTTTTCTAAAAATTTCGCTCTGTAGGGTCTCTTTTGCCAGTTCTGCTGAGCAAACATGATTGTATGTTAGTTTCAGGTTCTTCAACAGGAGATATAGCAGCTGAGGTGACTGGTTACTACAAGAACAAAATGCGGCATTAATCTGAGCATCACGGAAAACATAAAAGTCTGTCTTACTTTAACTTACAATACAGTAATAGTTGTCAAGCGAAGCATGCATTGCAACTCAGCAAAATACATAACAGGTTCCTGGCAAATGGCTATGTCAACGATGAAAAGAATTTATAGAACAGCTCAGTGTGAAAAATTTAGCCATAGAGCGTAAGATTTAGGATTATTTGAACCCCAAACCATTACATAAATAGCTCTGTGAATTGCTCCTGTGACAGTGTAGGCCGGTAATTGGTAAACATAGACAAAATGGCAACAACAAAAAAGAACCTGGACCATTTCAGTGTGGAAACATTTGTTTTGTTTTTATCTTTTAACACTTTCCCACCCAAAGTGATATTTCATAGAGAATAGCAAGGAGGGAAAAAGAAAAAAATAATAATAAAGGTATCCAATGCGTAAAAAACAGTGCAAGTAAAACACATTTTTCTGTGAATGAATGATGTATTGCGTTTTCAGACCTTTGGCTTCAAAATCCAAATATATCTTGTGAAGTTATCTTATATGTTATATGCTGCTATACGCTTCTACTTTTGCAAACAGAATTCATCTTACATCTTCCTCTGTGTCTGCGTGTCAAACTGACACGAACGACAGCAAACTGACATATTTAATGTAATTCTTACTTATATGTTGCACTTGGTTAGGTAAACACCAGCTACATTGTTAATGAAGCTAAAGGGTAATGATCAATGTCAGGTTGACCTTCAAACATTTTATAACCTATCATGGTTACAATATATTCTTAGCTGATGACTGGCAACATTGTATGGTTGTACATTGAAGCAGCACTGTCGTTGTACAGGTTTGGTTTTAAAATTAATCCTTTTCTGTCCATCGATTTTTTTTTTGTTTTTTTTAATGTCATATTAATTTAGTTCTTACTCATAAGAAAAAGTAGAGACTACTTTTTCTTATATAGATCATGATTTGTTTTTGCATTGCGTAATTTACCCACAATCCATCACTCAAGATCAGTCAATGAAACCAAATAGGCAAACTGCAGACATCATGGGAAAATAAAATTAGTGCTGCGTTAAATGTTCAACGGTCCACCATTGCTCACAAAGAGAAAAAAAAAACACAGTTCAATAAAAGGAATTTTTTTTTTTTTTTATAAGTGAAATGCAGAGCACGACCTCATTTGTTTATTCAGCAGAAGCCATCCAATCATCACATTCCATATTGCCACCAAGTGAAAACTGCAAGAATATCTGAACTTTCAACTTTCAATATCTGAACTGCAAGAATATCTGAACTTTCTGATCAATTGTGTGTAAGGGACATGCTTTTACTCCTAGTAGCTATCTCCTTAAAATCTATATTTATCAAATACCAAGCAAAATGCAGTTGCACCTGAATGATGGGGAAGGTAATTGCATACAATCCATCATACGAAATGTATTGCTCGTATCTGCAAAATTTTACTTTCAGACTATGCAGAATTTCCCCGCAAGTTTATGGCCACTGTCAGATCACATTGGCAGTATATTAATTCTGGGTGGGACATCGACTCAATGGTCTATGACATTTATTGTCTATTTATGTTACAGCCTAATTCTATCCATGATAGCAACAATGTCTCATTTAAGGAAACAAAGGACATTAAATATTAGCTCCTCTACCGAACGTACCCTAAACCTATAAAGGGGTTGGCTATTTTTTGGCCTATCATCCGTCAAAGGTTGAACCACTATGATGGAACCTTAGAAGAGAAGAGAGATGTTTGATGGCTATAAAAATGTGTTCAAATTCAAGAGAACTTAAAATGCTGAAATACATTTAAAACTACATTTTTTCCTGCACCCTATAATTTGATTTATTGTTTCATAGTCACCATACTTACCTTTTAATATGTACCTTAAATATACCTGTCATGGTACACACAACTTGGTTGTGCTAGCAGACATTCTAACAAATGTATAGATATTTCCTCAAATTTAATGTTTTGACTCCCCCATCCGTCAATCAATTCTCAATTCTAACTCCTCAATTCTTGCTCCCTGTCACTTTGATACTCCTAGCAGGGAGCATTTCATGTGCCTATTGAGGGAGTATAGGATGTTGTAAAGACATCATGGTAATGAAGCCAGCCATTGACATCCTCAATGTCCCCATGCAGGGTCAATCACACAGTCAGATGGTGGGGGCTACAGATAAGTAATGCTATAACAGTTATTAAAATACACAAATATATCACTTATAAGTAAAATTGGGAGCTGTTTTAGCACAAAGTGAATCTGGCATGACAAATTCATTTTAAGCTTTATAATTCAATTTTACAGGAGATCACTGGCATTGTCCATCTTTATATTCTAATTCTTCAATTGATCAAATATATATATATATATTAGTGGAGTAAAGATAAGTGTTTGACATCATCACATTTTAAGATGATAGTCAAGGACATGTGGACATGTTGGGAATTATGTTTAAAACTATTCCAGGTAGATTGCACCACGATTACGTTAATAAACAAATAGATTCCCATCGAAATTATAACCCTCTCTACCAACTGTGGCAAGCAAGAATAATGATCTATTATTGTTTTCTATATAACATGCATTTAGACATTAAGTTCATACATACCACAGAAGAGCATAGGCTAGAAATTTAGTAAATAGATAATGTTTTGTTATTGTGTCTTTGCGGTTTCGGAAAAGACTACATGACCCAATAACATGACCGACCAAAAACCATTAGTCATAATGTGAAAAGCACAATTATATCAAACCAGTCTTGCGTTCAATAAGAATGCTTGCATCGACTTTATATAGAATGAGCACAAAAGGATCATGTTACATATTAACATTTCTCTTTTAACTCATTTTACAGTATGCAACAATTTACAAAGAACACTTTAAATTGCAAATTAGGAATTCACTTACAATTGTTCTATGGATAAGTTGCATTTATGATGTAATTGATACAGTGTTCATAAACATAATTATTAAAAAGATAACACACTTTACAAAAAACTGTGCTTTGTTTATATAGTAGCGACTCTAATACTGCACACTATTTCAAAAATTCAAACATTGTTTCAATTTATTAGAAAAATATTTTAAAGTTTTTTTTAAGGTAGAATTGACAGATTTTAATTGAAAATCCTGATTTAAAGATTAGTTGTATCGCCCGTTTTCTTTTGTTTTTGAAATACTTACTACATTTTTTGTGAAAATTCTCAAGTTCATTTACCCTACATTTTGAGCAAAATCACATTGGTTTCCAACGTGGAAAAATATACTTATTTGTTTGCTCCTTGAAGACTAAACTAGGTCAACAATACCTGTATATTTTTATTTCTATATAGTGATGTCCCGAACGGTTCGCCGCGGACGGCGAACATAAACATAAACTTTGACCCTGTACCTCACAGTCAGCAGACACATTCCAGCCAATCAGCAGCAGACCCTCCCACCTCCTGGACAGCATCCATTTTACATTCATTGTGAAGCTGCATTCTTAGTGAGCTGTCCAGGAGGTGGGAGGGTCTGGGAGGGAGGGTCTGCTGCTGATTGGCTGGAATGTGTCTGTTGACTGTGAGGTACAGAGTCAAAGTTTATGTTTATGTTCGCCATCCGTGGCGAACCGTTCGGCGAACCGTTCGGCGAACCGTTCGGGACATCACTATTTGTATATATATATTGTATTTGTTTTAATTGGAAACTGTAGCTTTCTAGGAGGTCTTGCATTTGATGTTTTACTCATATTCCATATTTCAATGTACTATCAGTAAAAAATGCTCATGTTTAAAGAAAGCATCGGACCATACCTTCACAATGAACACAGTTCCTAGATACTGCAAACAAAATATCATAATGTCAAAAAAATTTAATTATACAATTTGTATAGTAAAGATTGATGGCATCGATTTAGCAACTGCAGATAAAGAATTCTAGGAAAATATGTTTTCTGGCATACCTGCGCCAGAGATAACTTTGAATTGAAGTGTACATTTGGTATGTTTGTTTTTTGACCTTGAAAATAAATAAATTTCTTCATTGATAAAGCTTCTGGTCTTTCTGCTCCATTGCATCGATGTAGTAAAACTCTGTCAGAAGCTTTTGATAGAAAAGACATTATGATATTGTCATTGGCAGCATGACAGACCTCCTGTTCACTTGAGGTCATCTTGAATAAATTCTCAATTCTTCCCTCTCTCTAAAGGGAATAGAATTACGGCTTTGCTGCAATTATTCTTGAGCATTACATTTTTTATTTTTTTTTATCTATTTCAAAGTTTGGTTTTTCTTGTAGTTATTGACACAAAGACAAAGTTTGACAAATTGCGGTGCCAAAGAAACTACAGGATTTATCAAATTTCAGAACTGGGTATCTCATACGGCAATGATGATAACTATTGCTGACTTGAAACCAAATTACTTTGGGCTACACTATAACCACTTTAATACAATGATATATTTTAAGAGTACATTTTAAAGAACAAGCATTTGAAAAGCATGACATACCCGACTTAAACATTTCTGCCAATCAGGTCATTTCTGCACATTAACTGTGATTTTTAGACGGGAAACAAAAATGTTTACTGACCTCATTGATGAAATTTTGAGCCCCTCTTGGACTTAGAAGCAAGATAGCTCTTCGCAAAGTATCACGGTACCTATTTAATTCCTCTGTCTTCATTGATGTAAAAAGGCTGGCAAAAACTCTACTGATGTTTCTGTCCACTTTTTGTAAAGATACGTCAAGTCCTAATCTTGAGGCTTGATCTAAAAATCCCTGCAACCCACGGATATCTGAAAAATATAAAGAAATGTAGGTCAGATAAATTACTTAAAAATGTAAATATTATTTTTCTTGTTTTAGTTAGGATTAGGGATACTAGAATGATTTGGGATTCAATCTTTCATATCAGTGGCATTTGTTTGATATATTACATAGATACTTCAAGTGTATTATACAAAATGAGAAATCACAAGGTTCTTTAGGAATCTGTAGACACGGGTTTACGCAATGCATTCAATTTATGAAGAAGAGTTTATTAAACTTAGACCAGTGGTTTCCAAACTTTTTAGGTTCAAGACGCCCATAATTATTCAATATTTCTCCAAGGTGCCCCAAGTCAAATGTTTCCTTGTCAGGGGCAGATTCAGAACCTAATCTCGGGAGGGGCACTAGTAGATTATTTAAAGAAACAATCCAGGCACAATAACCACTACAGCATGCTGTAGTGGTTATGGTGCCAGGAGTGCCATTGTGCCCTCCCAGGGTAAGTAGCCAAACTGTTTAAGAACTTACCTGGGGTCTGCCGTGATATCGTGTGTGTGTGTGTGTGTGTCTGTTTGTCTGAAGGATGTAGTGTATGTGTGTGGTGCATTATGTGTGTGTAAGGAGTGCATTGTGTCTGTGTGTTTGAGGGATACAGTGTGTGCATGAGAAGTACAGTGAGTGCTTGAGGAGTATAGTGTTTGTGTGTGGAGGGCATTGTGTGTGTGGGCAGTGTGTGTGTTTTGAGGGAGACAGTATGTGTGTATTGAGGGAGCAGTGTGTTTCTGGGGGCAGAGTGTGATTGTGGGGTACAGTGCATGTGTATGGGAGCAGTGTGCATTAGAGGTACAGTGTGTGCGTAAGTGGGGCAGGGTGTGTGAGGGGTACAGTGTGTGTGTGTGGGGGGGGCAGTGTGTGTGTGTGTGTATGTGTGTGTATGTGTGGGAGGCAGTGTGTGAGGGGTACAGCGTGTGTGTTTGTGTGAGGGGTGCAGTGTGTATGGGGGCAGGGTATGTGTGGGGGGCAGGATGTGTGAATATCGGGGCAGTGTGTTTGTGTTTATGAGGAGCAGTGTGTGTGAGGGGTACAGTGTGTGTATGGGGAAGCAGGGTGTGTGCATGGGGGCAGTGTGTGAGAGGGGTACATTGTGTGTGAGGGGCACAGTGCATGTGTATATGGGGCAGTGTGTGTGTGTGTTTATGGGGGCAGGGTGTGTGTATGGGGGGCAGTGTGTATGTATATGGGGGAAGTGTATGTGTGTTTATGGAGGGAAGTGTGTGTGAGGGGTACTGTGTGTGTGTGTGTGTGTGTGTGTGTGTGTGTGTGTGTGTGTGTATAATGGGGCAGTGTGTATATGGGGGCAGTGTATGTGTATAGGGGAAAGGGTAGGAGGAGGGGGGTAGATTAATAAATATATATTTTTTTTTAATTAAAAAAACAACAATAATTGTGTTATCCTCCCTCCCTGCTTACCTTTGCCTGGGAGGGGGAGAGTACTAATAATCTCTGGTGGTCCGGTGGGGAAGCCCTTGTGGTCCTAGTGGTGAGAGTGAACTCTAGCCTGCAGCTCAGGCTAGAGTTCACTCTTGCGAGATTTGGAGCATTGCCATGGTAACTGCGGCAACACTCCATGCTCGCGAGTGGAGAACCCGGCGGAGCTGCAGGTTAGAGCTCCCTCGGGTCCTCCCTCCCCTGCTGACTGCCAGCATTACACTGCACTTACCTGCAGAGCTGGCAGTGGAGAGCGAGGCACAGTTCCCGGTGCTATCATCATATGATCATAGTACCAGGAAAATATATCGCGGCTCCCCTGTGTGCCCGAGGCCCACAGTTTGGGAACCGCTGGCTTACACAATGTTTTATCACAAGTGATTTAATGAATTATTACTAATGGGTATGAAAATATATTTACGGTATGACAGTTCTTGTAAGACACCTGTTATGGGGATATTAGAAGGGGTTAAATTTAAACATTTTAGCAGATGCTAAAAAAAAAATATATATATATATATATATACACAATTAATGTATGTGTTTGTTGCTTTTTAATATTACCAGTATTCTGCAATGCAAATCACATTTATTTATTTAGTTATAAAATATTTTACCAGGAAAGATACATTGATAGATAGATTTTTATCATTTTCAAGTATGTCTTGGGGCCACAAAACATTGCATTGATGATAAACTAGAGTGTGCAAGCCTATCTCCAAATCAGTTCTTATGTTTTCCTTCACAGTTTTACCTTTAAGAATAAAGTTATAACAAAACACTTTAACAATGTTGACTCCTAAATATACCCCCATTGTGTGGACACACCACACCCTATGGTCTATAAGTCCCATCACTCTCACATCACTGAATGTTAAATCCTGGCTCCATTAAAGGGCAACTGTCACAAAATGTTCTCTTTCTATTTTGTAAAAGCATGTTACATTTAATGAAACCTGATATAGATTCTTTAATTGATGTATATATATATATTGGCTGAGCAGCCATGTTGGGTGAGACTTTTTAAAAAATTCATACATTGTTTCAATTTATTAGAAATATTTCAAAGTTTTTTTTACGGTAGAATTGACAGATTTTCTCCGGCATTGGAGAACTGCTGTTCCACTTTGAGCAACGTTCCCAATGATATGAAAAATTCACATTTATTAAAGAAGACTGGAATTAAAAATGATTCAGATTATATATATATATGAAGCCGACGATCATAAAATCATACATTGACTTTGTTACACAAAAATCATTAAAATTCCTAAGGGAATCTAACTGTTGTATAGAAACAAATGCAAAAAAATTGAGAGGTAATTTTATAAGCACTAATTATATTGCAAATATCCTGGGTTTCAGATGCCCATTGTATTATTTGCTTGTACACTGTGTAGAACAACTGTCACCTAATGCAGTTCACCTTGTTTGGAAAATGAATCTTATATAACACCCCATATCCATGTTAGATGAACCCGCACACATTACACACATCTCTGCAGACGATTGTCAAAATATGGGCTGAAAGCTTAGTAACATCAGTAAATTATTTTGACTGCTCTGTCCTAGAAATTATTTGTAGGTAAAATGATGAGGGTTTTGTTGACTTGAGTTCTTGTACCTATTTGCTAAACAGCTTGAAAACATACAAAAGGCCGTTTTATTGTGCACCGCAGAGAAATATGCTTTATTAAAGCCATTATTTTCCTTATGTTTATAGACGAAAATCATGGATATGGTTAAAATTGTAGTTTAAATGCAACTACCTTGATCCTCAGCCAGTAGTATGATAATGGGAGTTACAGTTTATCAGTTGGAAAGCCACTAACCATTTAAAATAAGCAAATAAATAAAATTGCCTGGCAATAGAAATAACAACGATAAATATACTATCTTATCCAAAAAGAAAAAATAATATTATTTTGTTTTGTATTTGCAGAACTATGATGTTAAAACCAAGAGTATACATTTAAAGATAAAAATAATGATTACTGTATTATACATGATGTAAGGGGCAGAATGGGCAAGATATAGCAGAATGTTACAAGTGGAGTGGTCACCATGGAAACCAGTAGAACAAGCAAGCACATTCCATTGGTGACTCTCCACCCCTCCCTCCCCCCTTTATATTTGTGCACCATGTTTTAAACCAGAACTCTTTGATACATCTCCTCAAACATAAATAAGATATGCACATTTAAATGTATTAGTACATGTTTCCAGAAAGTGCCTTTTCTAGGACTGTGTCCATAAAGGCTTTGGCCAGAGATCAAACAGCTTAGAGAAATCATTGGGGAAGATATGCTAACTAGCTCATTCAGGTTTCAAATCTACTGTCACTGAACTTTACTTCATAAATCATTTTAAAACAATTTAAATATATTATTGTTATTTTAATCTAACGAGCTACAGTGATCTTAGAATTGTCAGTTTTCTTAGTTCCTGTTAAGGTATATTGAGCAATGGTAAGGTATTTTGAAGAGACTCTGGAAGGGTATTCCTCGAATTATATCTAGAAGGCTGCCGCTAGCATGTACTTCAGTGTGGTTTCACATGAGCAGTTGTACAAAGTATTTTCTCTTTGGTATAGAACTCTTGTCCATCTCCAAAGAATGAGCAGGACTCCCACAGACTACTTTTGTTCAACTCTCTGGCCATCAGGGTACTTTCATCCATATGTGGTGGGAGTTTCTTAAAATGAACTCTTATCGGAGTGATGTGGGGGGGTCTTCTGGCCTTCTGGCAACCATCTTTCAGATACTTTTTTTATATGGACCCTTGGGCATATCTCCTTTCTTATCTTATAGAAGGGTTCCTAGTTCATTCTCAAAAATATTTCAATAAACATAATGCTTACAGACTATAGAGTGTTAGTGGTGGCCTGGCTCACGGACAGCTCTTCTTCTATTTAAAAGGTTGTAGCTAAAAAAAAGACAATAATTACCTGAAAGACAAAATAACAGTAAGTGTCCATCACTACTTTCTCACTAAATAAGATATGGTATCCTTGGCTAAATCAGACTAGTAACTGACTTTCTTACTGCTATATTTGCTATATTGGTTATTGAATTGAGTTCATACAATGAGGGGTAACTGCTGTAATAACATTGCTATGGATTTCCCTCTCTCTTCCTTATCTTTTTTGAAATTTTTTCCACTTGTCCTTATGTTATTTTACTTTTTGTTTAAAAATTGAGACATGACTTCTTCTTTGCTACTTTGTGTATCCCTATATAGCTAAAAGCTTGGTCTCTTAAATAAAGAATAAGGACGGTGACCATGTTGGAGATGAATCACAAATATCTGACCTCCAGTGAAAAGTATGGAGTAAAATAAAAGAAATTAGGCAAATAGCTTTTGGTGAGAAGGCTGACCAGGTCTCAACAACTAACGCATGGAGTGCACAGACAGTGCCGTAGAGCAATTTATCACACAAGCAAAATTTTAGCTTTCGCAAGAACATTGTGTGAAAAACAAAAACAAAACAATAGCTATGTGAAAATAAATTGCCTGTGTGTCTCGTCATTTCTGTGTGTTATTGATAAGGAATGTTGCTACTTCAGTTGTGTGGTACTAAGGAAGTGTTTTGATACAGAGTATAAACGGATCAGCCACACATTAAAACCACTGACAGGTGCAGTAATTAACAATGAATATATCATTACAATGGCACCTGCTAAGGCATGGCATATATTAGGCAGCAAGTGAACAGTCGTGATTTTGAAGCAGAAAAAATGGCCAACCAAAAAAAATCTGAGTGACCAAATAGCAATGGCTAGACGACTGGGTCAAAAAACAAAACGTCAAGTCCACCCCTTGACAGTTGCCATTGTAACTATATAACCATTGCTATTCTCTTCACCTGTCAGGGATTCAGACATGGACTGCGGTTCTTTAATAGTACGACTGGGCCCCTCTAATAATGGTAGAGGTGGAAGAGGAAGTGAGAGTCTAACACGCGGACCTTTGCAGGAGGGAAGAGGCAGAGAGAGGAGTGGGGTGTGAAATGGGAGAGCCAGACTCCAACTCCCAACAACCTCAGCCAGTGGAGACCACACCCTGCACCCAAAAGTTAAGAAACAGTAGAGTAGTTGGCAACCAAAACGATGCCACTGGCTTGTACGTACTTGCTAGGCAGGTATCCTCCTGGAGTATGGATCATATTGAGCTTAGAGAAATTATTAGGGTAGACCTTCAGGTAGCCTGTGTACATTTTTTTGGGTTGCTACTGGGACATTTACCTTTTAAGCTCTCAGGCTTAAAGCTACAATTGTGCTTATACGTATGATTATTATCTATCTTTCTTTCATGCTATCCTGCTCTTCTAGCTGCAATATAGTGTAGAATATATTAACATATCAAGCACTAGCGTATGCCGTTTTTCCTTCTACTTCTGGATTAAGCTCCAACTGAGAACATAAAGCTCTGGATTTGTGATATCATATAGTTCGAGGTTCACATGTATAAGAAAATATATCTTGGAAATTGATGTATCCTAAATTTCACAATTATTCCAATGGATATATACCAATCCTATAACATTTTAGAGGGAAAAATCAATGCTCTAAGAAGACAGGGGCGATACATGACCTTTGAGAAAGCATGTTATAGTGCCCTTTCCTTACAACTCAAGTGTTAAGAAATCAATGCATCGGCTAGTTTACTAGTTTGCTTTAATTCACACCAGATGGAAGTCCAAGAAAAGAAAAAAAAAAGCTTTAGAACTTAAAAACCAATTACTTCATCGGTGACCTCTTCATTTCTGCAAAGATATGTGTTATAGATAAAGTAATACATTGAAGAAACAAGAGTCCCTGAACTATGAGCAGTTCATTCTAATGATACCTAAGAGCTACCATGATTAAGCTTCCGTAGCATACCTTGGTAAAACGCGTTACTGTTAGACATCAAGAAATGCTTGTGTTCCGGTTATATTGTTTCAAGTGCCGGCTAAAGTAAATGTGTGATTTACATAAGGCTTGAAAGACAATTAAAAACAACAAACCATTCATTACATCAAATGCTTGATAAGGATTTTGAAAAAAACAAACTGTAGAATGGGAAGGTCGTTAATGATAACAAAACAAATTATGCAGATGATTGCTATTATTCAAGAATTGGGTAGTCCCTTAGAGAATGGTGACACGAGTAATGCCTCCAGATAGTAGTATGTGCTGTGATTTTTTCTAATGCAACAATGACAAAGAAGTACTTTATAATGGCTCATTACATTTTAGTTGACAGGCAAAATATAATTATGACCCATGGAAAAATAATGTTGCAAATTATGCAGCACAATGGTAGATGATGGATATTCAAAAAAAGCTCACTCTCTTTAGAGTAATTGCACAGACAGCCTAATGCAATTTTGTTGACAAAGTATGTACTTCAGAAAATCTTTTGATGCAACTGTTGAACATATCATTGTTTCTGAGAGTGCTCAAAGTGCAACAAAAGAGCAAACGGGATTTTGCTTGCTATGATAAGACACAACTATTCCATGTTCAGTATCCCCTAAGGTTGTCAACGCATTTTAAAGCCTTAATTATTTTATTGTGGAACTAGAAAAATAATAATATAATAAGAAAAATGATTATTATTATTAAATGAAATGAAACACTGTCAAAATGTCAAACAAAGTCTAGGTTAATTCAATATATATATTATTTTAGAACATTTTTGCAATGGGACAGACGTTATACCGTTTCAGGCAGAGCCTGCAAAAATAATCTTGTGTCTCCTTTCCCTCCCACATTGAATGCAGCCCTCCTGCCTCTCTATCCCTTCCCATGCATTTTTTTTAACGTGTCCTATCCAACTCCCTCCCTATTCCCTCTTCCAATCCCCATGCCAGCTCAGAATGTGTGAATGTGCACTTAGCGACAGGAGGGTTCATGGAATGCAGCGCTAGAATTTCAGGTAAGTAAAACCTTATTGTATTGCTTTTTTATAGCATTTAAGGGGGACCTAAAAAATAATGCCCAATAGGTCATTCTTCTTTTTTTTTCTTTTTTTTTTTACTTTAAAGGGTTCGAAAAATTCCTTAAAACCAACCTCTTCAGAATAGCCTATGGCCTCCCATCACTTCTCTTGCTGTCTAAACTTAAAGGGGCAATATAAGCACCCAAATTACTTCTTTCTCTCCTGCTGCTGCACACTGATTTTTCTTTTCGTTGGTGTACTGGTCTGGGATACGTGCCCAACAATGCAATATAACCAAGTTTATAGGATATTTATAAACATTTATTAGATATTTTTCAAAGTTTGCCTTGCTTTATTTTTGGTTTGTATATTTGCTTGCTGGTTTAAAAAAAAAAAGTGATACCTGTCCTTTTGATCACAGATTTGTATTTGTATATTGTATAAAAAAACAAGCATGACATAGGTATTTATTTTGTCGTTTGGAGTTCAATATATTCTGATTGTACATCATATACAGATGAGATCTGACACCCTTAGAAGAACATCATGAAGAACGTTGTTGCTTAATGGTAACACTAGAAATTCAATTAGGTAACAGGATGACAGAGGGCAGCCGTGATGTTTCACCGATGGTAAGGAAATTCCAAATTATCGCTCTAGGCTCTAACCTAAAACACAGCCTAGTCCTCGCTTTCGAAATTGGATGTCAGAAATATATAATAGAAGTATATTTACTAACTCACTCTCAGTGTATAAATCTTTAGCCGCTACTAACCTGCAATTTATTGCTTCAGTAACTACAATGACAAGCTATAACATTATTATTCTTTATAGTCACCCTGTAGGAACATGTGACCTTCCCAAAAGGGCAATTATATTTCAACACATAATTAAACGTGGGGCCATTACATTGTATGAATGCCTGCTCATGATCATAATATCATTGATTCGATCATCAACATCATGTTCCTCTTAATACATTTCTACCAAAACCCCATTCACAATAATAAGTCTTTATATGCTTCGAGCTACAGCTATAGCCAAGGTCTACCGTCTACGATCAGTGGATTCTTTCATCTGTTTAACACGTTTATATAAAATGAAACAGAATAAAAATATAATGTTTTATAACAAAAAAAAAGAATCAATTGGACATGTGTTTTGAAATGTTATAGTCCTATGATACATTCATAAATTCCTTTACATCCCATACATTACTATACATTTAATTGCTGTGGTGCTCTTTGGAAATTGATGAATCCTATACTAATTTCCTTGGAGTACTTGGAGAGAGGGTTCAGCAAAGTCCCCATACACAATTATTCACTACACCTTTCTGTGAGTTATATTGTTATAGGACAATGCACTCACATAGAAGTACGCCCTAACAGCGACATCCTCCGAAATATGTTCATACCTGCTCCTATTTATTATTCTTATTATTATTGCCATTTATACAGTGCCAACTTATTCCACAGTGAGATTATAAAGGGGGAACATTTTTGTTTGACTTTTTACCTGGGGTCCACACACCACCACTCTGCAGTCTCCAAAAGGTCTGCTAAGAGCTTTTGTTATTTGTATTGAGCCAATCTTTGCAGTTCAGGGATAGTTCATTGTCTGAGACCATCAGCTGATCGTTCAAAGTAAATGAGTTACACCCAGTAACAGTGGACTGAGAGCACCTGAGGCGAGAGAAAGAGGTGCCCAGGAGGTTCCATGTAAGAAGTCAAAGCATTCTAAAATATGCACTCCTGGCTGTAGGGGTTAGGCTGATTGGAATGTTCCTTTAAGTGCACCCTCCTGCTGAGTTCTTCTTAGGTTGGCATTATTGTTTTATTTGTATTATTGCATTTGTGTCTTTAATTGCTTAGTGTATAAAGGGAAACTCTAGGCACTAAGCAATTCATTACATTAAAGTGGTTTTGGCTCCTGGAGACTCCTGGCACACAGTGAATTGACAGCATATCTTTCTGCTGCTCTCTCTTTGCATTAACCTAAACCATGATGGGTGACAGTGACAGGAAAGGTTCATACAGCACTCTAAGCTTATGACAGCCGCCCATTGGTATTTTGTACGCGCTTGGGCTAGGCTGTGGGTGCATGGAGACCCTTATTTAGTATTAAGCCAATCAAAAATAGAGAACTACGAGCCAGCAGCAAGGGGCTGCAAGCACTATAATCACATCGATGAGATGACATGGTTACGGTGCAAACTGTCTCTTTTTACGACTGCCTAGAAATACAATGCTGTATCTAACTCACAAAAGCTTTCCAGGAGGCAGCACGCTCTTGGGGTATACAGAGCTTCACCAACTGTTGTAGAACATTAATAAGATACAAGAAGCAAACATATAAATAGAAAAGGAGGCAGTTGTCATATCCAGTGCATACATTTCTGGTTCACAGGAGCCAACTACTAAGAACTACTCTTTTCAAAGGAGTCGCCCAACAGCTAAAAATTTATTAATACCAGTAAGATGAATAAGCTTACTTCTTTTTCATGGCATCAGATCAGTCTTATATGTACCTTCAGAAAATCTACCACCATAAGGCTAAGCATCCCTAGACAGCGTATAGAATTCTATGTCTTTTGATCAATGGCCCCATGGGAGCGTTCCTATGTCACAAAGACATGTGTGCTGGGTCCCTTTGAATCGATAAGAATAAAACTAAAACAAATGTGAACTTTGTTATTTTATTGCAATTATTAGTAGAACTCATATACACATAGATGATAACCTAAACCTAAAGAGTTGTGTTTGATGAGTGGCACTTTTTAATTATAGTCATTTACCTGTAGTCCGCTACCGACAGATATCATCACTTTTTTCTTTTAAAGAGGATCTATCAGTTTTGGAGGTCTTAGCATATTTTGCAAAGACCCTGAAACCGAGAGATCCGATGTGGGTCCAGTAGCCGTGAGGTGCAAGGGAGGTGAGTTTTACTTAACTCTTTACTTAAGGCTGTCCCTCGCGGTCGCCGCCATCACGGTCGCTTCAGCTGTCAGGAGCCACATCAGTACTGTACTCGCATGCGCATGGTATCCTCCATAGACAGAGCCTGAATCCCACATGCGTCATTTATGCCGGCTGTTGGGATTGGACAAAGGTGGTGGCGGTGCAAAACCTTTAGTCAACTTTTGTCAACCTCAGGCTTTATCATAAGACACATTTTTGGATACCAGTCCTGATCAGTATTTTAAAAGGCATACATTCTTATGAAATACTGAAAGTGACAGATCCACTTGAAATAACAACAGTGGGTAAAATACAAGTTCCCAGAAAATAATTAACGATACTGAAAGAAATAAGAACTACAATTGTTACCAGTTGGAGAATGTAATTCCAAAAGACGTAACAGTCAACAACAAAATAGGATTGTATTAGAGATGGCACAGATGTAATACAGAAAAAAAACATATGTTAGATTCTATTTCAAGAAGGAGCAATGCTGGCTGTTCTCAAGTGTGGTTTTAAGGTTGGCAACATTCCCTTTGTGTTGGTGAATCCATCTGCTTTTACCATGAAGCAATATAAATAGTGGGAGATTTAAAGAAGAAGTTTCATTTCTCTACTTTTAGCACAACTATATAACTAACTAAAAGTTAGCAGCTGGCTGTGCCATATACAAACAATTTAAATTTCTTTAGACTTTAGCATTAACATTGACTTGTAATTTGGCTTTCCAGTTCCTGTTCTCTGTAATCGTCAGCTGTAACTTAATTTTATTGACCATCCTGCCTGTCTATTGGCATAGTATTAAATTGATACTACAGATGCCTGAAGCAATTCTTGTTCCTCGTTTTTCCTTTTACAAAAAGTGCAGATATCAATAGAAATTGGCACTTTTATAAATTTGAAATGGTCACATCCCCCTGGCTGTCAATCAGACACCATGTCCTGTTACTTCCTGGTTTGTTTAATTCAGTTGAGCTATACTCCAGATGCAGGAATTGCTCAGAGCACCTCGCTTGCAAAGACTTCTCATTGAGCTGCATTGGGAAGTCTGTGATTGGTCAACCACAGAAAGTCTCCGCAAGATTAAAAGGGGAGAGCTTACAAAGAATTTAGACACAATAACTGCAGCTGTTTGTAGATATACACCCAATCAGAAAAATGCATAACTAAATGCATGCTAAACAGTGATTTTTGTTTATTTCTGTACTTGAACTATGGAGTGTCCCTTTAAGCCTGTCTACCTTAAGGACCAGTAATACGTGGCTATCTTGTTTCTATAAATTTTATCTTTTTAGATTGATAGCCTGACCTGAGCAAATACAATTAGTTTGGCTATATCCTTGTCCTGAATTTTGGCCATGACTACATTAGAGCCTGTTTAACTGACCACACAAATAAGCTAATTTCTCCATACATATTGAAATAACAGAAAGCAAATACACGACTATTAAAATACAAAACTAAAATAGTGACACAGCACGATGTATATTCAAGGTGCTTGCCCTCTTAATTTTTCGGAGTTAGGTGTGGGGCTTAAATTTAAATTACCAAGTTGGCTTTCTACAATCATCTCCACTTTGATGTGATAGTTCCGTTACAGGATATGCTTCAGAGTGTCAACTTCTCATTACAAACTTTGCAAAATATTAAAAGTCAGACGAGTTCTATCTACTGATCTGAAAAATCAAAACAAAATTAAGGTTGTCTTGCTGTTTTAATAAGCTGCATCTATAAAAACATAAAAATAAGAGCACACACACAAAAAGACAATCAACAATAATTCCCCAAAAAATAGAAAATCAAAGAAGCAGAAAATGAAACAGGCACAGCAAATTACACCAATATTTCTGGTCATGGTTTGAAAGAAATCATCGTAAACAAGAACTCCATTGCGCTGTACTGAGGCGGTGAACACATGTGCAGCAGTTTTCTGCTCTGTATCACATAGGGCAATGTCAATAGCGAACTGGAAAATGCGCTGGTTACAGGCAATTTATCAGCTGTAAGGTTATCACTTCTCCATCATGTAAAGGAAAACTTCCATTTATACGTTTAATCTTTTCTACAAAAGTTTTCTTGATAGCTTATTCCATATTTGGAAAGCAAACAGATAGATGGATGGATGGATAGATAGATAGATAGATAGATAGATATATAGATAGACAGATAGATGATGGATGGATGGATGGATAGATAGACAGATGATAGATAGATAGATAGATAGATGGACGGACGGAGAGACGGACAGACAGATATATATTGCTCTCTCCTGGTGCTCCTCCTACCTCTCCCAGCGCTCTTTCAGTGTTTCTTTCTCTGGCTCTGCTTCTTCTCCCCAACTACTCTCTGTTGGTGTCCCCCAAGGTTCAGTCCTTGGTCCCCTACTGTTCTCCATCTATACTGCCTTCCTTGGTAAACTCATCAGCTCCTTTGGCTTCCAATATCATTTCTATGCGGATGACATGCAAATCTATCTGTCCTCTCCTGATTTCTCCCCATCAACTATAACCAAATACTTCTTACTTACTCTAGCCTCGAAAATATTCTGTTCTTTAGAGGCTTGCCATGGATGCCCTTGGATCTAGATCTTTTGTATGTTCCCACGTGTCAGATGGAGATATGATAATTTGCTACAGTTTTGTGTGATATGTTCTCTCCCCCAGCTACAATTAAGCACTAACAATTTTATCTGGTTGTTTGATCTTTTTTGACCGGTAATATTGGAACTTCTCTGTGGGTTTATTACCTTGTACATTGCTTCATTTTCTTACATTATTGCATAAAGTCTTTCCAATAAAGATTGTAAATTAATTTTAGTGAAGGGCTGCATGTCCAAGTAGATGTACCATTTTATATCAAAGATGTATAATGCAGATGGAAATTAAGATCCTGGTCAGCGACCAGATAATCTACAGATAAGGATAAACTAATGGCTGTAAAGAGCACTCTTGCTTAGTTTTAAGGTTTATTGTTCTACCAAGCACCAAGCCCACCTTCAACTTTAGTAGCTCAGACTATAGTCAAGCCATGTCCTGTATTCAGTGCAGTTTTTCTGAAACCCAGTAACCACGTGGCATTTACACATCCCATGACATACATTGAAGACACTCATGCCTTTCATCTCAATCAAGTCTCCCCATATCTATCCACAGGTGGGTTGAGCTTGGCGGCTCAATGGCTCATCCTCCAATATAATTGGCTTTTGGCCTTTTTGCTTCCATTTTGGTTGGCTGTTGTATATGCCCACTCTAGCAGAAGAGACCACTGCATTTAGAGTAGGGGGGAAAAAAATACTGAACTAAGATTAAAAATATAAATTTTCCGGGGTAAATAAGCGATGGAAAAAGTGAAAACTCTATTTTATTACTGAAGAAACAGCAAAGATTTAAAAATGATAGCTAGGTTGCAAAAGTAACAACAGACGACAATGTCCGACAGATTTACTAAATTGCACCAAAACAGGCCTCCAAAGGGACCAAACTGTTTGCAACACTTTGATAAATCTCCACTGGTTCCTATCACATTATCTGCTATGATCCATCCACAGACATAAAGTGAAATTGAAGTGCGGTATCATGTGGACGGGGCTTGCTAGAATAATTTTGCAACATAAAGACAATGGACACATACAGGTAAACAGTATATGACAGCAGTTGAATAAAGCAAAATTCATAAAGTATTTTTAAACACTATTTGATTCATAAAAAAATACATACATTTGACTGTTTGTGATAGTTCCTTTTAAGCCACCATCATTCAAGTATATCTACAGCAATTTATAATGTATTTCCCCAGGCAATGGGCATATAAAGTCCAAGTAATGATTAACATTTGCAGATATCTAATTTTAACATATCCGAAGATAATATGGATATCAAGCCTATCAGCAAGTAATTGAAGAATGTAATGTGTTATTTTTTTTTTTCCTTTAGAGAGGATCTAAACATATTAATAACTCCATTAATGTCAATGTGATTGAATTCTACATTTTTAGCAATGCTTGGTAGCATGCCGTTTGTGATAATTAAGGCGTATATATTATTCTGATTATTACAACTCTAAAATTAGCAGCAAAGTACAGGAGATCTGCTAATGTGATTCAAATAGCTAATACAAGTAAAATATTTAACAGGCAAAAGCGTTTTGTGAAAATTATGTCACTGTGGACTTTTATGGTTAAATAAACATGTGTTATGGAACATATGTCCTTATGATTAGTAAGATCTATTCTTATTTTAATAATTCCTATTATGTAGATATCTTAATGAAAACAGTATATTATTACCCCTGTATATATTTTTATTTGATACAAAGGGTGTCAGATATTAAATGAATTTTTTTCAATGACAGTGGAGCCAGATATACTGAATCCATATGCATTGGGTGGGTAAATACTCTAATTAAATTAATGCTTTGGGAGACTTGGTGTGCCTACCTAGGCCCCACACATAGTCAGTGAGTGGGGGTATAATATAAAATGGCAAGTCTAACCCCCAGTAACATTATGTCAACCTGAGTGGTTAGAGGCCCTGGGTTTCAAAAAGTCCCCAATCCTCTAGCCACGAGCTCCCAGTAAAAATTGCACTGACTACCCCTTTACCCTAATAATAGCAAAGGGGGGATAATTAATCTAATACCGATAGATAGACAGACAGACAGAAATGTGGGCAGATGGACAGGCGGACAGACAGACAGACTGATAGACAATCAGACAGAGGATAGATAGATAGATAGATAGATAGATAGATAGATAATTATTTTTCCGAGTCCCTCCACCCCCAAAAAAACAAAAAACATTAATGTAAATAAAAAAAATAAAAAAAAGTGACATAGTCCATATTTGCCTATCAAGGGCTTCACAAGGACTGAGTTTGCACAGCCCTTATAAGGGCTCTCCTGCACTATGCGGTTTTAGACAATTTTAGCTCTGGCAGGCAAGTTCCACTTGAGACTTGTCTGAAAAAAATCCCAAATCTCCATTCTGTCCTCCAGTCAAGTAATTTACTCTACCAATCCATTTTATTTTTTATAAGTATTGAAAGTATTTATTCATTTATTTTGTTAGCATGGTTTATGAATAAAGTTACAGAGAGACTGTCCCATTACCCATAACATTTTGGAGAGAGAACAGCTATATTTAACATCAACTGTTTTAAAACTTTCAATAGACCCCTACCAACCCAATTTGTAAAGCTAATAAATAGATGTGATGTTTAGCAAGCAAACCCAGAACCTCCATGCTATATTATCATGTCATCTAAGCTATATATTACAGCACATGCCACTATGTTATAAGTCAAAGACTGGAATAAAACGGCAGCCATTAACAGAGACCATAAACATTAAGCAATTAATGTCACCCAACAGAAAGAATATAATAAACATATTTTTTGTAAATGACAAGTTTTGTATGCGCAAATTCTGTTATACAAAATTAGGCTATTGTATAGCATACACAATGCTAACACAGTATGTTTCTTCCACTTAATCAATTCTTTTATTTAAATATCCAGTTAAATGGATTGGAATGTTACATTACAGTACACACTATCTGACTAATGTTAAAGAACACCATCGTGATATTAAAAAAAACAAACAAAAAAAATCATAATAATAGTTTCTCTATTTAAATGTTGTGTAAGAGCCACTGGCGGTAGATAGCATTGATATGTATATGTATGATATGTTACTATATATAAATATTTAACAGCACTGTCATTGCACTCATCGCTGCCATTTTTATTATAAAAAAAAAAAAAAACAGCCCACTATGTATAAAAATGTCATAGAGAAGGAAGAAAAGAAAGATCAGATGTATGATAGTTGGAGAGGTAGAGGCAGATATATTATCATTTTGAAGGCATGGGTTAAAGCTAAGAATATATGGTCTCTGTAGAAATAAAGAGAGATGAAAATATCTTCCCTTCTGGATGTTCATGACTGTTCAGTTTTTTTTTGTGTTTGTTTTTGTTTGTGTTTTGTTCATTAGCACATCCTTCCAATATTACTGCATTTAAGCAAAAAGGATGCAGCAACAACTAGACATCAAGATGCCAAGTGCACATCCTCGTGCATTCAACATGCGGACATTTTTCTTTTCCTATGCCTTCCTTAACCACCGAATGCACCTCAGCATTCATATATCCATTAAATACATACTCTTTAGCCTCATTGACCTTTACAATGTGTAGTCTTTAATGTACTCGTAAGACGACTTCTTACCATGTTGAATTTTGTTGGAACACAATATGATGTTCCGAGATAGACAAAAGGATAAAAAAGGATCAACGCTAATATACCTAACTAAAAGATCTACATAATTAGCATGTAAGAATAGTGTTGAACTTATGGGCGTAAGGATTTTTAGGAGTTTAGAGTTTATGACATGGAATGGATCATAAATTTGAGCAAGGAATTTGTTCATGCGTGTCCAGGGTATGGGGAGAATGACATGACAGTTTAGTAGTAAGGGAATTGTCAGTACAGTGAGGGGGAACAATACGGGCTGTAATTTGCCCCAATGTGAAAACAACTGCACATATAAACATACATATGTAGTTAACATACACATACGAGCTGTCAGCCCAGAATAGTACACAACGTATAAGTGATGGTAATAATAACATGCGTGGTATGTTTGGCGGAAGATAACTAAGTAGGAAGTATGCCCCAGACAACATATACATAGTGATTACTAATTATTGTAACCTAACGGCAGATTTGGGAGCAGAATAAACTAAGAGTAAGTGGAAGGGAGTCTGTTCACATAAGCTGAAACATAGAATAGTATAGAATAATGGTGTAAACATGAATATCACCGCTAGAGGGCAGAGTGGTCTAACGTAGGGAATGGTGATTCATACGGATGAATTTAGCCGAACAGTCACTTCTGATCATTATGTGAATCACTGAACGAAGAGGTAAGTATGAATGAAAGGTATGAATGAGTGTGTTCATTTTAACGAACGTCGTGTGCCAGACGAATGCGGTGTGTAGGAGCCCCATTCGGAAAAAACTCACGGTTCGTGACACTGGAAGCGGAACCCGGGAAGCGGAACCTGGGAAGCAGAGTGGAGGTAGGAGTTGGTGCGGCAAGGAGTCAGGGCAAGCCTTGGGCATCTAAAGCCAGGCACGGTCAACGGGAAGAGAAGCCCCAACGTGGGTAAGGTATGGAGGTCTGCCGCGGTGGGGATCTGTGAACCAGAGCAGGGAAAACTTGGCCTGCAGTGAGACCACGTGGGAGCAATGTCCTGGTGAGTTGCCCCGGAAGTCCAAGGTTCTGGATGAACCCAGTGTTAACAATCCAGTGAGAAGGGTGGCCCGTGATTTTATAGCCGGGTAACCCCTCCCACAATTAGAGGCTACGCCTTTCTATATATATAAAAATACAAAAAATGACTAGGCGACATACCTTAAAACATAAGGCTCCCTCTAAGCCTTATAAACAACAGAGATGAGTCAAACAGGGGGGATAGAGGTTGCACCAAAAATCAGAAAAACAGAGATGTATTATAACATAAAAATATATATAAAAAGGGATGTGGATAGTTAATACAGTTAAACAAAAATCTGCGCAAGCCATAAGACTTGCTTTTCCCACAGAAATCTTCAGGTGGAAGGGGTTTTCAATTACAATTTTTTTCACCACGATAACCTTTTTGGTTTTTGCGTCCCAAGCACTACCAAGCCTCAATAAGCAAACCAGTAACCAACCTCATGCTGATAATTTGCATTAACAATTAAACAGCTGTCCATGAGTGGTTCACTGGTTTTGCATCTTTTCCTAAGTTTTGTTTCAAAGCTGCTGTATACAGCAAACAGAGTGAAAGGAATCCATGTTCAAAATGGAATGAGGCAAAAATGTGATTCTTTGTTAAACTAATTTGCATATGCCCACCCAGAATCCTTTGCAGTAGTGACATCACAGCAGATTTGTGATTTCTGTGGGAAAAGCAAGTCTTATGATTTGACTGGTGTGCAGATTTGTGTTTAACATTGTATTAACTATCCACAGACTTCAGGTGGAAGGGGTTTTCAATCACAATTTTTCCCCACCATAACCTAAAAAAAACCCTTATATATATAGGAGGATATATGTGTGTGTATATATCTAAATATCTATATATATATATATATATATATATATATATATATATATATATATATATATGTATTTATTTATTATAACACATCTCTGTTTTTATAATTTCTGGTGCAACCTTTATCCCCCCTGTTTGACAATATGATGTTCCACCTACCCACTTCCTCCAAACTTTATCTCTTCCTTTTCCGACCGTACCCAACTACCATCTGTACCACCTTTTGACTGTTTTATCATTCTGCCTCCAGCACAAACATTTCTCTGTTTGACTATTTTCTGACTTTATCCTCTCTATACCAGCATCCAGCTGTCAGAGCTACCTGCTTGTAGTTTTAAATTATTATTATTTCACTTATTCTGTGAGTATAAGAGATTAGATTACAATATTTTAATGTCAAAGGCTATTACTGAAAATGTCAAATCTTTTAAGTTGGCCCGAATAACTTTTATGCAGTTGTTAAAACAATATTGTATATTTTGAGACTTCTTTTTTCTACATATACCTGGAGGGTAGAAGGACACTCCTGACTGTGAATCCTGTAACTAGCAAAGATTTCTGCTGACAACATCAGAGCAGATTATGCTCTAAATCATGTGAGTGGGTCAAGAATAACATGATTTAAAATATTTATAATATTTTCAGAGGGCATTATGTATGTATGTTTCCTTTTTAGAAATATGTCATATGTTATTTTTTTGACCTAACATGACAGGTACAATTTCTATAAATATTCACATATAAATTATTTGCATTTGTACCATTTTAAGAAACATTCACATGTTTTAAGACCATTGAAAGCCATTGAAGAAGGTTCACTATTACTCCATTTTGGGGTGCTAGCAATATAATATTTTTTGGTATTGAAAGTAGCGAAATATTATTAGTAACCAAATATTTTCAAGTTGCAGATTAAAACCCTCTATTATACATTTACTAAGTGTTTCCTCGTGTTATCTTTTAATAGAAAGCAATTTAATGTCAATACGGTGGTGTATTTTAAGGAGCACTCATTGTAAGTTGTGTTCCTATACTGTTTATTCAAAAACATTTTTATTTTTTGTTTTTCTGGTGCTGGTCCATTCCTATCCATGAAGAATAAAGAACAAAAAAGTGAAAATGAGGAATCCATGAAGTAAAAGAACGTATACTTTTTTCAAAAGAAATTCTTAAGCGTTAAAGATGCCTTAAAATTTCTTAATTTAATGATACACATGGATCCATTGTATGTTAAACTGAATTTATCAAATCTTATTATTATTATTAAGGGAAATTATAGTCATCAGAACAACTACAGCTTATTGCATTTGTTCCATTGAGTATAGACACTGCAGGCTTTTTGTACTGTATTTTCAGCGAAAATGTAGTGTTTACATTACTTCCTAGGGACACTTTCAGTGGCCACTCCTCAGATGGCTTCCTAGGGCATCCATGCAAACATCGAACTTTCCTCATAGAGATGCGTTGATTCAATGCATATCTACGAGCAGATGCTGATTGACCAGGGAAACGTCTGGCTCCTCCCTCCTGGCCCATCTCCTTGGAAATCTCAGCCAATCCAATGCTTTCCCATTGGAAAGCAGTGTGATTAGCTGAGATCATCACTTCTGATTATGTCATCCAAGGAGTCAGATCGGTGGCAGAGCCAGCACCAGCAGACTTGAATAAAGGTAAGGTTCGACTATATTTAGTAGGGGGCAGGGAGGCTAGATATTGTTTAACACTATAGGGTCATAAATACATTTGTGTTCCTGACCCTATAGTGTTCCTTTAAATGTGATTATATTTGTTTTTTGTAATTTTGAGATGGTATTATAGCAGAGTTAATGGATGTACAATCTATTTTACTTAGAAGCTTGTTTCCAGCATATGAAGAAAAATAAACATTATAGTAAAAAGTAAAAAAAAAAAAATGTAATTGAAAACAATTTAGAAGGAGTTTACACTGGTAGTTCTAGAAAATACTGCAATTATTGTTTTAATCAAGTAAATCAAGTAAATTACAGCAACTTCCAATTGTCATTATGTTTGAAGTTTGCATTTCACACATTAAAATGTAAATGGGTTTATAGGATAATGACTCGCTAATGTGGTGTGTTTGGAACTGCTATTTACTGTGATAGAAAAAAAAACAAATGATGTAAAACTGTCCAAACTCCCTCTGATGACCCATATTGCAAACTCCAAGATTATTTTCTTTATTTTTACCTTTATCCCTTTTCCCACAGCAATAAACCATTCCTTTCAGAACTAGTCCCTGTGGTCATCTCACATGGATTGTATGCAGATTTCTAATATCCAGGATTTACAGCCTGCACACTCTCTCTACAGTTTAAAGATTGTTGTTAAACTAACGATATCTGTTGGTCTTTTGTCTGCGCTTGTAAAACAATTCAGGAACCAGAGGTTAAATGCACCAGACTATCCTGGACATATTAAAATCGGCAAAAATAATAATTGTAAAGTAACAGAAAACAGTTTATGTTTTATATTGTGTATAAATAACATATTTCCACGTACATACAGCTCATTAATGAATAATGTGTTACTCTTCTCCATGCTATACCATTCCAGTACATGATTTGCGACTCAATAACATATGTCAGAGGCACAGCAAAGACACAAAAAGTACAACATTATACACAGCAGGAATTATAGAAGATTCGCTATAACCATTTATTATGCATTCAAAATTGTACTATGTGTGTTGCTACTATATATAGCCGTGTTTGTGTAATATCAGCTGCATCTTTTCTGTACGCATCACGCAAAATGATCACATGAAAATATTAAAAGAAATGAATAATATTTATAGACCTTCAGAGAACCATTCTTTTACTTGCATTTCCCAGCACTGTAAAACCATTAAATCATCACAGACTCTACTCAAAAAAATTGCCTTACAAAAAAAGAGTTGGAATAACAAAATGTCAACATGTTTTAAACCATTAGGAAATAATGATCACAGATGACGCATGAAAGCACCAAGATTGTGACATTTTTAGTTAATGGGATAATCAGTATAACAAGCCAACATTATGGACTGTGGAATGTGGAACACCAGATGTAGAATGTGGAACACCACTTCTCTTCTTAATAGAGAAGTTATATGAGGTAGGTATGTTAAGCAAGAATTGGTTTAAGTGTAATTCACCATGGAACTATTGTAGACAGGGTAGGTCCGTCACCACAAACTCTTCCCTTCCTCTCTCCAAATCCATTCCTTATTTCTGATCTTTAGTAACAGCAGTAGGCAAGTAGTTTTTGTCTTGTGTATTTTTCAACTACTTGACAAAAAGTAGAACTAAGTCATGCCTCACTTCCTTTTCCATTTTCCCAGAATATTTACCATCCTGACGCGTCCCTTGCCTCTAACTTTACGCTGCTCCCATGTCCTTCACCAAGTATTGCGCAGTGGGTGTGTGCAAGAATTTAATAATAAGGCGGAGAAAGGGCATACAAAGGCATGCACATTTTAGTGGCCTTTTATTGTGGCCAGCCTAATGCACACCATTGCAATAATCATGCTGTCTAATCAGCATCTTGATATGCCACAACTGTGAGGTAGATGGATTATTTTGGCAAAGGAGAAGTGCTCACTAACAGAGATTTAGACAGATTTGTGAATATGTGAGAGAAAAAGCCCTTTTGTGTACATAGAAAAAGTCTTAGATCTTTGAGTTCAGCTAATGAAAAATGGGGGCAAAAACAAAATTGTTGCGTTTATAATTTTTTTCAGTGTATATGCTGTCAAAATTAAGAACATGGGAGGAATATCAGTATTGGCGAATTTTTCAAACTGATCTGTTTTGGCCTTACGTTTGCCATTTCTTTGTCAATTCATCAGATTATTGAATAAATTCCATAGGGTAAGGTGCGGGCAAAGCAGAATGGCAACCAGGCTAGTAACACAATACACCGCTCATTTCAACAGTGATCATATTTACTTAGTATGTTAATTTTTCCATATCAAGACATTCTTCTACTTTTAATCTAAAAAGGAACTCGAGGAGCCAGGGATCTCCAAAAATATGTTGTGTGTGTTATACTTTTATGTATGTTATCTTTTTTGTAAAATATTTATAAAGAAGTTTCTTGCAATACCATGCGCTTGTAGCGATACACCTATTTAAAATATTAATCACTGCTAGGTTAATATTCTTCTTACCAAATCCAGAATTAGTTAGCTGGTAAATTTGTTATCCAAGACAGTAGCGTTTGTGGTTCAAAAAGTCTAACTTACAAAAATAAGAGCAATAAATGTAACAGAAAAGAGATTGATATATTTTATTTATTTTTATAGCATCTCCCAACGTAGATTTTCCTTAAATTATAATTCATCATCTGTAGTCTTTTGTCCCAACCAACAATAAATCACCATTAGAACAATCATAATCCATCATAATGATTCAGCAGATCGAGACAAAGAATATTAAATTCAGTGAGAAAAAGAAATGTAATATTGAAGCTGTGCTTTAGTAGTCTGCTTTTTAATCCTTGGAGAGTGATATGGAATGCAATGTAAAACACTTAAAAGGTTAAAGTAACACTATAGTGTCAGGAATACAAACATGGATTCCTGATGATATAGTCCTGAAGTGACTATTTAGGTCCCCATCTCCTCTTCGATCTCAGTTAAAAGATGATTTTACTCACCTTCTCTTCCACATTGAGCTGATGTCACCATGGCTGGCCCTGCAGTGCATAGAAATGCTGAACGCCGGTGCTGCACACTGTGCAGCACTGGACTAGGGAGCACCTTTAGTGGTTGTCCGAGTGACTGACACTAGAGGTGTTCCTACGCAGTAATGTAAAAGGCAGTGTTTACATTTAAAAGCCTTCAGGGACATACAATACACACCAGAACCACTAAATTAAGCGGTAGTGGTCCTGCTGACTATGGTGTCCCTTTAATAGATTAGGCATGGGCAAAATAAATTGTGATTAGGCTTGAACTGCAGTACGTGTATCACTGTGTATCATTAACTAAAACAAATGTAAGAGACACATTAAAATAGACAGACATGTTTTTGTTGCTAATCATGACATCATTAACAATTGGGAAGTTCCTTTCTACCTAACCAATGAGATAGGAAAAGAGGTCACTGAATGGAAGATGGGGAGGGGGCATGCACTGTTGCTGTTTAGGTGTCTGTTGCTTAAGAGAAAGGAGGGACGCTCTAAAAGTTGAAGTCTTGTTTAGAGTGTATGGCTGACAGAGTTGTGAGGTGGAGAAGAGACCTCTATCAGTATATAGTGACAGCTCCCTGAGCTGGGGATTAAATATATCTGGCTGGCTGAGTCTAATTAGTATACTGAACTGCTGAAGTGCAGTACCCCAATCAGAGTAGCGTTCCTAGAGAGCAAGATGGCTGTCTACTACCAGAGGAAGTGGAGGTCCACCTGCATCATCCCCTGGTGTTCTTAGCCTGTGATCACCCCAGAAGACAGGCCAGTGTTCAGACCTGTCTTTTAGGGTGTTTATATTTGCTGCTCGAAAACAAGTCATTGAGGATATTAGGTGGCTGTCAGACAGCAATGATGGTAATTTAAACATTTTCTAATAAAAAACAAATAAACAGAGGTCCGGTTATGCTTTCTTTTACACTCCATAGCAGTAATGGAGTGCCATCATGATGTTACTTTTAATCTTGTTAATCACAATCTTTACTTTGCTTAAAAGATTCAAATAAAAAATAAAACTTTAACAATGGAGGGGTTAATGTGTAAGTACAGCACACTTACAAATAGAGAGCACTGTTTAAGGTAAGGCAGTGCAAAACACACATTATGTTCCCTTGTATCCACTCCATTAATAGCAGTTCTGAGGTACCTCCCCCAAAGTCCATACAGGTCTGTATCCCATAAACAGCAGGAATGCGTGTCGGGTACCAGGGTATGGACAATGCATTAGAGTGCTCTGTTCCGACCAGTTTCGTCTGAATTAACTTTTTTATTTGTATCTTTTAAAGCAAATTAAAAATTGTGAAGATTAATTGCAACTGCTGATTACTTTTGAATTTGATTTATTATACTGGTACTTTTTTCCATATTTGACATTTATTAGTGTTGTCTTACACAATATACTCGTCTTTTGAAAAAATTGCCACAACACTACGCTGTTGTTCACTTTTTGTGAAAGGGACACTATAGTCACCTGGACAACTTTAGCTTAATGAAGCAGTTTTGGTGTATAGAACATGCCCCTGCAGCCTCACTGCTCAATCCTCTGCCATTTGGGAGTTAAATCCCTTTGTTTATGGACCCTAGTCACACCTCCCTGCATGTGACTTGCACAGCCTTCCATAAACACTTCCTGTAAAGAGAGCCCTATTTAGGCTTTCTTTATTGCAAGTTCTGTTTAATTAAGATTTTCTTATCCCCTGCTATGTTAATAGCTTGCTAGACCCTGCAAGAGCCTCCTGTATGTGATTAAAGTTCTATTTAGAGATTGAGATATAATTATTTAAGGTAAATTACATCTGTTTGAAAGTGAAACCAGTTTTTTTTTCATGCAGGCTCTGTCAATCATAGCCAGGGGAGGTGTGGCTAGGCTGCATAAACAGAAACAAAGTGATTTAACTCCTAAATGACAGTGAATTGAGCAGTGAAATTGCAGGGGAATGATCTATACACTAAAACTGCTTTATTTAGCTAAAGTAATTTAGGTGACTATAGTGTTCCTTTAAGTTTTTTTGTGTGTTACTGTGGTTTTTTTATGTATCCGGGTTTCCACCTCTCGTTCTGTATTGTCTAATAATTAAAAGGACAGACAAATTATGTTTGATCAAACAGATACATTGCGAAGGTACATGTTTACACAAAAAAGTTAAAACTCAACAGAATTTTTTAGTTTTTTTTGTTCACAATGATTTAATTGACAATGCTGTTTAAACCAATGATGGTTATACAATCTGAAATGTTTCATTAGTCACAAAGATACTGTATATCTATATTTTTGTAACAAAAACTGTGTGACACTGCTTGAACTGCCCCTATGACCGAACCTCCATACAAGTCTGCCCCAACAAGCCCTGACTTTTCTTTACCTCGGAGGTCCCCTCAGTGGGTTATGGCTTGTATTCTTTTAGTGAGTATTGGGTCTCTGCCTTAAAGGGATACGCATTTAACTCCTAAATGGAAGAGAATTGAGCGGTTAGATTGCAGAGGCATGGTATATGCATCCACACCATTCCATGATTTTAGTGTCCCTTGAATAGACCTTAAGTCTTAGGGAGAACATTATACATATAAAATCTCACCAGTGGCATGTTACACATACTTTATCAGGTATTAAAATTTGAAGCCCTATGTGACTAGCCAGTCCTTAAAAGTTACTCACTTCTGCAAGCCATCGTATACTCATAGGGTTGAATTTCTACTTGCCAGGGCTAAATATTTACTTGCCAATGTCTAGTGACCAGTAGAAACTTTGACCGGTGCTCTATATGTTGAGCCATTCAATGTTATCGAGAATACGTTTTTGTGCCTCTTTTTTCCCCATTACACAGCAAAACAGTTGGGTTTATTAGTTCTGGGTTGGGCCACCCAATTATTTAATACTGTGCAATTTCCAAGATGGGCATAGAAGAATCTTTACAGCTTTAGCTTAGGCAGCATTCGAAAACAATATATGTTTTGGTGTTTCTCTACAGAGCTTCTATTTAACCTTCTTTGGACTGGTCTAGGCACTTGTTAGGGTAGCCTTTGCAGCATATGTGTTTTAATGTTGCTATGCTTGTCTGTTTAACTAGTTTTACAGGAGGCTGCAAGACTATACAGGGATTGTGGTCCTTCTTTGGGTTGTATGGCCAGTGAGATAGCATTTACAATTTATCAAACACTTTGAAATCAGTCAACTTAATTTGCAGAAATTGTGAAAATCAGACCCCTGCTGCTCATATAATTATGACAGACATCACAGGTGAACTTCAATTATTTAAAAGGTTTATGGAATTGAAGAGAAAATATATGGTCCCTTCCAAGATCACTCTTATTTTTTAAATTAAAATACATATGTCTTTTTAATTTAAGTTGAACTGAAACTGTGAAGAGTGTTGGGTCTTATTTTTTTTATCTAAATCAGTACATAATAATTTAATTTTTAGTTGAAGTGAGAGGAATATAGCTTTATTTTAATAGTGATTGTTATGTGAAAAAAGAGTGATGCCAATAATAATAATAATATATAAAATAGCAATTTTGTCATTGCAGTACTTCATATAGCAATAGTCTAGCCTTTCTCTATTTGCCCTGTTAAACTGTATAAAAAATGTTAAACAAGTCCATTTAGGCTGTTCTGGAAGAATCACAGAGCAAACATGTTGTTGATCCAAGGAGAAATCTGATTGCCAATAGGGAGTCAAAATGTATATAATTGGAAATGGCTACAGTTGTTTTTTTTTTTGTTTTTTGGATCAACAGCCTAAAAGAATGGGCTTCATGGTTGAACCCGATGGACTTAGTCCTTTTTCATCCTATACAACTGTGTAACTATCACAGTTAATTAATAAAATAATCAAACTACAATAGTGACCATCTAAAATACCACCAACACACCCGTTAACTCAAGATCAGAGTAACACTGTATGCGATATAACACAAAAACGGTGTGGTGTACACGTATGTGCAAAATAAAATCACAATGCAAGATGAATGTTAAAACACCAATATTATACCCATCAAGGAAATTGCAATGAAATCACTGAATGCTTACTCGTACAGTATAGTGATTGCCAATTGGTAGTTTGTTGGTAAATCTTGGCACGTATTTGGTGTCTTTAAAAAAAGAAAAGTGTCCGATAGGTAATGTAGTGGTAAATCTTCAATATAGTTCATTGTGGTCAATGAATGTACTGAGTAAACTCAGAGTCAGATTATAGGGACCTCAGTGGATTTCTCTAAGGCAACAGTGTCCAAATGGTAGATACCCAGATATTGTAAATCTACAACTCCAATGTTGATTTGTGTGTCTTTGGGATGGCTTTAGAAAGGCAAAGCATCATGGAAGCTGTAGTTTTAAAACATATGAAGATCTACATTTTGGGCGTCCATGCTCTAAGGGATATGCAGAAGAGATTAGAGGAGCCTCCAGCCCAGAGCAGGCTCCACTCTCAAATCCAAAAAAAGCAGTTTTGTGGAACTTCCCTGTAATATAGTAGACTAATGAACCTTTTTCCCAGGTGTTCTTGTGAGAATAAAATGTAAATTATCACATGGACTTGTTAGTGAGATATGAATGGGTAGACATACAGAGCAAAGTCTTTAGCTACCATGATGTGCATTTATTTTTGAAGCTCTCTACTTCTCTGACATGATCAGTATTTTCTTCCATTTCCTTGACTTCTCTTTTTTATTCCTTTTCATTTTTTTTCCACAAAGTATAATTATACTTTTTTTTAATTATTACATACTTGGCATGAGCGTAAAACAATATTTAATTGTATCAGTATATTGAGACAGAAAATTATCAAATTGATATATTGAATCCCTAGGATGAAGATGAAGGAACAAAATGGCACTAACGAGAACTCGTTGATTCATTAATATCAGTTGTCATTTGTAAAAAGATAAATGATTTAGTTCTTAGCTAAAAAAATGTTTCCATTATTCATATTTTGTGCCTAGGTTTCAGATCAATTGATGTCATTTTATACAACTTTAGAGTTTAATCCAAAACGCTGATGCCAGCAAGCCATGTAATCAACGGCTGAAGGTTGTAATATTATATATATATATATATATATATATATATAAAACCAATCTAGCATCCATATTAAACTGTATAAAAGAAAGTTCAAATTTCTAAACTATTATCAATATAGATATGCTTCATAGACTGGGACATGTTCACTAAACAATGGCTTTTAGGTCGGTAATCCTAAAAATGCTTTGTTCACGACTGTGGTACACTATACAACTACTTCTACAATATTCATAAACAAATCAAAACAAGAGTAGAATTCCTGAAATGTACTGACATGCAAAGCGATAAGTACATTAGAAACTTAGAAAACGGATGGGGTCCGACTTCCGGCGAGAACGGACGCATGGCTTGAGAGCTCCGCCGAAAATCTAGCCTGACAGCGACAACAGAAGCAAAAACTGCACATTTGCCCACCCATCCGTGCTCCTAAGGTATTACCCAACGACTATGTCACCCCCCAAACAGCTGAAGATCATGGACGCGGTGAAAACCCGGAATAAAGACCGGAGAAAAGACAAACAAGATGGCGGCGACACACCTGGCTTGTCGGACGACCAGTCAGATGCTGAATCAATCTCCTCCAAACTATCGGACTCAATGATCACAGAACGAAGTCTGCATAGAATGCTGCAAGATCTCCGCTCTACCATTAGGAAGGATTTCCTACAAATTGACAGTGAACTGAGGAAGGAAATCACAACACTGGGCGAAAGAACTAGCCATCTTGAAAACAAATCCGACGAGCTGTGTGTAGCTCACAATGAAGTTGTTGATAAACTTCAGAAACTCTCAGAAGACAACAATATGCTTCAATTAAAATTAGCAGATCTAGAGGATAGATCCAGAAGGCAGAACGTAAGATTCAGGGGTATACCGGACGATATATCCCACGATGCTCTTCCTGCTTATATACTATCTATTTGTAAAATCTTAGTTCCAGACTTACCAGACTCTGCATGGACTTTTGACCGCATGCACAGACTTCCACGCCCGGCACGTATGGCACAAGATGTCCCTAAAGACACTATTGTGAAGTTTCACTACTTTGCACACAAGAACACTCTGCTCAACGCAGCAAGAAAGGCAGGCACTCTACCTGACCCCTTTCGAAATATATTCCTATTTGCTGATCTGTCAGCTTCCACTATGGCACGTAGAAAAGAATTTATAACCATCACCAAAACCCTACGCAATAATAATATCTCCTACAAGTGGGGTTACCCAACAAAACTCCTGGTCTGGAGACAAGGCAGAACACTGGTTATAACCGAACCAACCGAAGGCATGAAGATAATCACCTCCTGGGGGCTTTGGAATGCAACCACGACAACTTCACATGCCGCACAAGCAACAGACCTCTCCCCGAAGAAACTTCAAGCGGATTGGAATATGACGGGATCGTCTACTACAAAACCATGAACTGCCTCTTAACTCAACATTCGCGGGAAGCGATGAGTATAACCTATACTGCAATATGCTGACAAGTTCTCATGTTCAATTGTTCTCTCTTTATTCTTTAATGTGTAATATGTCATTACGTTTGCATTGAATGTCAGCATAATTGACTCTAAAACTTAGTTAAGTTATATGCCTTAACTCATTTTTAGGGAGTAGATACTATGAAAATGTGGCAATGCATAATTGTACACGCCTGATATGAAGTGCACATTGCGACATGGACCCTTTCAGTTGTGCCTATTAGCCTGGTTCTCCGTGTTCGCTCACGATCACCATGTGTCACTCAGCACAGATTCTGATTTTAATTGCGGGTGAAATTCTAAACCCAGTACTCCTGTACTTGGACTGATGTCCATAAAATGGTAGATTAACATCATTGCACCTAGTAAATGCAGCATATAAGTGCAATCACCGCCTATCTGAATATGAGCGATTAAACTAACTTAAAACCGTGCAACAATATACTACCAATCCCAACTTACTTTAGAAGGAATGAGCGCACGCGCTTGTATCACCAAAAAGTTTATTAAACATAGTATTTTTCTTTAGCTTACTTTATGTTCCTTCCTTGGATAAATCCTAATCTATGACTTTAAAACGGCAAAAAGCGTTGCAGCTGCATGCACCATGTCGCAGGTACACGTTCCCAAATAATAGCTTTCACAAGTGCATATGCTCTGACTGTATATAGTGCTGGGTGCCGTATGCAGGTCAGAAACAACAACCCTTCACCTACCAGCATACGGTGCAACCCGCCCTATTGTATTTATTTTACTTTATTTTAATTTTTTATTTATGTGTACACTTTATATTCGCTAGTCATGTCTTATGGTTTTACAGTTAAGTGGCCGAGTCCTATATTCAATGGGAGAGGAAGGACATCATAGACGATTGAGCGTAGACGAATCACTATTCGGCAACGTCGTCCTTCCAAAACCCCCCCCCCCTGCCGAACGC
The DNA here is from genome assembly GCA_933207985.1 of Pelobates cultripes. Classification (NCBI taxonomy): domain Eukaryota; kingdom Metazoa; phylum Chordata; class Amphibia; order Anura; family Pelobatidae; genus Pelobates; species Pelobates cultripes. The sequence goes on along the minus strand of OW240922.1, from coordinate 13,541,289 downwards.
ATCCTCTAGCTCTGGTGACACGTTAGCAAATATATGAATATTGCAGATATACATTAGCACTACCTTCTTCACTCTTCCAGGCGTTGTAGTTTATGCCACATTGGATCTCCTCTCTTCTAATGATGTTTTTGTTACTTTTGTGTATTCTTACAAGCAGTTACTCACTGTTACGCGATTCACATCAGGCTGGAGGAACTCTCTCTTGCCCCCCAGGTCATGGCTCGAGACACTCATAGTGGTCTCAACATGTCCACTCTACACCTTCTCTTCAAAGAAGGTTCCTTTGTATATAGTTATGTGTTTCTTGTTGAATCCCTCTCTCTTCCCTTCTTCTCCCTCTACTTGTTACCCTCACATCCGAACGCATCACTAAGTAGCCCATCCGTACGCCTTACTGGACGCAATGATACACTTGATACTACTGGCTCTACTTCTGTGGAAGTGAACGTTCAATTGGCCCCTCATACCATAAGGACAGGACACCTAAGCGCAGCCACGAATGCTACCCAATCAATCAATGGCTAATACAATGAAAATTTTATCTCTCAATGTCAAAGGCCTCAACAGCCCGTACAAAAGAAGACAAGCTCTAAAAGACATGCACAACTCCAAAGCCGCTATAGTATGCCTTCAAGAAACTCATTTTTGTAAAAAGAACCCTCCTACTCTACGCTCCTCCAAATACCCCATAGCTTATCATGCTTATGCGCCAAACAAATCAAAAGGTGTAACCATCCTACTACATGCAGACTGGGTATTCACCCCAACCAACCAATATGTTGACCCAAATGGGAGATTGCTAGTTATAGTGGGAGACCTTAACGGAATCCAAGTGACGATAGCGTCCTTATACGCACCAAATGAGGCTCAATTCTCCTTTCTCAACAAAGCCATAAAGAAAATCTCCTCACTAAAACAAGGACATGTTATAATTTGCGGTGATTGCAACTGTACACTAGACCCTACGTTAGATATTCAACGTGCCAACGATAAAAAGCCTAACAAACTAACCATCCACAACAGCAAATCATTTTCCAATCTTATTTTCTCTCACGACCTCTATGATACGTGGAGAAACCTATTCCCAGCTGCTAAGGATTTCACTTACTTCTCTCCGGTCCACTTAACATATACCCGAATAGATATCTGCTTGATAGATAAATCCACTTTACCTCATCTTTTAGATCAAACGATAGGGACCAGAACATGGTCGGACCATGCCCCAATAATTATCACAATAGCAGTGCCTTACCCAACGAGAAGCCGAGGCAAATGGAGATTAAATGAGTCCATTCTTGACACACCTTCGTATTTAGAGAAAATTGCACGCGATCTGCAAAACTATTTCGAGATC
>OW240922.1:13317696-13539835 GCA_933207985.1 Pelobates cultripes | reverse complement strand
TAGGCAATATTCCAGTCAAACTATTTGAATCTAAACATGGTATGTCTGTAGACAAAACCCCCTGTCAGAGGCTCCCTCCCACCTTCTGTATGACCACAAGGCCATTATTAACGCATGTTGTACCAGGTACAGTAAACTAAGCACCACTCTGACCTCTCCATGGCTTCTGACTTGATCTATTAACACCCCAGCATACAGACGCTACTATACCGTCAATAGGAGAATCACATGTTCTCGAGTAAGAACCACTAATAATAACAATAATCAACGGTCCCTCTAGCACCTGTACCTCAACTCAATCTAGCACCACAGGACCTTACAGGTGTTATATGCCATTCTGAATTTGCCCCAGCATGTTGGATCAGTCTATTCCATTCCACTCTAAACCTGCCATGTCCTAATCATTGCTGTAAAACCCGAAGATGCTACGATGCTCTCTGTATGTAGACTATATACACTTGTTTGAATACTATGTACACTTACATTAAATTACTGTACGGTTATTATATTAAGAACTCTGGCAGCAGAATGCTTACTCATATGTACAACCCACCATGTAAACGTTTCTGTATTGAGTGAAATGTACAAAATCCAACCTGTCTGTAATCCCCCCCCACCTACCCCCCCCCCCTTTCTTTTTTCTGTATCCCCACTGTTATTTTACTCTTATGCAAAACTCTCCAATAAAAAATCAGACATGAAAAAAAAAAAAGAAACTTAGAAAACAGTCTCTGATAGTAAATTATACTATTCGTGCATATTCAAAAGAATACAATTTCCCTTTTTCCCTTTTTACTTGTCTAGTACATAAAAGATCAATGTAGTATTCTTCCAATAGTATTGTCAGGTTTAAAACCAAGCTGAGTATAAATTTAAAAATAAATGCACATCATGGAAGCTAAAGACTTTGCTCTGTATGTCTACCCATTCATATCTCACTAACAAGTCCATGTGATAATTTACATTTTATTCTCACAAGAACACCTGGGAAAAATATTCATTAGTCTACTATATTACAGGGAAGTTCCACAAAACTGCTTTTGATTTGAGAGTGGAGCCTGTTCTGGGCTGGAGGCTCCTCTAATCTCTTCTGCATATCCCTTAGAGCATGGACGCCCAAAATGTAGATCTTCATGTATAGCTTGGAGGAAAGACGAGACAGGGGGGATATGATAGAAACATTTAAATACATAAAGGGAATCAACACAGTAAAGGAGGAGACTATATTTAATAGAAGAAAAACTACCACAACAAGATGACATAGTCTTAAATTAGAGGGACAAAGGTTTAAAAATAATATCAGGAAGTATTACTTTACTGAGAGGGTAGTGGATGCATGGAATAGCCTTCCAGATGAAGTGGTAGAGGTTAACACAGTAAAAGAGTTTAAGCATGTGTGGGATAGGCATAAGGCTATCCTAACTATAAGATAAGACCAGGGACTAATGAAAGTATTTAGAAAATTGGGCAGACTAGATCGGCCGAATGGTTCTTATCTGCCGTCACATTCTATGTTTCTATGTTTCTAAAACATACAAAAAACTCATAAGTCTGTGATGAAAAACACAGGTACTATATAGTCTTTGCAAAACATAAATGGATTCCTTTGTTTTTTCAAGTAATCCTGGTTAGCAGCTCATTCCACAGTACAGAGCCCAGTATAGAAAAATGGATCAAACATAAAAGTATATTATAAAGTATCTATCCCACTTAATAAAAGCAGAGATTTAATACTTTTAAAAATTTACTTTATTTATTTATATTGAGCAATTTGAGAGAATATCAGCCTTGGGCTTGATATACTACAAAGTATAACGATACTAATGATGAGGAGTTAAGTTCTAGGTAATAGCAGGTTTAACGAAGACGAAAGAAGAACAAGGATTAACTTTGCCTCTGGTTAGTAAAAACATTATATAATAGTATGAATTATATGAAAGCACAAGATGTTTATCAATGTTAGAAACAAAGGCTAGAACTGGAATAATGTTGTTAGGACATGAATATATTGTAACAAATGTTACAGCTCATTTAGGGTATTTTGACACCACCAAGGTCATATAGAAAAATAGTTCTCCTAGTTTCACATCCCCCACTAATCCCCCACAACTACTGAAACTGTTCAACAGAAACATTTTAATTACTCACGGGCAATTGGTCAAGGAAGATCAGTTCTGGATCTGCTAAATCAGTGGCATGACAACTTGGTCTCTATCATCACCTATTTCCAAGGTTTATTTCAAGGTTATACATAGTTCATTCAAGCTGCAGAATCTCGAGAATTAGTTTTTCACACATGCAAGTCCTTTCTACATTAACTCTCACTACTATCATCTATCCCAAGCTCTGTTCAGTTCCATCTCATATATCTGAACCATCTCTGTCCCAGCCAAAACAGCCTTTACCTCCCACATTCGTCTGGCAAGGTGGTTTTAAGTGAAAACCCTATGCTTTGTTTTTATATAGCTTTTCTTTGTGTATGAAGTGTATTTATTTATGCCTACAATATGATATTTTTCTTTATATTTTTTGTGTTTTTTAAATTTAAAGTAAAACACGCTTCTTATGTGGCACAGTATAAGCACCGAAATCACTTCATCTAAGATTCACTAGTTCAGTTTATAATAGGTGTCATTATGTGAAGTATGCTTAGGATCAGTAGCTTACTAATCCACAGGTGTTCCACCTTGAGTAACAGGCAGCACGGTGGTACACAAAGCATCCCATCTCTTACCAGACCAGGCACCTGCCAACCGGTGTCATTCATTGAGACGCAAGTACCTGCTTTGCTGATTTGTTTGAGCAGATCTGATGGTGGCAAAGCGGCTGCTTGGATCAGTCTCTGCTCTGGCTTCACCAAATAAGCACAGTTCTCTTTACTTGTGCCAAGAGCTGACGTAAGTAGCTGGCATCAGTAGAGTACTACAGGAAGCTGTGCAATTTGTACTTGGGCATTTGCCCAATTTGCTACTTGAACAGGACGGGCCTGCCCTGGTGCCAGGTGGCCTAGGTACTCGTATGCATTGGCTTCAGTACTTCTCACAAAGCACTGGATTGATAGATTGTGGTGACTGCCCTGCCCTTGTGTCTGCAATGCTTCATCACACATTTAATTTAAAAGAAAACGTTTTTTTTTTTTTTTTTTAAGTACAGTGTTCTTTTAAATATACACTTAAGATGATGACAAGCTTTTGGGTCATTGTGAAAAAACTGAAACCATGTGTAACTGTATTATATATTGGCTAATTTATAGAGTTTAAACTTGGACCAATTGGAGTATCACGTGCAGTAGCACCAGATGGGGGTGGTGTAACACCTCTTTTTGGGAAACAGATACACACACATACTGGCACAGCTACACATACACATAATGGCACAGGTACACACACACTGAAAGATACACACCCTCATACAGACACAAGTAATTATTTGCATACTTTTAGCCATCCTCCTCTTTCCATACCGTTCGGGTGCAGGAGGGTGACTTTCCTGGGGTCCAGTTGGCCAGGCTGGCTGAGGATGATGGGAGTCTGGGGCTGCTAGGAATCTGCCCTTTCCTTAGTGTGCCTAGTCTCCCTCCCCTCATCTCTGCATCAAATCATCCATCGCGGCACTCTCTGTTAATTGAGAATAAGTGATCTATTCTCACTTCCACCCAACACCATCTCATAGGGGTCCAGTCGCGCTGTTAAAGAGCCGTGGTGCTGGTGATGCTCATTGAGTGTCCTTAAACGTGAGGAACACTTGATGGGCCTCAACAGTGTGCGGGCTCCGGTGCACCTCATGCAGGCTGCACTGGCAGTAGTTTCACCTCTGTGATGCCGGGACAGAGTTACCAACAGGACACTGGGACAGTGCTCCTAACAGGAACAACTTGGATGTCTGATAACCCTGATTATATAGCTTGTAAATCACAGGACTTTGAATTTCACATACTTTCCAAATAAATACATGTTTACAGTTTCATGACAGTTAAAACTTCAGTTTCAGTAAAAATTTCTTAATATTCACTGACAAAGACCTCCACTCTAAACCCTTCAATTCAGATTGAACAAATACAATTTATCATATCTTGCATGATACACTAAGGAAACAAAACAGGATATAGTGAATTCAAAAATTGTCACAAGAGATCCCATTACTATCATTATAGGAGACAGGTTATCCTCTCATCATCAATATCCTGGATATCTACAATGGTTTGGTATTTACGCTCTACCAAAGTCACATAGCACATCACATGACATCTGTAATGTTCTAGACACTGAAACAAGGTCTATACTAATTCAATATTTACTTGTAAAAAGTCATGTGGATTAGCAGTTCCACTAATTTAAAGGTCAGCTACAACAATACAGTTAAACTAATGTAAGAAGACAGAGCCGAGGACAGGAAATCTTGTGAATCCCTGTGCAGCTATTTCCGCACATTATTCTTGGTTACATTTCCAGTAGTTCTAACTATAGGGATAAATTAAATGTGATATAAGGAAAACTTGAATTTGCGTGAATAGTGTACCCTCAAAAGCTAATACAGTGTTAATGGCAGCAATCCATTCGGAAAGTGATTTTGTCGTTAAATGGAAGCGTGTTTCCTTGAACTGCCACGGCTAAGGGTCAGTACTATTCCTGGAGCCCTGGTGCCACATTCTACGCATGCTTAGATGAATTACTGAAGCAGTAGGCACACACTTCATTAGGTGCACACTCTGGTGCTATCAGACACGACTGTTGCTGGAAAATAATTGCACAATTACTTGACTGTGCAAAGAGGAAAAGTCTGATATTCCAACTTATTAAATGTAAAAATTATATATAAAAATAATTATTCCAATTATTCAACTTAGGTATAATACATTGCATAACAGGCATGTCAAGGTGGGAACAGCCACAGATTACCTTTAAATCATCATATCAATACATTTGTCTTATGAATGCTGAAGAACACGATAACATTTAATTGAATCAATTTACTAGCAAGGACATACATCCCTAAATGATAACGTAACTGAAAGTATAAAGCAGAACACAGATAGAAATATTACATGGATAGGCAATGCAATATTAAAGGATCGCTATAGGGTCAGGAACACAAACATGTATTCCTGACCCTATAGTGTTAAAACCACCATCTAGCCCCCCTGGGACAATCATGCCTCCCTAAATATAGTAAAAATGTTACTGTATTCAAGCTTGAAGCTGTAATTCTGCATGCTGTTAGACTCTGAAAAACAAGCAGTCTGCTGACATCATCAGAAGTGGTAGCCTGATCCAATCACAGTGCTTCCCCATAGGATTGGCTAAGACTGACAAAGAGGCAGATCAGGGGCAGAGCCAGCATGATTCAAACACAGCCCTGGCCAATCAGCATCTCCTCATAGAGCTGAATTGAATCAATGAATCTCTCTGAAGAAAGATCAGTGTCTGCATGCAGAGGGAGGAGATACTGTTTGGATGCATTTTAGGCAGCCATGACCCAGGAAGGATCTCTAACAGCCATCTGAGGAGTGGCCAGTGAAGTTATCACTAGGCTGTAATGTAAAAACTGCATTTTCTCTGATAAGACAGTGTTTACAGCAAAAAGCCTGACGGTAATGATTCTGCTCACCAGAACAAATTCAATAAGCTGTAGTTGTTCTGGTGACTATAGTGTCCCTTTAATGTTTCCTATAATATATATATATATATATATATATATATATATATAATTATATATATATATATATAATTGGAAATACCTGTATGGTTCCCATTGGCAGACACATATAGACATAGAAGACAGTTTAAAGTGGCAATGTTACTTCTGAGTTTTTTTAAAAATACAGAATTTTGTTGGATTACTTTGTTACATGTGAGTAGTGCTGCAACTAACAATTATCTTCATAATCAATTAATCGGCCGCTAGTTTTTCCGATTAATTGGATAAAAAATGTTTTACTGAGGTCATATATATATATATTGCACTTTAAAAAATAACAAAAAACTAAAGAACTTTAAGCCAAAGAAGTTTACATGGTTGCAACTCCTACTCATTATAGTTTTCATTCTGAATGTCATTAAATATTTTTTAAATAGCACGGAATGATGTATCAATGTTAAGACACTGAATTGCCCAATATAAAAAAATCAATTTAATTACATTCTAAAACCTTAACTAAGATAAACAGACAGTAGGCAACATATAAAAGCACATTTGGTGCAGAAAAATGTGATTACTCAGAACATTTGTTTACACAAACAAATGCTTTGTGGCATATGCGTTCTCTGAAACAAATGTCATTTTAGCGGCAATTGCCCATGTCTAGTTGTGAGATTAAATGTCTGCTTTCTGTCTCGAACTCTTCCATTCTTATGGTGTTCCTCATCTTATAAACATAAGCATAAATACAGGAAAAATTGCAATTGCTGTTTAATTGGTAAGATAAAGTCTGCCAAAATATTGGCCGTCAGTTAGGACAAAATAAATTGTATCGCATAAAATCGGTAGGTTCATAAAAACTGATAACGTAAAAGAATAACAGAAAGGTGGCTTTGGTTCAATCTGGTGGTTAAAGAAGGGATGTGAGTGTGTGAGTCAACAGTAGAAAAGATTAGTGGAGAGTGCTGGTGAGGTATGCGGGTTCTATTTGGTAAATTTGGGAGATAGACTTGAAAAATAGAGTTTTTTTTCTCTTTTTAGAGTACAGACAGCTATAGGGAAAACTAAAAAACAAAGCCGTAATTAAAGAACATCAGTGGATGGAGAGAGAAAAAAAACAAGAAAAGAGAGGGAGAGAGAATGAGGAAGAGTTGGAAAAATAATATTGGAAATGAGAGAGTAGTTAAACAAATGGATGGAGACTTGATGACAGTATGATAATGATTAATAGACAAAAAAAAAAATTGGTTTGTCCAAATGCATTTGTATGAAAATATTTTTATTTTGGTCAATTCGAGCTCCATCCACTTGGCATTTTGGATTGGCCAATTTTCATCCATGTGGTTGTATTGGGATAAGCAATTTGGATTAACCAACATGGGGTGAAAATTGGCCAATCAGTCTACTGAAAAATCTGTATATTATCTATATATTTGGCAGTGTACCGATAGGCCTATTTTTATATCATTTGGTTCACAGCCCAACTGAAAAAAAGTAACCAACAGAATAAAAATCACGAGGAGCATAAATCTATATTTATAGATTATATGATTAATAGATAAATATATTTGCTTTTACTGTTTCTGCTTTTTTTCCACAATTGCTCACTGCCACTTGATTTGTAAATATAATTAACATTTAGTGGCTGTCCTCTAACCATCAATCATTGTTTTGTTTTTGCAACAATCATCCTTTTTTTGGCACTGAGGATTGAACCCTGAATCATGAAACAGGCAAAACATTTTTTTATTATTTAGTGTTTCGTCCTTATAGCGTTTTAGAGTTCCGATCGCCGATCGCCCATATTTGGATCAATCAGAATTTGTTTGAAACTGCATGCACAATGATTTAATAATTTGAAAAGAATACAAGATGGGAAATAGATTGGAAGAAAGACACTGGGGAGAGTAAGGTAAGAGAAAGATATATCGGTAAATAAAGATACAAGTATAAAGTGTCTAATCCCCCTGTGCCCATGAAAATAATAAAGTGAAGATATTGTGAGCTGAGCTGGTCATGTTTAAATTGGGGCTGAGGCATAGGACTGTAATATACACATGTATGGCAACCTCATTTTCATGGAAAAAAATTGACACTCGGGGCAACTGCCTTGTGTCTTGCGGGAAATCCTAAAAAATTTTATGATAGGATTTGATTTATGTGACAAATTATAATTTTTTCATTTTTCTTTTTTATTCATCTTATGTCTCGGTATCACATGTTATATATTATCTACCATTCTGAAACACTCTGTTATCTTAACGTACAGAAGAACTTTCTTGAAATAGGTAAAAATAAAATCATTGACCTTTACGAATACTCAGAGGTGACTAAAAATAGCTGCAGGTTGTAGCTGTATGGCTAAAATAAAAAGAATGAATTTGCTGAATGTAAAATGATAGAAAATCTAATTAATAACTGAATAATTATTTTGGACATGTCTATGTAAGGACAAAACATAACTTGACGAACTACAATATATCCATGAGAGAGCAAATATAAAAAGTATGAAAGCAGCAAGTCAACAACAATGATGTAACGGTAAGAAAAGGCAGAGTATCAGATGGGGAGAACCTAGTGTGTGATAAATAAATTGATGTATGTTTTACATATAAAGAGGATACATATTAGTAAAAGGTGTATTATAGGAAAGCAATGTCATTGAAGGTTTTTCGTACATTGTAAAATGGACTACAGTTCATTGTTATATATGTTTTATAGTAGATTATATTCTTAGGGTAGTGTTAGTGTTTGTATGAGCATTAAGGTAATTTAGGGACCAATGGTTAGTGTTAGGGTATTGGAGGGTTAATGTTCAGTGGTAATGTGTATTATATGGTTTTATGTTTAGTGTTAGTGTAGTGTAGGAATTAATGTTTAGTGATTGTTTAGTGCAGGGGTATGCAACCTTTTAGTAGTACTGTGCGAAAACAAGATCTCGAAGTCCCTTGGCGTGCCGGTCCTATTTATTCAAATTGAGGTGTATTTATTACCTTATTCTGCTTGTGTTATTTATGCGTGCTGCAGTTGTTTTTTACGGTTGTATTGTGTGCATGTGTGTGCTGTTATGTTGTATATGTTCATGAGTAGTTTGTGGTATTGTGTGCGATACCTATAAATGTGGGCTTTGTATAGGGGCTGCTTGTGGAATTGTGTGGTTGGTATGTCACATTGTGTGTTTGGTGGTGTGTGTATGTGTGGGGCTACTTGAGTTATTGGGGTTGTTTTTTGTGGGGCTAAATGTAAGGAAAACAATTATGATATGAAAGAAAAATATATATTGGGTCGGGATGACTATATATAAAATCAGAATCAATAAAATATAATCAGGGTATAATTAAAGGTTTCTCTGAGGACATAGTTGGATGTAGAACATGTTCTAAGAACAGTGTTTCCATCCCAGTGAGCTCTGTGGTTATTCTACAGCTATTCTATGGCAAATAAAGCAATGCATGTATAATATGAGATATATCATCTACTCATACAAATAGCTTGCAGACCTAAATACAAAAAAAAAAAAAAATAGAAAGATTGTTACTGACATTTAGAACTATTTTTCACCAGCTAATGGTGAGCCAAGCAGACATTGAATAATAAAACACAGATTTGATGATGATGATACACATTTTCTAAAAATTAGCCTTTATGACCTCGGTGATACTGTCCCTTTAAATATATTTACATTCTATTTCTGCACATTACATAAACAGAGTTCTAAAATTAAACAAAGTGAAACAAGTTCATACAGTGAACAGATTTTCTGCCTTTACATAGATCTCACAGATGATCAAAATGGCTGAGCTCGAACTTCAATCATCAAACAGTAATGTCTGTGAAGCAGAACATTCTAAAAATAATATATGATTCATAGTACGAAAAGCTAAAGTAATAAAAATTACACAGAACTATAAAAGAAAACAGTTCTAATTCAATAATTTTTTCAAACATATATATGAAAAAGGTACCGTTGCAAAAAATAACATTTTCTATTATAATGTTTATAATTAAACTCTCTTTGCATATTGCATGAAAAAAATGTTTTCTTTGGCATTTTGATAGATGGAGTTATTCAGGAGTGGGAGTGTAAAGCATTTATTTTTATAGTTTACTGTTGTTATGTTCTGTCATGGAGGACAGAAGAAATTCTGCTGATGCAGTCATGAAGTTACAGCCCTATGCAAAATCAACAAATTAACTTGTTTCGTTAATTTTCTCAGTGAAAATAAGTTAAGGGTTACTCAGACACTTTTTTTTCTTAAATAATGCCCTTTTGGCATTTTTCATTAGGTTCCCCCCTAAAAGACACTGAAAAAACTTTTAAAAGAAGGTTTTACTTACCTTAGTGCAGCGCAAAGGTCCCGGCACTGCTCATCATGCACGTCATATGCTATTTTATTTCTTTCCTACACTTCCTCCTCTTCTCTCATTGCCCACTTCATCTGCCACTCCATTTACAAGCTCAGTGTGCCCTCTGAGCCAGTTAAATTGTCTAATGAAAGGCTGCATTAGAACATTTAACTGGCTCAGAGGGCATGCACACACACTGAGCCTGTAAAGGAAGATGAAGTGGGCAAGAAGAAAATTGGAGGAAGGGTAAGAAAGAAATAAATGGGTGAGGAGTGAGGGCTCCAGTCAGGGAGGTAGGGAGGGGAAACACATGTGCAGTGTGTGCTGACGACGGATGTAAAATATGCACAGAATTGACACCAGAACACAGTAATGGGCTGCCAATTTCACGACTGTCGGGGGTGCAACTAGTCCCCGGCACACAACTACAAATATATCTCGATGTGCAGTCTTTCAAGCTGAAACTCTGCAGATCTAGACTGCTACCACCATGACCACTTCAAAAAGCAGAAGTAGTTATGGTCGTTGGAGTAACCCTTTAACATTCTCTCAAGTTAAAAAATTCCATTATACACATCTGTAAATACATACATAAACTTGTACAGCACTCACTCCCCTTGGACCTCAGCCACAGATCTCAATAAAAGGAAGGGGCAGGGCTTTCAGTACTGACAGTCAGCTTGCCATCTTAAAGCCCAGCCTACTCTTCTGGTCGGTGGATCAGACTGAAGCTACCTGGGTGTATGTAAGAGAGCAGGCAGATAAACAACATACATTCTTTATTTAATTAAGTTATATTATGGCTGCACAATTGTATTCTATATGAAAGTGTGTTTAATATATGGTCAGCTTCTAATGATTGCCTGCTTGCTTGAGCCTCTAATATTAAAGAACTGATCACTTCTCATTGTTGATCTTTGCACATAACCTGCCTTGCATTTTAAGTTTCACTTGTTTCAATATAAAATACTGTTTCTCAAATTGACATATTTCCAGTGCTTGCTTGTGTTAAATTACAGCTCCTTTATATGATTTATTGCATTAAAATTACTGGGGAAAAAATCAGTAAAGAAAATAAAGTTTAAACTGCAAGAGAGAACAAGTCGATTTCCGAAAATCTGCAACGAGAAATCAAACCGTCGGAGCTCAAACAGGTAGCCAGTCATCGGAAACTATCTGTGTATTACAGAGCTGCTTCACAGTCCCAAAACAAAAACTGTTTATTAGGGGAAATGGCCCAGACACAGAAGAGGACACCGCAGCAATTTATCCTTGCTTTGAAGAACACAGAGGGCGATGGCTGATGACATCACCGCTCTGTGCAGGTAGTGGAGCAGAGCAGACCATAAAGCACTCCAGATGCTGTGGTCTACATCTCCCCTGCTGCTTAATCAGCAGAAAGTGGTGCTACCTTTTGTCAAGTTTGTTATTTCCCAGAGCCGTCACGAGTGGTGGGTTTAGGGAAAACACTATTCCTGTGCAGAATCTTGTGTGATTCTCCATACACCTCAATGCAATATTCTCGAGCATGCACATGAGTATAGCACTGACATCAGCTTGTGGCAGTTCAAGTGTCAAGATTTGAACAAGGCTGGATAGAAGAGGTTGGCACCACATGCGAGGCACAGTAAAACTACCTTCCTCTGCCCCCAACCATGGCCACCGGACCCCCAGCGGAGATGTCACCATCTGTGGTCTTGGCAAATTATGTAAATACTAATTATTAAGTACATTGTACTGATCTTACTTAGAGTGGTGACTTGATCGAGCAATTCTACGACAAAGAGCTTTATCTTTATTTATGATGTAATATATAATATGTTTAGATTGCTCCGAAGTTAAAGTTCTCAATAATGACAGTATTTTTACTAACTTAGCGAATGTCAAAAAAGTGGAAAGATAAAGTATTTTTACCACACTGCTATTACATTAATGTCACATTTTCTAAGGAGTTTATCTAAAGATAGAATTTGCGTAGAGCAAATCTTTACTTTCAATCAATATGACAATAACCATGCTATTATGTGTCTAATGTATGTTTTTAATCATGAATACTTTGAGAGATTTGGCATTTTAACCTGGCTGATATTTTCAGTTTGAGGATTATCTCTGTCAAGTTTGAACAAGTGTTAAAACTCCTGCAGTCCTTTAATGCAATTCTCCATGCAGGTATTTTTTGGAGTGATTCATTCTCCCACTGGTATCAGTTGGAAACTAAATGTACCAGAAACATAAAGAAGGGCAGGTCTAATCAGAGACATAAATGACATAATAAATAGTATTCATTTAAACAATAAAATATGACAGCACATATTGAAAACAAATCCTAGATAATTTAACAGAAGTTACAATTCAGAACAGAATTGTATGCACGTTTCGCAATCTATCGATTGACTGCAGAAATATCAGTACCTGCCTTTTAAATGCTCTGATTACATTATATATTCTTCGTATTATAATTCTTAAGAGATACAAGAAGTGCATTATCTAAAAAAACGGTTACTAAAATTCAAACAGAAAACTTGCCAAATCCGAATACGAGAGGACAGGCATATTCAGCTTCACACTAAATGGTCTGGGCAGGCTGCAGACAGAAGCAAAGTTCTAAAACAATTCAAATAGTGTAAGAGAAATCACAATAGCCTATTAAACAAGCCTCTTTAAGAGATTGCATGTGTCTTTCAATGTCTGTTTACTGTCACCATGGGGCCACCAGAAAGTGGCAAACCTCCATACAATCCAAGTAACAAACTAAAGGTCTGGACACACAGTTTGGTCCTCAGCAGACTTTTTTTTAGGATCAGAGTTGGCAATGTTTTGGTTCAGCAGACCCTCTCCAAACCTTGCCTGATTTACATCAAAGGTCCATGTACATGTATGATTATTGGATGTCTCTACCTCCTCATAAAATTCAAAAGATCTCTGTTGCTTGCTGCATAATTTGGAGGATGCACAAGATGCATCAATGGATTGCGGATCTGCCTATTCAACAATTAAGACTTACAGGGCTATTTACTAAAGTGAAAATTCAAAGTGAATTCCTAATTTAAGGACAGAGTAGCCAAATTGGAAGTATGGCTGGCTTTGAAACTTTTTGCAGTTTTGCTTATTTGATCTTAAATTCACTTTGAATTCTTACTTTAGTGACCAACCCTATTGGTAAAATTAAAAATAGTAATTTAATATATAATATTTAATTTAGATTTTTTTTAAAAGTGCATGTTGGCCCAAGTGTGAATGCTAGTGTGTTTTATTGCAGTTTCACAGTCCCACAGTTAGACATACAGTCATACACATATACTGTCAAATATTGCCACATGCATATAGTCCCAGGCGCATAGCCACTTGCACACAGTCAAGCACACAGTTACAGTCTTCAAGTTGCACGCATACATTCACACAGTTACAGGCAACCACATACAGTCACAGGCAGACAGTCAGAGGCAGTCACACATACACACACACACACAGTTACAGAGAGACAGTCTCACATGCACACACACAGAGAGCTACAGACATTCACACACACACACGTTAAGGGCAGACAGTCTCTCTCACACACATACACACAGTTAAAGGCAGACAGACACAGTTACAGGCAGACAGTCACACACACACACACACATAAAGAGAGTTAAAGACAGACAGACACAGTTGCAGACAGACACATACACAGACAGGTACCTTTTTCCATTATGCTCTAGAGGGGGAGGAGTGGAAGCTTGCATTCCCTGTCTAGCAGTTGGGAAAGCAGGAACTCCTTCCTGCTTCCAGTGTACTGTATAACCGTTCAGTGTAGAGGCTGCAATTAGCTCCCCCTCTGCTGCTGATATAGCCCTGCCCCCCACTGTGAATTTAGCTCTGCCCCATCTTCATATTTCTTGCTCTGCCTCTTTAGCACCGGCCCCTGCATGTGGGAGCTGTGTCGGCCGCCCAGCGCCCCTGCTGCCATGGCGCCCTGTGCGGACGCACAGCTCACACACCCCAAAGGCCTATACATGCACACTAATGTACACATGATGCATGGTTACACAGACTCAATCACTTTTAATGAAGGCAAGGAGGTGTGGCTAGGGCTGCAAATACAGAAACATAAGTGATTTAACTTCTAAATGGCAGAAAATTGGGCAGAGAGAACACGGGGGCATGATCTACAAACTAACATGGCTACATTAAGTGAAATAATTTTCATGCCTATAGTATCCCTTTAAGAAGTAATTTCAGATTACGTTCATAGGAGGTCCTTGGATTCCAAAAGACCCGTTATTTGGGGCAATAAAAAATAATGCTATGGAGCACTATGTAGTGTTCCTTTAAGTCCCCATTATGGTGTCAAGGATTGCCAACGGTCTTTAGAGGAGAACTGTCACCTCCTATGTTTTATATATTGTGTTTGCTATTCTTGATATGTAACAAATATATATTTATGTGACGTGAAAACAAAATAATACAAAATCAAATTAAAACCTGTGTCTGGGCTCCCCATTGTTACCCCTCATTGTTATAAAGTTTGATCTTTGCACCTGGCAGTAGTACATTAGAGTGAAGCCAAATACTGTGTGTGTGCTGTCCCTTTAACAATCCTAAGACTTTTAGGGTTCCTCCTCCTTATTTTTAACATGTGCCCTGGCTGTGCCTAGATTGATTTGAATTGTGATGTAATTTGCTAGAACTTTAACAGATATTTTGGGGAAAACAGATCACATAAAAATAAAGATTAAATCATTATACGTAATATATATTATTGTTTCACGAATCACGAATCTTGGGATAAGTATTAAAAAATGTAATCCTCAGAATCTGCTAAGGAAGTTATGTAATATCTAATTTATCTCTCTTCTAAATCACCCAGTGTATAGCTGTACACCAACAGCATGTGTCCAGGCACAGCATCCAATTCATAAATAAAACCCTTATTTCTTTACACATGAAAAAGTATCATAAATACATTTATTACTTTGCAGATCACTGTGCTGTTCTTGAAAAATGAAAAAATTTCATATTTTCTAAACTCATTTTTTCATTCAAATGAAAGTGTTTTTATTCTTTCTTAATGTATCCTATCCTGATGCAATTGTTTTCTGGTAACAATCGTGTCGTTTATTGCTACAAGTAAATATTTTACCTGTGATTCGAATTTATTCTCACATTTTATAATGGCTATCTGAAAGGTAATTTTCAAAGCAAAATAAAAAGTTCTATAAACAATAAGACCATCAATAGGATTTTTAAAAATGATTGTCCAAAGATGTAAAAGCTTGTGTACATTAAGGTATGATTATGCCCTATTTCTTTGGATATTGCGACTATTTAAATTAGATCATTATCACACATGTATCAGACTGAATAATCTACATTAATTATTAGACATAAGCCTTGAGAGTGATAAGTAAGGATTTAAACTTGAGTAAGGTGTGCTACAATGTCTCAGAAATGGACCATTGACTGTACTTTTTATGAAAAGTTTTGACCTCAGATTGCTGTCAGTATACCGATTTCAAAAATGTCAGCAAAAAAAATAAAATAAAATGCAAATTTTTAATTTACAAAATAGTTTGTTATCTAAAACCCATAACTAATATGAATAAAACAAATACAATGTATAAATGCACAGATAAGATGTATGGCATAAAATGTATACTAGCTCGTTAATGGCACTGCTAAAGGTTGAGTAGCATCTATAACAGCAACATTAAAGGGACACTATAGTCACCCAGACCACTTTGTCGCATTTAAATAGTCTGGGTTCAGTCTCCCAGTCTCACTTGTAAAACATTGTACTTTTAGAGAAACTGCAATAATTACTTTGCAGGACTTAGACTGCCTCTAGTAGCTGTTAATCAGACAGCCACTAGAGGCACTTCCTGGTGGCTAACCCACTTTTGGTTGCCTTCACACTCTGCATATGGACATCTAGCATCAGTAACATCACCGTAGGAAAGCACTGAAGAAATGATCTCCTATGAGTAGGGCCTAATGTGCTCGCAGCACTCACCACACATGAACATTAGCACCTCCTCGTCGGATTATGCCAGAGGATTCAGAGCACTGACCCAGCGCCGTGGGACATGAATCATGTTAGTGAGTAAAGGGTTTTTTAACCTTTTACCTACTGTAGAGCAGGCAAGAGGGAGGGGGGTCATAGGACCCTATAGTGTTAAGAATACAGATTTATATTCCTAACAGTACAGAATCCCTTTAAATAACTCTGTATTTGCAGCATTGAAACAGACTATAAGCACCATTACCACTTAAAATCACTGAAGTGATCATGGAGCTTGGAGTAACTCTTTAACTGGGCTAGAAATAAGCATATCTGTCTAATAAGAGTAAAGTTAACCCCTTAAGGACCAAACTTCTGGAATAAAAGGGGATCATGTCATGTGTACTTGAGGGGTTAATGTGACATCTACAAGGAGATGATGAAGTAAAAAGAAAAACATGTGTCTTGGGAATTTTTCTCGCAATTAAGTGTGTCTTGGTCCAAAAATATTGGGAACCACTGCCTTATATCAATCAAGAATCGTAGGGGCCATGCATATGCACATCACTTAAATGAAGCACCCACGTCTTGCTTGACAGATCATTGCCAGAAATTGCCAGATCATTGCATATATATGAAATATGTGTAATCAGAACCTCTTATACCCTCCATCTAATGCATAGACATGCAAATGATTCTAAGACATCTCTATGTACATTCTGTTTATGGAATGCAAGCTTATGGTCCAAAATAGAAAATTTGAAAGGACCATATGGCATGTCAACCTTCATTTGACACTCCACCCACGCGTTTTGCAGTTATCCCTGTGTAAGTGGTTATTACAGCAACAGAATAGCATTACAGATTTAACTGAAAGCATGGTGTATCTCCATCAAACCTAATCCTTTCCTCTGCTTCATGTTGGTCCTTTAGAATCTTCATTATTGCATACTCTAAAGCCTTGCTACTGCTTTATTAGAACAGCTTTTTCTGTGCTAGAGTTAAAATCATCATTAAACAGGTATTTTCTTTATTGTATTTATATGATCTAAAGAGTAGTCATGTTAGTATGATTAGATTCTTAGTTTTAATTGTCTGATATGCAAATGACAGTTGAAAGTAATTCAACATGAAATATTAATTGTAATTATTAGCTTCTATGCGTGAAGTTTTGATTGGCAGTAGTTGAAAGACTCTTTGTTGAGAGGGACTGGGTTAGGGTTACTGATGATCTTCACACATGTTGATCACTGAGCACTATAAATGTGTCTGTCACTACGCTAAATTCAGTTGGTTACGTTTGGTCTTGCCAAATAGTAAGGCTTTGAAACAAATCATTGATGGACACATAGATTGGAAATAACTGGGAAAAAAGACAATGGAAAAAAAAACCAAATAGGACCTTTTCTACATGCCTTGGATTGCTCATGTTTGATAATACTATTTATTTAAATCTTGGTTCGTGACCCTTGGTTTTCGGTTAAGAATTGTCCTTCTCATTTTTGCTAATAATATCGAATCTGATGATTATAATGATCACTGTTTTTTTATGAGTTATATAACCTTAAGTTAATATAATGAATTCTAGCAAAGCATTATTTTTTCCTAAGGTGCTATGTTTTTTTCACGTGTTTGGAAGAAATTTAGCAATTATCGTGCAGGCATATCTTCTAATAAGCTGGACATTTTCTCTATAATCATCCCTTTTTCTATTACCATGAAATAATCAGAAGGAGCAAGAATGTATATCATATTAGAAAGTGGACTATAAAAGATTGCATTATCAGCAAGTTCCACCAATGTGTGAAATAGCCTGAGCTCATTTATATGTACAATTATTTTGCCTTTGGGATTTAAAACAATGGATGGCAACAGGTCAGTAGTATCTCTAGGGCATTTAAACCAATATATATATAATATTGCATTTCAACTTCAAAGAACACAGCATTGTCGGGAATTATTATACATTAATGTAACCCTTGTTTGGAGCATATTTATCTAGTCGTTTTTTTTTTGTTTTTCACTAAAACTGGAATTAGAGAGATTTAGCAGGAGACATGCAGCTAACTTGAAAGAGACAGGATGGAATGGTGCAATTCTTCTGGCTAACTGGAGAGTAACAGGATAGAGAGAGGTATTAATTCTGTCTAGATTAAGAGAGAGTATTAATTCTGTCTAGAGAGAGAGATATTATTATTCTGTCTGATTGGAGAGTATTAGGATAGAGAGAGGTATTAATTATGTCTGATTGGAGAGTATTAGGATAGAGAGAGGTATTAATTATGTCTGATTGGAGAGTATTAGGATAGAGAGAGGTATTAATTATGTCTGATTGGAGAGTATTAGGATAGAGAGAGGTATTAATTCTGTCTGATTGGAGAGTATTAGGATAGAGAGAGGTATTAATTCTGTCTGATTGGAGAGTATTGGGATAGAGAGAGGTATATGGTTTTGTCTGATTGGATAGTATTAGGATAGAGATAGGTATGGGTTCTGTCTGGTTGCAGAGTATTAGCATAGAGAGAGGTATGTGTGCAGTCTGATTGGAGAGTATTCGGATATAGAGAGGTATAAGGCTCTGTCTGATTGGAGAGTATTAGGATAGAGAGGTATTAATTATGTCTGAATGGAGAGTGTTAGGATAGAGAGAGGTATATGGTTCTGTCTGATTGCAGAGTATTAGGATAGCGAGAGGTATATGGTTCTGTCTGATTGGAGAGAATTAGGATAGAGAGAGGTATGGACTTTGTCTGCTTGCAGAGTATTAGCATAGAGAGAGGTATGTGTTCTATCTGATTGGAGAGTATTAGGATAGAGAGAGGTATTCATTCTGTCTGATTGGAGAGTATTAGGATAGAGAGAGGTATGGGTTCTGTCTGATTGGAGAGTATATGATAGAGTGAGGTATGTGTTCTGTCTGATTGGAGAGTATTAGGATAGAGAGAGGTATAGGTTCTGTCTGATTGATGAAGTAGACCAGAGGATTGATGATTGGGGGGGCAGGGTTACTGGAGATGTAGAGGACAAGAGACAGAATGTTTACTGACTGAGTATAGGAAGAAGAAGAGGGGGTATGGGTGCCTGCTGGCGGAGTATGAAGAGGGGGAGAGGGAAAAGTGGTAATTGCTGACAGGGGATTAAAAGAAAGAAATGCATGGGGTACAGTCTGATCAGGCAGGAGAAACAGATTAAACAAAACAGGTTCAGTGGTTGAAGAGAGGAGGGAGAGGAGGAAAAGGGATGGGGTAGTGTATAATTATAGATGCACTAACAGACATCCCCAAGCTGGCCCCAACCTACTGGACGATAAAGAGAGTGCTGCTGAACCGCTTTCTGCATGGTCCCAGTGTACACTGAACCCTTCCCACTAAATTAGGATGGTGGGCAGGACCCCAAAATTTGGGACAGTAAGGAACCCTGTGCTATGCTCATATGCAGACTTTTTACTCTCTGTTTCTGATTTTATGAAGCTGTAATGCTACTAATGACCGTATAAATTTCCATAAACAAGGTATTTGATTATTTTTGTTACACCTACTGTATGTGAGAAAAAAAATTATATTTGCGTTTATGCTAACATTTCATACCCTTGTGATCAAGGATATTGTATACTGTCTAAGGATTTTAATTTCTCAAATATTTTTTTTTTATAAAGGATGAATGAAGTGTGTACAATAAATTGTGCAAATGTAAATAATTAAAATCGTTAGGTTTGTCTGAAAAGCAATGTGTAGACAAAAAAAAAGCAATTTTAGTGTACGTTTATATGCTAACAATGAATCTCTTGCTTCAAATAAATGTTTTTTTTTTGTTTCAATCAAAAAGTACTCAGTAGTGAAAGGGTTAAATGAAACACCAAGCAATTGTGTCTTTTCTTGGCTCATAAAAACAAATGGGGTTACCGACTCTTTCGTGGAACATAATTGTGTACTATGTATAATATTTTATTTAAAAAAAACATACACAAGACACAAAGACACAAAGAGTTTGGAAAAAAAATGGATTTGCATATAGAAAAGGTTGCAAGTATTACAATGTTATATTTTTTTACAAAGCGAACATTCTACAACAGATTGAAGAAAATTATTTTTTGTAGCTTTGTTGTTTTTTTTATCATCTATTATGGCGTTATATAGTGATATTGATTACATAACGCTGTAATGTACTGTAATCAAATGCACGGCGTGATTATTTTTAGATTGGGAGGAGGAAAATATTTTTGCTGGAAAATTCAAGTAAAATAGTGTAGATAAATTTACATTTAAATTTACTTTGGTTTTTTTTCCCTCAAGTGTATAGTATATTTCATATCGAGATTGATTCCTGTAACCTAGGTCAGAGGTAACAAACAAACATCTCACTAGCAGCAGTTGAACCAGTCTGTGCGTAACAAAATGTTGGCCGCGATTAAAGAGAAACACAGTTCAGTAACAGCTGGAGAGCTATTTTTTTTTGTCTATTCCAATTTCACTTTACCTGTTTTCATACACTACGGTTCTTGGCGGGATTGGACAACATAACGTCAGTTATTTGGCTTCATCATTTTAACTAGTTTTACAAAAATAAGGATAAAAACAGGGTATGGCCAAAGTTTCGCCCAACACTCAAGACGACAAAACAATCAAATAAATGAAATTGTGACACTGAAGATTGGAAACACTATTTAAGAGTGTTCCGTGGGCAGTCTAAACTTTTCTGTTCTAGTTAGCAACTCTTTGAAAAAGAATAAAAATGCTAAAATATGAACCGCAAATAATAACCTTTTCTCCGTAATAAGACTGCTGGGGAAAGAGCCTTAAACAATGATGTTTAAACAGTTGGTTCATTTAAATTTACCAAATTACCTTTTGTAACAGCCTTATATCTCCAAAGTTTATATGCGTCCTGTGATTTATTCTAATTTAGTTGAATGGTAAATATATATTTTTAAATCACCTTAATTGCATACAAAACAGCCATTATAAAGTATGTATGTGTCTGACAACATGATATAACATTAATATAAACTACTGCATTAGCTGGCTTTTGTATTTCGACAGAGAGACAATTTGGAGGAAGCCAATTTAGTTATCACCCACGCTTATTCCACATTTGCTTTTTATTACATTACTTCTAGCTGTCTCTTGTATGTGTTTTAAAAAAAAATTAGTCTATGATGATTCAGAACCAGAAAGGGTTTCATTTCTGGAGCAGGAGTTCAGAAGTCATACCATGGCAGAACATACATTGTAATATACACCAGATTGCAATTCAACAATTTCAATAAGTAGTTTTGATTGGCACAGATAAGGGTAATGATAGAAATATCAATGCATCTTTCAGCAGTATTTTATAAGAACAATACTTACTTTTAAACATTTCTAATCACATAGTATAATTTAAAGGGAGAATCTAAGTACCATAACCACTACATGTTATTATAGTGGTTACCAGGCTAGGAAACTGTATATTATCTCTAAAAGCCTGTCTTTTTTGTGACTTTTATCTTTATCTCTATAGGCCAGGCATTGCCCCCACATCTATTGACTGCCACTATGGCAAGTAGACATGTGCAATTTGTTTCATTCCGAATGTAAATTCGGAGGAATTACGGGAAATTCGGACATTCGGATGCTAATCTAAAAGAGCCGAATTGCCGAAGTGCTGAAGTCCGAATTTCAGAAGTGCCGAACAGAACAGAATTGCCGAAGTGCCGAATTTCGGCAGTGCTGAAGTGCTTCAGATTTCTGAAAAGTGGCAGAACAAGAGAGGGAGGGAAAATTACGTGAATGATGACAGGAATCTTGACCAATAAACTATTAACTGACCCTGGGAGCCCTATAGATGTGTAAGCGGTTGTGGTGGCAATACTGGCACTGGGAGCCCTAAAGATGTGTAAGTGGTTGTGGTGGCAATCCTGGAACTGGGAGCCCTAAAGATGTGTAAGTGGTTGCGGTGGTGAGGGGTAGGGTTAGGGGTAGTTGCAGGGTTAGGGAGCCCTACAGATGTTTCGAAGTTCCGATATTGCTGAAGTCCAGAATTGCCGAAGTGCCAAATTTTTTTACCTACCCAAATTTACGAACTAAATTTTTTGCCCATGCAAATCCCTAATGGCAAGTAACCGTTCTCACTGGAGTTATTTAATAAAGTAAGAATTGTCTGTAACTTAAAGTGAATTTAGAATTTAAAGCCAAAATAGCCGATCTCAGAACATAGCAGACCTTGAGAACTTGGCTTTTCCCTTTTCTTAGTAAAAACAAATAGGGCAAAAAGATTGCAAGCTGCATCACCAGTTTTTAGGGTGGCTAGGCTTAATGAAACACTGTAGGTACTATAACAACTTCATGTTATAACTGTTATAATGCCTTAAATATACCCCTCCCCCATTCCTTAGCCTCCAGTTCTGTATATTTTAATCAAGGCTTGGAAGCGTGAATGTTACTACCTAGCTCTCATACCCAAGAATAATGTGACATTAAGAGAGCATGCACAGTGTCTTTCAAGGCTTGTCATAGAGAATCATTGCATCTAATGATTCTCTATGAAAAGAATTTGATTGGTTTATGTGCCTAAGAAACATAATGCTCCGCTCTGAGGAGCATTGGATTGGACCTTCATCCTGCAGGCAATGCATCCAGCATGACATCAGGCTACGAGGAGCAGTAAACTCATTTATTTTATATTTTACTTTGCCCACAGGAAAGTGGTCCCTAAATCTAACTAGTGACAGGGAGACTATAACACAGGCTACCCCAAACTCCTGCCCTCCAGATGTTGCTGAACTACAACTCCCATGATCCTCAGCCTATTTATTTCATTCATAGAATCATGGGAGTTGTAGTTCAGCAACATCTGGAGGGCCCGAGTTTAAGGAAGGTTTGAATCCCAAACACTGTAGTGTCCTTTTATCCAAAAAACATCAGGGCAGTAAAGCTGAGACCCCTAGAAAGGTGAGAAGGTGAGAGTAGTCAATAAATGAGACAGTCAGGAAACAAACAAATATCTCAGTTGTCCATTTGACAAAGTCACATGAAAAGAGCATGGTCATAAAAATAAAAGTAAAAAAACCTGAAAGTACATCATCATCAAGAACGCATTAAAGGCCTATCAGAAAACACAACAAGACAATAGGATTCTGTTTCCATAGCAAAACAGTCAGAATGGATTTAGCCATCATTTGGCTGCAATGTATCAAGTACATGTAAGCAGTTACAGCCAGTCTCCATCACTTGCAGGCGGTGTGCTGAGTGCACAGACTGTGCGAAGCTCCCTATTCAGATCGGAGAACTGCTCCGATTGCTTGATGGGGAAACTAGACTGATCAATAATTTGCTAATTTGCTTTGCATCAATTTAGAATTTACTAAAATCTAACCTATTAAACCCGTAAAGCACTTTAGCTTGATTAAATGCTTTATATATTAAGAGTGTGTCCTCTTTTTTTTTTTTCATTTTACAAAAATTGCATATTTCAGTAGAACTTGGACCTTATAAATGAACCTTGTTACACCCACTGGATTACTTCCTGGTTTGTTGACATCAGTGGAACTAAACTGGGCAATTGCTCAGAGCACCTGCCTTGTAAAGACTTCTTATTAAGATGCAATGGGAAGTCTCTGATTGGACAGACACATAAATTCTGGGTGGGGTTGGAAGGGGCGGACTTGCAAATGTTGCAGACAACAGAACTACAGCTTCCAGACTATTTTTTAGGTATACCCCCAATTAATAAATGCATAATTAAATGCATGCATGTTTTCATTAGGGGTATACATCTGGGCAGTGGAGTGTCTCTTAAATGTGCTGGCGAAAACTTTGGTGTCTTGGGATGTGCTATTTGATGTAAGTTCTGTCAATGAATATGTGTCTACATTATGGATTTGCTTTGTCCCACAATAGAAGAAAGAAAGAAATCTATATCACTTTTTACTACTTTAAGTTGCCTGAGTCAGCTTCATAACATGTTAAATCTTAGAATATTAATGATTCTCAGCCATCTTAAATGTTAACTAAGCATCATGGGAAATGCAGTATACAAATGTCTGCAGTGACAAGATTAGTCATCACTGCGCTACAAAAGTGCAAATCAGGGGGAAGATTAATGATAGTGCAGTCAGGTTTAAGACAATGGCTCCCATTAATCTTTCAGAAATAATTGTCTATTCATCCAGTCGTCCAACTCAGCCTTTACTAACATAGAGGATAGGTTCACTGTCACATGTCACTTTGATGACAGAAAACACATGTAGAAAAATGTGCCCATTTCTTTTAAGAACACACTCCTTTCAAAAACAAGTATGGCATAACTACTGTCATTAAAGCTGTCTCAAAGTACAACTCCCATGATCCTCACCCAGACTCCTGCCTTTATAACCCCGTGACAGATTTGACTCACAAACAGTATCTCCCTGGACTGAAAAGGAAGGGAGGGCATGACTGCAGGCCAGCAGTAAGGGGGGTGGGGGGGGTGGCTATATTGTATACTTTGTTGCAAAATGAAATATAAAGCAGTTTAGAGGAGGGGCCATATCAGTTTCTCAGTAAAGTGAGGAGTGAGATGGTGCTAATTTCCCACCCACCCTCCCTATAGTGTTTTGACTGTGTATTGCGCTTGTTTTGGTATGTTTCTTGGTTCTGGTTTGTTCTTTCTTCTCGTTGTCACAGCTAGCGGTGTTCCTGGCCAGCACATTGGTAATTGAAAGAAATTGATGAGTCAACTTGGGGAGTCGCAGCCTGCCGAGGGCTGATGTCGGTCGGCAGGCTGATATGAACTCATGGACAAAGAAGTGGTATCTGCCTGTTGGGAGAAGTCTCTCAACAGCTGGCAGTTGGATGGAAAGCTGGTCTGTGTTAAAATTAATAAAGCTGTGGCCGTTGCCCTTACCCATAACTATTGTGTGGTGTTATTATTTATGTAGGGCAACGGGAGGTGTTTTTTTTTTTGGATCAGCAGTCATGCACTCATTTTTGAAGAGATCAGAGTCTCCCCATATTACATCACAGGGTTATTCAATAAACAAGGGCCTGTGCAGAATTTAAACGATAACTTCAAATTGAAGACAGAGCTAGTAAATTAGCTGAATAGGATATTTTTTATTTTTTGGTTATTGAAGCCCATGGAGCAACACAGGAGGGGAGTGGGCCTTGACAGGGCCAGGGAGTTGGCAGGTGAAGTTAAGGTCAAGGGGTGTGGAAAAGTAATGTCTGGACAGGGGGGGGGAGGAGAATAAGGGTTTAAATAACAGCCAATTTGGTGAGCTGGCCTTTTTAATCAAAATCACACTTACTTGATACTTGTCAGGTTTGTGTGGTCTGTTCTTTTTCTTGCAGGGATGGCTTCTGCTGAAGAAATCTTGGCTGGTGTGAGAAGAATGGTGGAAGAGAAGGGGATGGCGTGGCTGCAGGATCAACTGGGGGTCCCGAGCACGTCTGCTCCCCCCACTGCGGTGTCGGAGAGGAGGCCGACCAGGAGGGCACGTCCGCCCCAACGACTCAGCCCGGGAGCACCGACAGCGGCGAGGAGGAGGAGGAGTCCAGCGCCGCAAAGTGGGGAAAAGGCGGCCCAGGCGGAAAGACGGGCCTCAAGAGTCGGAGTGCGCCAGGCGGGCGCTAGTCGGAAGCCCGCCGGTGGGAGAAGGCCCCGCCGCAAGTCTGCGGGCGGGAGGCAGAAGGACACGGCTGGATCCTGTACAGCTGGGATGGCAGCCAGGCAGCAGGGCCGTGATGGTCCGGAACTTCAGCGCCCCGGTGAGTCCACCCCTAGTGGCGATACTGAGGGGCAGGAGGATGGGGTGCTTGAGGACAGCTCGACGCCAGCGCCCCCTCAGGTGACAGGTGGAGAGGCAGATGGCAGGTCAGGGACGGGCTTAACACTCACAGGGAATAGGTCCAGGACAGGTAGCGGTGACAGGGGCAGCAGCGTCTCCGGGCAGACGGGAATGGCGAGGGGGGGTGAATCCCTGCCCTCAGGAAGTTGCCGGGATGAGAGGAGAGGAGACAGCAGGTCAGCGACAGGAGGTTGCAGGGACATGGAGGAGCCGCAGGGGCTGAGGAGGAAGGAGACATGCAGAGGGGTCAGAGGCGAGCGGGAGCCCCCTATGGGCCGCTCTCAGGCGCAGCAGGACAGGAGCTGGGCCAGGAGGTGAGGAGTGAGTAGCGAGCGGCGCAGTGAAGGGGACAGGAGCAGCACCCAGAGGAGGTCAGCAGAGCAGGGGAGGAGCAGGGACAGGAGCCAGTCCAGGAGCCACCGGAGCAGGCAGAGGTCATGCACCAGGGAATGGAGGCTAAGATGTAGGCGCAGTGCTTCCAGTTCATCGGGCGGGAGTTTAAAGGACCAGCAGAGGAGGTCTTACGGCCGGGACGGTCAGGCAGCGAGACAGCGTTGCGATAGTGACAGGAGGAAGTAACGCAGGGAGGAAAGGCGGGTAGGACAACACGTGGACAGACTACCCAGGTTATATTTTCCCGGCAGGTCGAGGAGCGTGACACCTACGGTCCCGAGGAGAGGCCAGGCGGAAAGGAGTCGGCGGCAACAGGAGTCTCCGGAGCCTGAAATGGCGGACGGAAGGACAGCAACCCTGCGGCCGGCCACGGTCGGGGGCACTGGCGGTGAGTCACGAAGTACACCACACACTGGGTCCTTATTGGGTTGCTTAAAATCTTTCATTAACTCCTGGGCGGGAGATGAGGGGTCAACCCCGCAGTTTGGTAGGGTATGGTCGCCAGAGGACGGGGGAGATAAAGAACAAGGGGCGGAGAGGATGGTGACACACAAGTCGGGTGCCATCGAAAAGGGGGACGGTGAGTCGGGAACCGGAAAGGCAGTCGGGTCTGGCCAACAGGTGGTCGGGGGTGGTGAGATAGCGGACGTGGCACGGCAAAACGTGCATGTGTCCTTCGCGGGACCACTAGGATGTCACCTGAAAGCGGAGGTAAAAGAAAAAATTGGGAAGGGGGAATTCATGGAAATCTTCTCCTTACTTCCACTCAAGGAATTTCTCGACTTGAAGGAAGAGGATAAGAAGGACGCTAAAAAAGAAGAAGAGGAGAAAAAGCGGCGGTATCGGAAGATACCCAAGACTTTTGGAAATTGGCTCAGAGCCTTCTGTATTTTGGCGAGCGTAGTCGGGGAAAAGCACCCAGAACGACGTTTGCAGCTGTTTTGTTATTTGGACGGGATAGGGGACGCTTACAGGACTTATGGGGGATTATCATGGTGGCGGTACGACGAACAATTCCGCCAACGGTTGGCAGCGAATCCGAGTATGAGGTGGGATCAGATGGACCTGCCTTTATGGATGAGAATAATGATGGCCCAGAAAAATGCGCCCTTTCAAGGGACGGCCGGTACGGCCACGGGAAGCGCTGTACCGGCCGGACAGAAGAAGGAGTTCTGTTGGCTGTTCAATGAAGGGCAGTGCAAATGGGGGGCATCGTGTAGATTTAAACATGAATGTTCCGGATGCGGGGGAAATCATGGAGTCAACAGGTGTTTTAAGAAAGGAAAATCTAACTTCGGGGGTGCAGCAGGGACAACAGCCACGGCGGTGGCGACTGGGAACGTCGCCGGTGAAGGTCGGCGCGATGCTGCCGTGGTTAAGGCAGTACGGTAATCAGGAAGAGGCGAGGTTCTTATGGCGGGGGTTTACAGAGGGTTTTGTTATCCCATTCAAGGTCAAAGGTCCGGGAACCATGTGTGCAAACCTTAAATCAGTCCGGGACCACCCGGGGGTAGTGCGGGAAAAATTAATGAAGGAAGTCCAGATGGGGAGGATGGCGGGGCCGTTTCCATCCCCGCCGATAGAAGATTTAAGGGTGTCTCCGCTGGGGGTGGTCCCTAAAAAGGAGGAAGGGAAATTTCGCCTGATACATCACTTATCGCACCCACGGGGGTCATCGGTAAATGATGATATCGACGCGGCGCTGTGTTCCGTATCCTATGCATCATTCGATCATGCGGTCGAGTTGGTTCGGAGAGCGGGACACGGTGCACTGATGGCAAAGGTGGACGTGGAAGCAGCATTTCGGCTGCTCCCCATTCATCCGGGTTGTCACCACCTTTTGGGGTGCTTCTTCGAAGGGGGTTTCTTCATAGACCTGTGTTTACCGATGGGCTGTTCCATCTCGTGTTCCTATTTTGAAAAGTTTAGCACCTTTTTGGAATGGGTGGTACGACGGGAGTCGGCTGGGGGATCA
The DNA here is from genome assembly GCA_933207985.1 of Pelobates cultripes. Classification (NCBI taxonomy): domain Eukaryota; kingdom Metazoa; phylum Chordata; class Amphibia; order Anura; family Pelobatidae; genus Pelobates; species Pelobates cultripes. The sequence goes on along the minus strand of OW240922.1, from coordinate 13,511,695 downwards.
ATCGTGCATTACCTCGATGATTTCTTGTGTGTAGGGCCGGAAGGATCTGAGCGGTGTGGCCAGATATTGAGGGTGTTTCAATGGATAGCACACTCTTTTGGGGTTCCATTGGCAGGGGATAAGACGGTTGGCCCCACCTCATGCCTTAGTTTCCTCGGCCTGGAGATTGACTCTGTAAAAGGTGAATGCAGACTGCCCGCGGACAAGCTACTTAAGCTTTGTCAGCTAGTGGACACAGCGTGGCATGCGAGAAAAGTGACTTTGCGAGGGCTGCAGTCGCTATTGGGGAGTCTTAATTTTGCATGCAGGGTGATTCCGATGGGCAGAGTTTTTTGTCGACGGCTGGCCCAGGCGACGAGCGGTGTGCGGTTGCCGAATCATTACGTGAAAGTTTCGGCGGATATGAGAGCGGACCTGGGGGTTTGGAAAAGGTTTCTAAGGGAATTTAACGGTATAGTGTTTTTTCGGGAGCCGGGAGTTTCCTCCAAGGACATAGGCTTGTTTACAGACGCCTCCGGGAGCGTGGGGTTTGGGGCTTATTTAGCGGGGCAATGGTGCGCCGAGGAGTGGCCGGCGGAGTGGAAGACGAGCTCGCTGATAAGGAACCTCGCGTTCCTAGAATTTTTCCCGGTGGTAGTAGCGGTGGCGTTATGGGGAAAGCAGCTCGCAAACAAAAAAGTAGTATTTTACTCAGATAACATGGCAGTGGTCCAGGCTATCAATGGGTTGTCGGCATCATCTCCTGCAGTGATACGGTTATTAAGGCACTTGGTACTTTTAGGTATGTCTAGCAATATAGTGTTCAGGGCAAGGCATGTTCCAGGTTTCTTGAATATAGTGGCTGACGGGCTGTCTCGTTCACAGTGGGAACGTTTTCGGGAAGCAGCGCCGGAGGCACAAGAGGAAGGATTGGCATGTCCGGCAGAAATGTGGCAGCTCGGGACATCATGCTTGGGGAGTTCATAAAGAGTTCCCTGGCACCGGGCACCTGGGCGGCATATGTGAAGGTTTGGCACGAATGGGAAGAGTCGGTGGCACAAGTGGGAGGGGACTGTTCAGAGGAACATCGGTTAGATATACTGTTATGGGTACTGTGTCGACTATTTTCCAGGAAGGCTTCACCAGCTATGGTTGACAGGCACATGTCGGCGTTGGCCTTCCTATTTAAGTTTAATGGATGGGAGGATATAACGAAACATTTCTTGGTCAGGCAAGCCATAAGAGGTTTTCGGAGGGGTAAGAAATCGGTGGATACGAGGAGGCCAGTGTCATTCGCGGTGCTGCAAGGACTAGTGGAGGTTCTACAGGCATTATGTTATTCCAAATATGAAGTTGTGTTGTTTTCCGGGGCGTTTGTCTGGGCATTCTTCGGGGCATTCCGTATTGGGGAGCTGCTTAGCACCAACAAAGCAGGGGTTGGTGGGATTCGGTTGGGGGATGTGACCATTGGTGAAGATAAGGTACAGGTCAAGTTGTGCCGCTCAAAGACGGACATATTCGGCAAAGGAAGCTTGGTAACATTGTTCAAATTGCCAGGGTCTAGGGTTTGCCCAGTGGCTTGTGGCGCCGAATTCTTGGAAGTCCGCCCCGAGAAGGAAGGCTGTTTCTTCATCCATGCTGACGGTAAGGCTTTGTCCCGTTTTCAGTTCGTTAGGATATTTCGTGCAGGATTGGCTAAGCTGGGTCTGGAACCCATGCATTTCGGGACACATTCGTTTAGAATTGGGGCCGCAACGGAGGCGGCTTGGTTAGGTCTGGGAGACGAGCGGATCAAACAGATAGGAAGATGGGAGTCCATTCGGTTCCGCTCATACGTTAGACCGGACAAGTTGGTGTAAAAGGGGACTGGGGCGTTGTTTGTTAAGGGCTCTGCTGTTCACTGTTCTATTTCTTTTAGGTCATTTGGTTCATTCCTACGTTTATTGGGCGCGGAGGAGGGCCGCGATGAGAAGAGACGGAGCACAACTGGGCTTCCCGGTGGAGGCGGTGGTTCTCACTTGGTTGGGTTTCCGGGGTTTCGGTTGGCAGAGCATCAGTAAGGAACTGTTCAATAGGCTGGCATGGGGATCAGTCCCTAATGTAATTCTGGTTCATGGTGGGGGGAACGATTTAGGCTTGATCCCGCAGCGGGAACTGTTGAGGAGGATGAAGAGGGATCTGGATCGGCTACGTAAGCTGGTTCCTGGCGTGGTAGTGGTCTGGTCCAAAATGGTGCCTCGCTTTAATTGGAGACAAGCCAGGGATTCGGCTGCGATAGCGCGAAGTAGGGGTAAGGTCAATAAGACCATGGCGGTTTTCGTGAGGCGGATGGGTGGCGTAGTTGTGCGTCACAAGGAGTTGGAATGTATGCTGCCCGAGTATTTTAGGAAGGATGGGGTTCATCTATCCGACGTGGGTTCGGATTTACTTAATTTGGGTTTTCAGGATGGTATTGCACAGGCCCTGTTTTTATGTGGTGGGGGTCGCTCATGTTCTTGAGGGGGTCAAGTCATGTGCTGTGGCGGAATAGGGCCTGGGTTAAAGAGGATTTAGGTGGAATAGGAAGTGGGCAGGCCAAGGTCTAGGCTGGACTATGCCGAAGTGGAAAATGGTTTGTAGGTTCTAGCTCGTTGGTGGCTACGAATCTGGGGGTGTAGGGGTGTCTGGGTACACCCCTACAGTTAAACATATGGTTATGGGGCCTCTTTAGTAGGCCATGGGTTAAACGTTATGTATTATTGGAATGTTTTATTATGTTATTTGGTAGGGTCATTGTCGGGGGTATTGGGCAAGAAGGTCGGACATAATTAATACTTGTGACAATGACCCTAAATTGTTAAATTGTTGAATTAAAATTTTTAATAAAGCTGTGGACTTTATACTCCAACAGAAATGGTGTCACAGTGTTATTTTATTAAGGTTTTAGCACATGCAGAATAACGACTGTGCACATGTCATGAAGCCCATGGAGCAACACAGGAGGGGAGTGGGCCTTGACAGGGCCAGGGAGTTGGCAGGTGAAGTTAAGGTCAAGGGGTGTGGAAAAGTAATGTCTGGACAGGGGGGGGAGGAGAATAAGGGTTTAAATAACAGCCAATTTGGTGAGCTGGCCTTTTTAATCAAAATCACACTTACTTGATACTTGTCCCTCCCACCCTCCCTTTGTGTTCAGTTGTCTTGTTTGGTAGGTAGTTTCCCGTTTGGTCACAGCGGCGGGAATAGGGCCTGGGTTAAAGAGGATTTAGGTGGAATAGGAAGTGGGCAGGACAAGGTCTAGGCTGGACTATGCCGGAGTGGAAAATGGTTTGTAGGTTCTAGCTCATTGGTGGCTACGAATCTGGGGGTGTAGGGGTGTCTGGGTACACCCCACAGTTAAACATATGGTTATGGGGCCTCTTTGGTAGGCCATGGGTTAAACGTTATGTATTATTGGAATGTTTTATTATGTTATTTGGTAGGGTCATTGTCGGGGGTATTGGGCAAGAAGGTCGGACATAATTAATACTTGTGACAATGACCCTAAATTGTTAAATTGTTGAATTAAAATTTTTAATAAAGCTGTGGACTTTATACTCCAACAGAAATGGTGTCACAGTGTTATTTTATTAAGGTTTTAGCACATGCAGAATAACGACTGTGCACATGTCATGAAGCCCATGGAGCAACACAGGAGGGGAGTGGGCCTTGACAGGGCCAGGGAGTTGGCAGGTGAAGTTAAGGTCAAGGGGTGTGGAAAAGTAATGTCTGGACAGGGGGGGGAGGAGAATAAGGGTTTAAATAACAGCCAATTTGGTGAGCTGGCCTTTTTAATCAAAATCACACTTACTGGATACTTGTCCCTCCCACCCTCCCTTTGTGTTCGGTTGTCTTGTTTGGTAGGTAGTTTCCCATTTGGTCACAGCGGCGGGAATAGGGCCTGGGTTAAAGAGGATTTAGGTGGAATAGGAAGTGGGCAGGCCAAGGTCTAGGCTGGACTATGCCGGAGTGGAAAATGGTTTGTAGGTTCTAGCTCGTTGGTGGCTACAAATCTGGGGGTGTAGGGGTGTCTGGGTACACCCCTACAGTTAAACATATGGTTATGGGGCCTCTTTGGTAGGCCATGGGTTAAACGTTATGTATTATTGGAATGTTTTATTATGTTATTTGGTAGGGTCATTGTCGGGGGTATTGGGCAAGAAGGTCGGACATAATTAATACTTGTGACAATGACCCTAAATTGTTAAATTGTTGAATTAAAATTTTTAATAAAGCTGTGGACTTTATACTCCAACAGAAATGGTGTCACAGAGTTATTTTATTAAGGTTTTAGCACATGCCGAATAACGACTGTGCACATGTCATGTATCTACTTTGCAATTTCCTTGTTAATTATCTGCATTCTCTCAAATCACCCCAATCATTGTTCTCCACACTACTGTTTAAAGATGAATTCTGTTATTTCATTAGCTGGAGAACTGGCCTCAACAGGTGGAATCGTGAGGATTCCTCCCTTTTTGATACCCAGCATGTACTGTCTTATTAGCACTGGGCATTGTCCAATCAAATGCTTCTCTTAGAGAAGCACTGAGGACAATTCTCCTTTCCAATGCTTCTCTTAGAGATGGGTGGTTTTATTGAGATTCAGGGATTTGTGAAAATGTAATTAAAAAAAGTATTTTAGAGCTGCACTAGTTAAAGTGTTGTTTTTTAATACTCATTTTTATGTGGCCATTACTATTAGAATTACTGTTAGAATCCATATAAACTGTTTAACAAGTGGTTTCCTCACTATTCCATTACATCAGCTGTATATTGTAACTCTCAGCAGCCTCAGCTAGAATTCTAAGATTGTTTAGAGGTATAGTCCATTAAGGGCAGTCAAGTTTAGAGGTATGGTCCATTAAGGGCAGCTATCTGCATTGATTTACCAAGATGTAACTGTTAGTACTTAATCACTGATGGCTGTGTTATAGCCACAAGGAGAAATGTACAAACTGTCTACTGTGTCTGACATCCCTTCCAAATGTCCCTTTTTAGCTTGTTTATAGGGGCACTTGGGGCAGTCAGTTTTTAAGAGAGGAAAAAATCTATTTATAGTATTTTAGAAACACTAAGATTCTGGAGGGGAGGGTGGTAAGCCACAAAATACACTGAAAATGTCTCTTTAGTTCTGTAATTGTTTTCAATTCTGCAGGGCCCCTCCACTTCATTGGTAGCTTGATAGCAGATTTGCCTTGATTTAGCAGGTTTTGCACATGCCTAGTGTACTTTCAGAAGGAATTTCAGGAAATTTAATTGAATAGTCATTTGGGCAGCCGAGCTAGCTCAACTCTGTCTGTTGTACGGGTGTCTCTGTAATCTACCCAGCTCTGTGAATTGTATAGGTATCTTTGTATAGCGCCTAGCTTGGTGTATTGTATAGGTATCTTTGTATTGCGCCCAGCTCTGTGTATTGTATAGGTATCTTTGTATTGCGCCAAGCTCTGTGTATTGTATAGGTATTTTTGTATTGAGCCTAGCTCTGTGTATTGTATAGGTATCTTTGTATTGCGCCTGTGGCGGAACCAACCTCGCCACTATGCACTGGAGAAGCCTGGTTGCTCGCCTGCTCCCTTTAGACTATGGCCCTGCAGTTCAGCCCTGTTATTTCCCCTGCTGAAGGTTTATTCGTGCCTTTCTGCCGGGGTGTTCGGTAGATTCAATCTACCGAACAAACTACTGAACGATGGACCACCTGGGAACTGGAGTGTGCCGTCAATTGACCGCCCAGAAGCTGCGGTTAACCACAGCTTAATTGATGAACGTTGGGTGGCCTTTGTTCATCTGCCGAACACGTGGCAGCGGCCATTTTACCTCCCGAACGGCCAGCAGTGTTCAGCGCCCAAACTATGGAACCGAAAACGGACACTTATTGTCGCGAACACCGCTGAGCCGCCAGCCTCCTTACCTCTCCATTCGGTAGTGGAACCGAATGACTGTTCATTCGGTAGTTTAACCGGATGAACAGCATCACCCCAGATAGCTAAGCCATGGAGCCTATTCGTGTAACGAAAGACTATGGGAAAGACTTTGGCTCCATGGCGATTGAACTGTATGTATGTGATCTGAGCGCCATTTGGTAGGAATGTGCGCTCAGATCTAAGCTATCTGGGGATATGTAGGATGTATATGTTTTATGTAATAAATGTGACTGTGTGTAATTTTATATCTTTTACTGAAAATGTGTGTAATGGAGTTTTGCCTCTGTCCTTGGAGATAATTGGATTACTTCCCAATTATCTCAAGGACAGAGAGGAGGGATTGTGATGTAATTGTGGGAGTGTTTAAAGGTGTATGTATGTGATTGGCTAAGGGACAATATGTTTCCCAGTTTCCCATCTGGTTCCCTAGGGGAGTGTCCACCAGGTGGGAGACCTGCATAAAAGCCAGGCAGTTAGCCCCATTAAACCATATTTTGATTGACCTTCAAAACGAAGTGTCGTCTCGTTATTGGGGGAATTGGATGGTATGCCGATTGCCAGGAGTGTAAACTGAGTGTATGCTTTTCCTGTCCGTCTGTTTCCAGGTTTCGTGTGTTTCCTGTTCGGGAGTTGGGAAATTCGTGTGTTTGCAGTTCGGGAGATTGGTGCTTGCAGTAGCTGCCTGTGCATCTGAAAGGGGAATATCGCCTAAACGGTTTTTAACCTCTTGTGTGCAAAACGGTCTGTTACAGCGCCCAGCTCTGTGTATTGTATAGGTATCTTTGTATTGTGCCCAGCTCTGTGTATTGTATAGGTATCTTTGTATTGCGCCATGATCTGTGTATTGTATAGGTATGTTTTTATTGCGCCAATATCTGTGTTTTGTATAGGTATGTTTGTATTGCGCCAAGATCTGTGTATTGTATAGGTATGTTTGTATTGCGCCCAGCTCTCTGTATTGTATAGGTATCTTTGTATTGCGCCAAGATCTGTGTATTTTATAGGTATCTTTGTATTGTGCCTAGCTCTGTGTATTGTATAGGTATCTTTGTATTGTGCTCAGCTCTGTGTATTGTATAGGTATCTTTATATTAATACTCCCAGTAATGTGTCTGAGTGTATAACAGAGCTCCACAGTAATAATACTCCCAGTAATGTGTCTGAGTGTATAACAGAGCTCCACAGCAATAATACTCCCAGTAATGTGTCTGAGTGTATAACAGAGCTCCACAGCAATAATACTCCCAGTAATGTGTCTGAGTGTATAACAGAGCTCCACAGCAATAATACTCCCAGTAATGTGTCTGAGTGTATAACAGAGCTCCACAGCAATAATACTCCCAGTAATGTGTCTGAGTGTATAACAGAGCTCCACAGCAATAATACTCCCAGTAATGTGTCTGAGTGTATAACAGAGCTCCACAGCAATAATACTCCCAGTAATGTGTCTGAGTGTATAACAGAGCTCCCCAGCAATAATACTCACAGTAATGTGACTTTTAACTACAATAAATGTGTTTAGAAATCAGTCTGTGGAAATAAGATACATTGTTCTTGTTCTAAATTACATTTTGATTGTATAAATTGTTATTAGTAAGTCACCTAAAATGTATCAGAACAGCCCCTCCTCTGGCCACACCCCCATTCACACCCCTAAAATGTAAGTGTCCCTCTGTCCATTTGAAATATTGGGAGGTATGTTAGCCTACCAAACACAAACGTTGCCAAAAAGCATTATTGCCACCTGCGAAGGGAGTATATAGTGACTCTTTAAATAACACTCGGTGCGGTGGTTAAGTATTTAATCACAACGGTACTATGGAGTCACACATCCATTGTCAACTTCACCAATCCACCTGTCCTGTACAGAGAGAATGTATAAAACCTACAATGTGTAGAAAATATTGCATTATATTCATCTAATCGAACAGTTTTCTCAGTGTACATTCGTCTATAGAATTCATCGATATCACAATGTGTCTTCCACGGCGTAGCATCAGACAACAGCAGAATAAAAATAAAATTCAAACACAGTGTTGTAAGGGTGTTCGGAGCATTCTCGAGCAATCAGTGTCTGCTCTGTTCATTTCGATATGCAGCTGGAGTAGCCAATGATGTTGTGATGTATGCTTGATTAGCCAATCTGTGGATCTCCATTAGCCTGTAAGATATTGCCTATGGCAGTGGGGATATTTGCTGCACACTCAAGTGACTGATCTGGCCGTTCCTGAACAAAAAATAAAAAATACACCATTTCTTTATGGCCCATTACTATTATACTAGACACCCCTGACATATGGAAAAATGGTTCAAGTTTCTCGATATGGCTTAGAGTGAAAACATATTGAGTATTTTAACACTTTGATATCCTGGAAACAAAGAGGTGAGGTTAGTAATACACTGCTCATTGAAACGAAAAGAATCAAATGATGCCAGCACAATTGTTAAGTTTGGGAACACTGCGACATTATTCACAGACTCACAAACACTCGGAAAGGATCCATTAGTTTGGCCATCCTGATTCATTGTTTGTGGCATTGCATGATAGGAGACTTGCATGATATGTGACAGACAGAGAAGGTTTAAAAAAATCAGTAACCTTACAATAGAACACTGTAATACTCCATTGGCTTTTGTCTCTGCCACTGGCAATAACCATTCTACATTCAGAATCTGCCTGGATCATTTACCGGCCACAGAGCAGTGGATGTTCTAACTTTTATATGGTCGTCTGTCACTGTCATTCTATTGTATATTTAGTTTGGAGAAAATCTCTCTACAAATTGTTCTTAAAAACAAACAAACAAAAAACACTATACATACCATAACCACTGCAGGGCAGTGTAATGGTTATGGTGTAAGGAGTGCCCTGGTGCCACCATTGTAAGGAGTCAAACTTTTTAGTACAATCTGACTTCTTAGCTGAGTTCTTCCAGGCACCATTCCCTGGCTCCGTTACTCCATGACGAGTCCTTCTGTCTGAGCTAAGTCAACCCTTCTCGTTAGTTGAGAGCAGTCAGTTGACACTCTCAGCCAATGAGCTAGTCCTGCATTGCATCTCCTGTTGAGGAACTTCCAGCTCTCCGTCATCCGTAGTGGAGGCAGGGGGCGGCCTAAAATATTCTAAAATAGCTTTACTCTTTACAATAGGGTTGTGCCATGACACTCCATGTTATGCCAGACTGTAGTGGTTATGGTCCTTTGAGTGTTCTTTTCAGAAAAGAAATAATCTTCTAAAACCATCTTGTTCCAAATACCATAAATGCTTATTGCTTAATGCTAGATGATAAAACACTAGAATTATCTACCCCTACATTATAAACTAAATTTTAGCTAATACCAATATAAGCCACAGCCACAATCTGTTCACTACTTTCATACCTCCCAATTGTCCACATTTAGAAGGGACAGTCCCTATTTTGTGCCCAAATCCATCTGTCCTTCTTTTCTATCCTAATGTCCCTCTTTTCAAAAAGCTCTATATTGTTGGTGTGTCTGAATGTATAACAGAGCTCCACAGCAATAATGCTCACATTAATGTGTCTTGAAACAGAAATACATGTGTTTAAAAATCAATATGTGTAAATAAGACAAATTGTTCATGTTCTAAATTACATTTTAGTGGCTTAAATTGGTATTTAGTAATTTACTTAAAATGTCTCAGAACAGTCCCGTCCCTGGCCACACCCACAGACACACCCCTAAAATGAAAGTGTCCCTCTTGGCAGGTATGTTTTGTACATGTTAATGGCTGAACATTTGGCATCATGAATTTGGCAACAAAAAGGCCCTATACCTTATGTTATGAAGTCAAGCATAACTAATCAATCTGGGTAAGAGTTAGCAACACATTAATGGAGACAATTTTCGCTCATTGATTTTAACATCTGAAAGGACTTAATAAGCCAGTGAAACAGATAAACAAAACAAACATTAAATACACCTCATCGTATCTGATGATTCATACTTGGGTACTTCCACTTGTACTAATAAACATTGTTATGCTAATACACTAATTTAAGAATTAAAAACTGATAGCTTAACAAGTCCGATATACCCGAAAAGTCCCCATTTTAGATAAAGATTTTTGAAGAACAGATTGTTTTGATGACATGGACCATTACTGATCCTTAAGGGGTTACAAAGTGTTTCAGTTCTCGAACGCCTTATATTTTATAGTAATCTAATAGCTTCCTTTCACTGGCAATAACGCCACAAAAAATATACCAATCCATCCCTTAAATTAAAAAACAAATGTATTGTGTGGATAACATTCAATGATCAAGGTATATATACATTAAGTCCTACATTATATATACACAATCAGTTGATCTGAAGAATTGTTTCATTCCGAACTGCAATTCATCTGAATTTCACGAACGCCAAGCCAAAATGTCGCAGATACAAATGAAACGTGCAATGGGCAAGCATGTTTGCTTTGATTTGTGATTCATAATAAAAAAAAAATTTAAAAAAAATACATAATAAATAATTATAGATGTTTTACTGACTCTCCGCTTTTTCCTCTGTTGTTTACTTTTTCTCACTTGATTTTTAAACTAAATGACAGAAAAATGTGCCCATCAATGTACTGCTAATATAATCATATAACCTTTATATTTAATATGTTATATTAATGTTTATATATTTTGCAGTACCTAAATTGGCCATTTTAATTAGTCATTCTCTAAATCTTTTTTTTTGTTCACAAATTTTGGACGAGCTGGACAGCCATATGGCTATAATTCAGGTGTCTCCTAATAAATGTTATTTTCGGACAACTCAAATATTTTCGCCATGCGCAAAGTCAATATTCAATTTTACAAATATTATCTATGCGCACATATTCATGCACCTTTATGGAAAGCAAACGAAATATAACGGGACAATTAGACAGATTATTTTATTACCGGTCAGCTGTATTAAATGTGATAAAATAAAAAGGTATTAAAAATAATAACAATTGAAGGAATAAAAGCAAGCAAAATGTGAGACTGAGGTCAGATTTATTTTTATCGTTCACATAGCAGAATGCCATCTGTTATATGACTATGTAAGGAAGATTACAGATGAACGTCCTTGTCCTTTATAAAATATATTTTCATGGCTGTCTGACGAACATTGTTTGTAGCTGCCTGGCAATGCATATTTTTTATGCTTGAGGCCATATTGACAACAGGCTACAGTATTTCATAAAGTATGGCAAATTAAGTGGATCTATCATCGACACAGCTTTCAGCACTATTAGTTGTATTTGTTAAAAAAAAATAAAAAATGTAGTTTCTACGTTTGTTATTGTCTAACAAAAATATTTACAGAGGAAAATGCCCCAAATATAAAATTTAGCTAAGTTTCTAAAAGCAGGGCAATCACCATAAACAAAAATGGAGTAGTCATAACACTCTATTGGTTTCCATGACGATTGCGCCATCTTCTCACCTTACATCTTGATTTAAAGATACAGACTATTTTACCATAGCTGAGTTTAGGGGCATATTAATGTATTTCTTCTCACACCTCCTTCTGAGAATTACTCAGCATTCGCCAGCGCAGAGAAATAATGTAAATGCAAATCATAAAACAACGCATTATAAATTCCAAAAACAGCAGATCTTGAAAATATGTATTTAATATTGAATATTATTTTAGCGTGCTCCATTTTAGAACATATATATAAACATCATTTCAAAGGAACATCTCAATTTATCTGTGAGATTTTGTGCGGATTTTCTTGTAGCTAAATATAGACCTCAAAAGCTCAAACATATGTCAAACATAATTCTGTTTATAAGTGGACAGATTTGTGTTGTGCTTTCTCTGAAAAAAAGAATTAGAAATGCCAACAGACATTACCTCAAAGTTATAAGCATTAGGAAACGTATGAAAGAGTTATTCTTTTATTCCCATAAATAAAAAAAGAAGCTATTTTGAAATGTATAGAACCAAAATGGGGTGCTGTGAGTTCTTTCAAATGCATCTCGAGAAGATGTGATCTATTTAACCCTAGGAAGCATTGTTGCTTGTTTTTGGTTTCCTTGTTAAAAATGTATTTTGTATCAAATTAATTTAAAGAGTTGTAATGAGTTATCTGTTATAAACAAGTTAGGAATGGGTGATTTCAGTAGAGATTCAATCAATACATAAATGAAGACATACATTTGGGTGCTAGTTAGGTAATGATTTTTTGGGGTAGCTATGTTTTAAATATATTTATTGTTGTCTGGGATACCTGTTTAAAGTAAGCATTACTTCTATGAAATACTATGTTAATTTTCTATATTTTAAAACATCATCATTTTGTGTTTAATTTAAAATTCTTGCTATATCAATGTAACGTGAAAAGAGTAACGTTTGTAATGAGCATTTTGTAAATTTGATCGAGTGATTTTTAAAACTCAACCTATGTATGTAGGTTATGAATAAAATCAGTTGGATGCTAACAGCTTTTGTCAATAAGTCTCCTTATTACCAGCTCTGGGCGACATGACAGAAATGGAGTAACTCAATGCACAATGGTGCCTGGATTGTTCCTTCAAAGTGAACCTGTTGGTGAAACTCAAACTTTCCGTAAACATGTTCCTTTTGTTTTATAATTGCAAAAAATGATGTCTTATAAACTTACCTTCTACGGAGCTTCATCAAGTTTTCAGGCATACTCATCTCCACATCAAGGAACCAGCGCCACCATACATCTGCCTTCGTTGGCATGATCTATGTCCTACAGCCTGCCTTGATGACATTGATGCCAGTAGGCATGTACACAGGAAGACAGACATTGGCATAGAGCATATGATGACAATCTATCCACCAGGAGGAAGGGGAGTGCAAATTTATAGGCAATTGTCTTTCAGAAAATGATCCATTTGCTAGTGATTTGGATAGCACAATGTATTGATGAAATCTGAAGAGGACATCATGTATAGTAAGCATAACATGCCACGACCGTTACCCTTTAATATCCATTGTGAGTGTTTTGGTCATCAGCAAAGGCTCAGTAGCCACCTTTTGTCTAAGGGATCAGCATGTAGACAAAGGTAGCTGAAAATATGAATCCTTCATTGATACACCCCACTATATTCCTACATCAAGTCTTCAGCCAAGACTCTGCTACATACACACCATACAGGTTCACCTCGACAGATGCATACTATTATAAATATAGAGCAAATAAAAACAAACAAACTTATCTCTCTGTGAGAAAATGATATCAAATTTGTGGAAGTACATAAGACGAGAAAGAGTGAATTTATAGTTGAGCAAACAGGTTCATATTCTATTTCTTAAAGCATTAAACATAATTGAATATGCAGAAGTTTCTTATCAGCAATGTCTGGAACAATGTGAAAATTGAATGAAAGCACGCTTAAATATATTTAGTTAGTTAAATCATACACAATTACTTGCACAAAAAGGAGAATTTTTAGAATTCCTTTTATTTTGGCAAAATATGTGTGACGGAGCTCCAGTACTCTGACCGAGTACCTCCACCAAATCTGCTTCCTCGTAGCTATCAGGGACCCTGGAGCACTTCAAACACAGTCGCCGAGGCTTGACTGGGATCACTGAAGGCCTTTTGCACACTGGACAAGGCTACTGTGTTTATAGCCCCGGACACCCTTTTCATTAGCAGATTATATCCATTTTTTCAAACACCAGACGACCCTTGGTGAAGGTTAAAACAGCAACTAACTTTAATACACATAGCACACATATTTTAAGCCCCCAACAGCCTAATTTACATACAATAGGGTGCATAAAGTATTATAGTACCAGGAAGGGTGGGGAGATTGAGGAGGGACAAAGCAGCCAGTTTAAACTAGTCTGGCAGTGTCCTTGGGACAACGCCCTGCTGGGGAAACAATAGGACAGGAAAAAGGGGTTGGGTGAGAGGCACAGACAAGCAATACATTCAACATACCCTGCACCAATACTGGGCACATGGTGACCAAAACACAAAAGGAATCTGTGGACCCACACATAGTGTCTGTCTTCCATTCCCAGTGACTACCGTCACACTATCCTAACAAATTCAATGAATGTGTTAAAATATAGTGTTTACATTTCTTCCAAAACGTAAAGTGGCCATTTCTTTCCTGACCACATAGGTGAAGACCAATCCCTATGGGATGATATTGATGCTGTTAGCAAATTTCAAAAGGTACAATAATGACGGTGATTGACATCAACAACAACATAGTGTCAACCAAACTAAACAGCAGATTAAACAATAGTTTTTGTGCTTTAGTTCCTATTGCTGTGAGAGTTGTTGTTCAATAATGCTGAGATGGAACACACTGCGTAATACAAAAAAAAGATACACATCTGTTGGTTACTATGACACCTGACAGACATCCTTTGTTGAAGAACAGAAAAACAACAGCGTTGCGAATGAAAAAAATAATAATATAACAGTGATTTACAGTAAGAGCTGCACTTTTATTGAGTAAAAGCTTTCTCATTTTCCTTATGCAAATCAGCCCCTTAGAAACGACAACACAGATGGACGATAAGTGTTGGGTTTATTAGAAAAAGTTAATTTCGACCTCTACAAAGAGTGAAAGAGCACTTTTCGAGGGATAAGCCGTTTTCCCCATGTAAACATACAATGGAGGGGTAGTTTATTCCCAAAATAACTATCATTCTGCTTGGAGCATTTTCTTTGTGCCATACAAAACAGACACGCTCAGTTTCATTAGAACAACTAATGCAGAGGTGAGTAGGAGTTAATTTATGTTACAAGTTACTCGGATTTAGTGAGCCATGAATGCGCAGTTCAAGCGCGGCCTGCATTTATGAGCCTGATATAGGAGTGAAATGTAAAACCAGAAATCTGCTGTCGTTTTCAGAAAATGCATTTAACCTTGTAAAATAAGGGAGTACAGAGATATCTGAATCTGAATACAAAAGACTAAATCAAATTTCCCACCTAGAAGCCGTGTGTAAAGCATTTCCAGTAAGTAATTCAGGTGTCATTTATTTGTCCTTAAATGAAATTTCACTTTGCGCAAAATTGTAAAGTAAATTCTCCACCATTCTGCAGTCAGAACGTACGTTTTATTTCATGAAAGCAGGACTTGCAAAGCACTAAACCATGATACGAACAAGTATATAGAGTACTGTACACAGTACAGGTTTCAGACACCAACAAAAACAACACAACAATATAACCCCTTAAAGAGCAACGATGGTCTTTAATGCCGTAACAATCTAGTCTATCAGGATTCCAGAATAGAATGACTCACTCAAAATTTACTGCAGAGCTACATGGTCTTGCCCAAACTAAATACACAAGACAATCCTTGATGGCCCAACATCTTTAGAGACGAGATTGTGTGGTTGGCAAAGTGTAACATTGGTCTTTAAGCATTAAGGACATATTGTGGATGCATTACTCTTCAGTATCTAAAGAAGGATGATTACCTAACAATTCTTATATCTCTATAACTCTTGTCTCTTTTTTATTGTTAATGATGAAGTAACAAAGCCTTTGATTAAATCCGCTCTTTCACCTCACCCCAACTGCACAACAAATTTGAGCATTTTATAAAGATACAACGTGGAACCCCAAAAATGTTTTGGCACCGTAGCGCAGATAGTAAACAGATAGTAGTACTTAGGAGCAGGTGTGCTCCAATTAAAAATTTGAATGCAGGGGTTTTTGTTTGTAATGTTTGTGTTTGCAGGAGTGTGTTTGCATGTTGTGTTGGTGTTGTTTTATTGCTGGGATGTATGCACATATACTTGTTTAATTGCTGGGATGGTGTTTGATTGCTGGGATGTATGCACATATGATTTCTGTACGTATACCGCATACATACATAAACGAACAAATTAACACACAGGCACACATATAAAAACATTGACACATACACACACACTCAGATACACACAGACACAAAGATACACACCTTGACACACAGATACACACTGCACATACGCACACACACACCAATACACACATACTGACATACACACACACTTTGACATACACACATACAAACACATATACACTCTCACTGACAAGCACACATATATTCTCACTGACAAACACACATACACACTCACACACTTACTGACAAGCACACATACACCCTCACTGACAAACACGCATACACAAACACTCACTGACAAACACTCATACACTCTCAGTGACAAACACACACACACACAGTGACACACATATACACACACTGACACACACTCAGACACATATACTCTTTGACAGACACACATACACTCTTACTGACAAACACGCAAATATTCTCACTGACAAACACACATACACACTCACACACTTACTGACAAGCACACATACACTCTCACTGACAAACACGCATACACACACACTCACTGACAAACACACATACACTCTCAGTGACAAACACACATACACACACACACACTGACAAGCACACATGCACTCTCACTGACAAGCACATATACACACTCACTGACAAACACACATACACACACAATCACTGACAAACACAGAAACAAACTCCTTAAGAGGCACACACACATTTATTTAGTTTTTTTAAATTTCACTCCACCCAGCCTCCCTACCTTTGGGAGTGCTGGCACGGAGTCTATTTCCCTGGGGTCCAGTGGGGCTGCTGGGCTGAGCAGCTGGCGTGCAGTCCCTGGGGTTCAGTGGGGCGGCTGGGCTGAGCGGCAAGGAAGCTGTTATCATCCTGCTCATCTCCCTCGCGTGCCTCTTAGTGTTGCCGGGGGCAGAGTGACGTCATACTCTGGCTCCGTCATCACTGCGGATCCACAGAACACCAATTGTGAAACGCTGCTCTATAAACATCAGTGTTGTACTTTAGCATATTGCATCTTGGTAGAAGAAACACCATAATCCACAGTGCCCATGGGGGACATTATCAGATAAGTACATCTCACCTCCATTTTACCCTTGGGCCACCACACCACAAGTGTCAATGACAACATTGGGGGTCTTTGCAAAACATGCAAATACCCAGAAGGTGACAGAGACACTTTAAGTAAGTACATGCTGAAAGCAAAAGGATCACCTGACACTTTCGTGTTCTCATGTTTGCAAGTTATCATGCCACACCAAATATTCTGGACCATAATTCCTTTAAATATTCTCCATAATGCATTACCCTAGAGCTTACTAATGCTCTCCCTCTTTTTTTTTTTTGTGAATATATTTTTAATTGACTTTTTCAAAATTTTCATAAAGTTAACCAACAGTGTGGACATGCATGTCCAATCATTTACAATTTTCGTTGTTTTTCTGGGGATACGGTGTTACCTTGTATACTATAGTGACATACAAGCCTCTTTTGAGCTTTTGTGGTCCTTTTTCAGTGGACTTGCAGGTCCTTTTGCAAATACAATAAGACAGGCATAGCTCTAAAGTTCCCAGTGTGTTTACCTTGTCTGGTTCTAGTAGTCTTAATGGAAGTCTTCACTGATGTCTTATGTGCTAAGGTTAGGTGTCATTTACTGTGAGGGGGGGGGGGAGAGGTGGTGTGGTCTCCCTTCTGAGGTCTGCCGGCAGTGGTAACTGTATTTAACATTCTATGTCTTGTGGTCCCTTGTCATTGTCTGCCTGCCTCTTGTATGTGGTAACCTACTCTGCAGCTGCGGGGTTACCTACCTGGTGTCCCTTTCCTCTCTATTGTTGGTGTGTTTACATTTCCCTCTTTTCCCCTCATCTGTATCCTCATATTTCATGTTCTCTATGTTCTGTGCTCGAGCCTGCCTATCTGTGGTGTCTCGTCATCTACTCTTATCTTATGCGTATTGCTGCTCCCCAACCCGCGGGCCCCCGGCGGGAGGGGGGAGGAGGGGGGTAAGGGGGCAAGAGGAGGGGGGGTACTGTTTCCTATCCTGTCCATCTATGGTCTTGTCCGTGCCATCACAGTTGGCGTCGCAGCTCTTTGAAATCCGGGCACTCAGTAGTCAGGATCCAGTGTGTCCATATCGTCAGGTATGTCTGCGCCTTCCCCTCTGCCATTAGGGAGAGCTCCTCTAGTGCTCTGAGTTCCTCCATGTGTTGGTACCATGTTCCCAGTGGTGGTGCGGATTGTTTTTTCCAGTACATAGGGATGAGGCTTTTAGCCACATTAAGTATTCTAATTGTGAGGGATTTTTTGTATATTGATGCCCTTGTCGTGGTGTGGTGGATGAAGAATGTCACAGGGTCCTTTGGTGGTGGGGTGTCAGTGAACCTCCTGATGATTTATTATATGGTCTCCCAATATGATTGAATGAGTGGGCATGAGCATGCCATAGAGCGTGGAGAGTCCTTTTGCTAGGGGGTCTGGGTTCATACAAGTTTCTTCGAATGGTGTTAGTGGTCTGGTGGTGTTGTGTGTTTGGAGTATTGTTTGTGTGAACTCTTTCAATTGTCGGTACCTAAACTGTAGCATGAATGGGTTATTAGTGTTCCCCGTCATGGTCTCTAGGGTCTTGAGTTGGCCGTTGGTGGTGACGTGGCATATTCTTGGGATATCGTGTCCCAAGAGGTGGGCTAGTGTCCTCAGTTCCCTCCCTGGTGGGGAGGTCTCGTTATGGACCTGTGGAAGCAGTAGGGATGGTGTGGTAGTGAGTGACAGTGGTGTGGCCAGTGTGTGCCACACCTGTATAGTTGCCTTGATAAGGGCCGCTAATTGTCTGCCTTGTTGGTGGTCCAGCCAGGGGAGGATTGAAATGGGTCTACCCACTTGTGCTGTCTCTATGTGCTCTCCCTGTATGTGTTCTCCCTCTTAATCCTCTTCCAAGTTTATATGTTATTTTATCCCACATCCTTGCACTAACGATTTAAGTATATTTCCTTCTAACATTTATGTGGAGAAGGTGACAGATTTTCTGCTAATATATATGAACTCCACTGGAATAAACAAACCAGCTCTAAAACCTCTGTTAGTGTATAGTATATAGTATAGTATAGTATAAAACAGTGGTTGCCAGCCCAAACCCCCACAATAAAGACACTACTCATGTATCTTTATGTAGTTTGTAGAAGTGACCTGGCCCTTGTCTATTTTTCAAAACCAGGAAAGGATAAGAATCTCTCAGCCGATCAGTGGTGCCTAATACAATTATTTATGGACTTTGTGACTAGCATGTAACTAAATCTCCATTTGAAAACTCAGTGCTGGTTGAATGAGCAAAATGTATTGCATTTTTATATAGTGATATACATCAATAACCAACACTCCCACCAGTTAATGTAAAAGCAGTGTGGAAACGAATGTCCTACCCCTCTGCTGGTACTCTTCTAACATTCATTTTAGTCATCTATCTTTGGGTGGCTACGGTTTGTTAAGAAAGTTAGGCAAACCCATAAATCATTGCCAGCCAAAGTTGGACAGATAATGCGTCACTTGACTTCCATATTAACCAAGCAACAATCACAGTTTAAAGGCAGTATTAAATGTGCCAATCAGCATTTAATAAACTGATCGGTTGCACATTTCTTGTTGCAATATCAATCAGTTTGGCTGCTCCTGACTAGTTGAAGTCCATTTCATATTTCTCCATATACCTTCTACTTTTTGTCCAAGCCACAAATAAGGCATCTGGCTTCAGACACTGGGGGAGCAGAGAAAGGGTTTTAGTAAAAAATTATCTATGGAGCAGATGCACAAAGGCTCACTGTACCATAACCACCATAATGAACAGTTAGTTATAGCGATTAAAATGCCTGTTTAAGATCAGATAAGCTGTTTTATCAAAAGTGGCTATATGCATCAAGTTTGTCCAGATGCACTGTTCGTTTTAGACATTTGTACAGTAGAAAAATGTGTTTTGACTTAACCCCTTAAGGACACATGACATGTGTGACATGTCATGATTCCCTTTTATTCCAGAAGTTTGGTCCTTAAGGGGTTAAAGGACCACTATAGTGCCAGGAAGACAAACTCGTTTTCCTGGCTCTATAGGGTCTTTAGGTCCCCCCCCCCCCACCATCAGGGTCCCCCACCCGCTGGGCTGGAGGGGGAGGAAGGGGTTAAATTCTTACCTTTCTCCAGCGCCGGGCTCCCTCGGCACTGGGGACTCTTCTCCCTCTTCCGACGTCATCCGCTGAATGCGCATGCGTGGCAAGAGCCGTACGCGCATTCAATCAGTCCATAGGAAAGCATTTCTCAATGCTTTCCTATGGACGTCCAGCGTCTTCTCACTGTGATTTTCACAGTGAGAAGTGCGGAAGCGCCTCTAGCGGCTGTCAATGAGATAGCCACTAGAGGCTGGATTAACCCTAATGTAAACATAGCAGTTTCTCTGAAACTGCCATGTTTACAGCTGCAGGGTTAAAACTAGATGGACCTGGCACCCAGACCACTTCATTGAGCTGAAGTGGTCTGGGTGCCTATAGTGATCCTTTAATCATTTCGGCTGAAAATAATAAAATTCTGGGTTGCCACATTTCAGCGTATCGCAGTTTGACTTAACAGAAAAAATAATAATCAGGAAATCAAATATAACACCCAAAAAAGCACCCCTCAAGAACGTCTAATTTAATCCAGTTTGGCTGTTCCTTCTAAGACTTTTACATTTTCTCTTTTACTATTTTATTTGTATTTTATGTTTTTTATTGGATATTTTATCCTTGTTAATACTTTGGTATATTCCAATTTTTATTAGGCACAACCTTACTCCCTTTCATTTCTCTTTCTATAACACCCCAAAAGCACGAAAATTAACTAAACAGTGCAAAAATATTACCGTATATACTCGAGTATAAGCCGAGTTTTTCAGCACATTTTTTGTGCTGAAAAACCCCAACTCGGCTTATACTCGAGTCACTGTCTGTATTATGGCAATTTATATTGCCATAATACAGACTGGGGGCTGGCAGAGCTGTTACTTACCTCTCCTGCAGCTCCTGTCAGCTCCCTCCTCCTCCGCGCCGGTCCGGTCAGCACCTCGGTCAGCTCCCAGTGTAAGTCTCGCGAGAGCCGCGGGGTCATAGTGCGGCTCTCGCAAGACTTACAGTGTGAGCTGAGAGAAGAGCTGCACGGACCGGCGCGGAGGAGGAGGGAGCTGACAGGAGCTGCAAGAGAGGTAAGTAACAGCTCTGCCAGCCCCCCTCCTCCCCCCACTGAACTGCCAATGCCACTGGACCACCAGGGAAGGAGAGCCCCCCTTCCTGCCATGTATCAAGCAGGGAGGGGGGAAAACAAAATAAATAAATAATAATATATAAATAATAATAATAATAATAAAAATAATAATATAACAAAAAAATTAAAATAATATTAATTAATAATATACAAATATAAATAATAATTAAAAAATAATAAAAAAAATAATATAACTAAAAAATTAAAATAATAAATAATATTAATTTTTTTTTTTATAAAAATGCCCACCCCCCACCAAGGCTCTGCAACACAAACACACACTGCATCACACAAACACACACTGCATCACACAAACACACACTGCATCACACACACACACTGCATCACACACACACACTGCACTCATACACACACACTGCACTCATACACACACACTGCATTCATCATATACACACACTGTAAATAAATATTCAATTAATATATTTTTTTTTAGGATCTAATTTTATTTAGAAATTTACCAGTAGCTGCTGCATTTCCCACCCTAGTCTTATACTCGAGTCAATAAGTTTTCCCAGTTTTTTGGCGTAAAATTAGGGGCCTCGGCTTATATTCGGGTCGGCTTATACTCGAGTATATACGGTATGTATATTAGACTAATAGGAGCATTTTCCTGACATTTTGTTCACAGAACAAGTGAAAATAATTAACTAACAGAGGTAAAGCAGTAAAAAGTATATATATTTTTTTATATATTTAAGAAATATGTAATATATGAATGTAAATATTCCTCCTTTTTCTCTTATCATGTTTTCTTCTTGTTTGATCTGTGAATAATAACATTTAGTGGCTGTTCTCTAGCCACCAATTATCCTTTTTAATCATCAATAATCACTTTTTTGGCACCATGGTTGAAATCCAGGTTCACAAATCCAAACAAGCATGCCTGTGCATTGCACGCTTCTGTTGGTTTGTGATTTAGCTACATTTAGCTAAATTTTACATTTTAGGAATTTGGGCAATCTAAAAATCACCTGATTCTACGAGTTCGGGAATTCTAATAATCACATGTTTTGGAAGAATTGCCGTTTTTAACAAAATAAATCTCCAAGTCTAGATTGTATAACAGTTTTTTTCCTACATCATGTGAACTTCACTTAAACAAATCGAACTATGAGTAAATACAAACATCAAGCATCTATTTTCAATGAAGACTTTTCTGAATGTATTACACCTAAAATTATAATGAGAACAAAACATGCGCTGAAAAACATAACCGCCATTAAAGGACCACCATAGGCACCCAGACCACGTCAGCTTAATGAAGTGGTCTGGGTGCCAGGTCCAGCTAGGGTTAACCCTTTTTTTTTTTAAACATAGCAGTTTCAGAGAAACTGCTATGTTTATATTAGGGTTAATCCAGCCTCTAGTGGCTGTCTCATTGACAGCCACTAGAGGGCTTCCGTGCTTCTCACTGTGATTTTCACAGTGAGAAGACGCCAGCGTCCATAGGAAAGCATTGTGAATGCTTTCCTATGGACTGGCTGAATGCGCGCGCAGCTCTTGCCGCGCATGCGCATTCAGCCAAAGAGGAGGCGGAGAGGAGGAGGAGAGCTCCCCGCCCGGCGCTGGAGAAAGAGGTAAGTTTAACTCCATCCTCTCCATTCAGCTTGGCGGGAGGGGGTCCCTGAGGGTGGGGGCACCCTCAGGGCACTATAGTGCCAGAAAAACTAGTATGTTTTCCTGGCACTATAGTGGTCCTTTAACCGTAGCATACCACATGTATCATCAAGGCTCAATGACACGTAACACCTATGGCAAGAAACATGACATAGATGCTCTAACAGCCGCCCATTCCATTTAATATTAGACAGATATTATAAACACTGTGAACGGAAATCAAAAAACAGCAGCTGGAAGCATTATTATAAATATAAAATATTCTAGACCTTTTTCCTACAAAGTGAAAAAATATATTACTTCGACATAAAAGAAGTCGTTAAAAAGAGGAACAAGAAAGCCACCTGTTGCGCTACAATCATTTGCGTCAATAGGTATGCTAAAAAATGTGCCAATTGAAAACAAAAACAATCACGTATCTACCAAATTGTCATTGATTGTTTATTTAGAAATGTACCCAACACAGAAATATACGCAGAGCTCCGCGGTTTTGCTCAAGAAAGTTGATGGCTGATCAAATGCTGGAATCGAAAGAAAATTGTCGTTCAGACAACTATCAAGATTACACATTATCATAAGTCGTTTTTTTGAAAACTAAGACGCAACACGGTATCCAATTAAATGGTAAAAAGCTTGTTTTTCGAGGAAGACAGAATGGAGAGAAATTCATTTTTTTATTCAATCTATTTTCTTATTATTCAGTCCATAATGTCAACATTTAAGAACAGACTTTCTCTCTAACAACCAATGTTTTTTCTGTTTCAAGGAAATGGCTAAGAGGGATCTCATTCAAGTACTCCCGCAGTAGTAAGCCTCTGCCTTTAAACTTGTCATTGCTACTATTTAAAGCACACTATTACACTGCTTTCTTTTGGTTTAAGAAATCAATCATGTAAGTGCAATCTACAATCTATTGACTCTTGATCTTTTGTAGTCTTCATCCATTTGTGACTAAAGCTCTGTATGTAGACAAAAAGCATTCAACCCCCTCAAATGAGATACTGTAATGGGTACACTAAATACAGTAAAAGGCACTTTTAGAAAAAGCAATCTTTAGAGATAAAACATAACGCCCTATGATAAAATCTGGAGGAGTAGATGTGATGAAAAAGTCATCTTGGGGAAGTATGTAACCCATCTATAATAAGAGAATTCAAAATTTGAAACGTATTGTGCAAATGTATACGTTAATTTGGCAATTTTGAGACCACTATCATACATGGTAGCAGTAAGAGGCCACATGATGTCACAAGAGTTTAAAGTCAGAGTCTTGTTTTTTTAAAATCTTGTTGCTCTTTAACCCCTTAAGGACCAAACTTCTGGAATAAAAGGGAATCATGACATGTCACACATGTCATGTGTCCTTAAGGGGTTAAAGTGGTACTGTCACATTTGAATAAAACATTAAAAATCACCTATAACTATTTTAATTTTCCATTGACTTTTAGATTTGTATTAAAGATTTAGCAAGATGGTGGTACCCATTTTCAGGAGTTGTAGATTTCTACACTTAATTTTAGTTGACATACCTCACAAATATTTATATGTTAAATATAGGGGTACGTAAACATATTGATATTGTGTTTTTTAATATTTGTGAAAATCTGTCATCTATTTATATGTTTAACTATTCACATATTTGCCAATTTAATTTTTTATTTTTTTTTACAAAATAATTACTATACCATACTTTAAGGATTGCATAAGGAACCTGCACACAATTTTTTCAGGCACAGGTCTACAAACATAACATTAAAAAAAGCTTTATTTGAAAATCCAAAACCTATTCTTTGCTACATCTAATATACTGTAGGTCTACTTATTCATCTAATGATGAGCAGAAGAGTACTTACAGTGGTCTTCTCTTCCCAAACCCATGATTCATGATTTTTAGAAAAAAACTTGCATATCGCATTCTCGCTAAATAATATTCACAGTGTGGATGAAGAATATAAATATTTGGTCCCCTTACATTTGACTTTTTTCATTTTGGTCACAATACTTTAGACTTGACAGCAACTTCCGAAAGCTTGTCTTTCCCAAATTCTCTAATCCCAATAACACATGTCACAATTTGCCGCAACATCACAATGCAATACGACCTGTGTTTGTATACGCACAAAAAAGTGGCGGTTTTCCTTTACTTTTCGGTTCGAAGGGTTGAAAAAGTAAATTGTGTCATGGATCTTGTCCATTATTAATCTATCCTGATTCACAAATTCATCAGAGCGACCAACTTCATAAAGTATGTTTGCCTTTAAAACATCTCTCTCGGCTGATGCGTAGATCACAGAAAATAAAGACATCACCTTCATTCTGCCGCCAAATCCTACTAATTAGTTTTTTCCACTTGTTGACCAATATTCCTTTGTGTCTGCCTTTAAGCTATCTTAAATGACAAAATACCTATTAACACTGGCAGAAAGCATGTTTGGCTTTATTGCTCTTTCAATCTGTCTTTTTAAATGGCACTATTGGTGCAAAGATTTGTTTTTCTTAAATTACCTGATGAATAAAATTGGGGCCTATTGTGTCATTGGTTACTGCCTCCATATATGTCAAGCAAGTGTCTTATTTACACAATATTACAGCTGCGGCTCTGGGCTATTTGTTAGAAGAGTACAGGTCATTGAACAATATATTGACAGTTTAGTTACGTTAGAGACAACTCTCTCACAGGTCAAAGTTGAACAGAAATCGAAAAGGTGAAAATATACAGCTAACATTTTAAAATATATATCTATACAAGTCCCATGATGCTCTGCTGGTTTTTTTTTCAGTCAATGCATACAGTAAACACATGCCAGACATCAGTAATGCACAGCATATTGTGATGCATTCTCTCGAGTCTCTTTGTGCAAGACAGAGGGATTTATTGAAACTGTGAATGAATTTTGTTCGCTGGAGTGCAAGATCACAGCCGATTGTTAGTGAATGGTTTGAAGTACCCGTAGATTTAAAAAGTGAATTTATCAGTTGTTTGGTAAAGTACACACTAAGAATAAAAGTTCCTAGAAACATGACACTAATTTATTAATACACATTTACAATATTTATTTATTTTTATAAAGGAAAAATATTGTTTATCAACAAATATAATGCATTTTTGTTAATGCAGAGTGCAAAATAAACGTTTAAGCCGAAGATTGAGTGCAATTGTATAAAACTGATGGCTGCAAACATTCTTTGCACATACGCAAATTGCACTTGTCTGATAAGTATAAAGATGTTTTTTATAATATGGTACATATAGAACCATTCACTATATTATTAGCAGACTACATAGGCAGCCTTCGAGGGGCATTTATTAAGAGAAAAATATTTTTAATTTGATATATTGCCCATTGTCATGTACACAGCTTTTTACAAGCATTGTTGTCACACAAAATAATTAAAAATTTGAAATCTCCAATTAATTGATAATGAGAAGCTGTCAGATTTCAGAAGCCTAATTTTGTTTGTATATAAAAAATGATATTCATGCTTATCACATGAGTTAATTACATTTGTTAGATATTAAGATACATTCATAACTAAGTTATACTTGTTGATCTGAGTGTGTTGTGTCAATAGTGAATTATAAATAACTCACTGGATGAACAAAACACATTTCACAAAATAGTTTAAAAAATTACGTATATTTCAAAATATATGTGTTTGTAATATTAAAATAACTAAATATATAAAGAAGTAGAGACAGAGCAGAGGTAATTCAATGGTAAAAAAAAGAAAAAGCCCTTTTTTTTGCAAAAGTTATTAACATTTACAGACGAAAGCAATTTTGTTTAATTTGTCTGATTGAAGTGTTCCTGACAATCTGTTTTATTCTCATTGATGGAAGCGTACATCATTTTTTTACAATGATGTGAACAATTCTGTAAGGATAAAAGAGATTATAAAGAAGGCGGGGTTTAGATTATCTCTAATGAATATTCATGTGTGCTACTTTTGTAGGTTAAACCAGGCCATTCCATGTAAGACACATGGGGTTACTTTAAATATCACGTTTTGTCCAGATGGGCACAATGCAGGTAAAATAACTGAAATGTAACTGAATTTACAACACTCGTATTTACTAAAGTGTGGGTGCCCAAAAGGTAGATCCCCAAGATGTTGTAGAACTACAACTCTCATGATGCTTTGCACGCCTTTAGTATGCCTTTGGAATTACAAAGCATCATGGGAACTGTAGTTTTGAAATCATCTGACAATCTACCTTTTGGGCCCCCCAAATACGGCACCACAATTTCAGCCAAATGAGCATATCTGACTAATAATAACATCCTGGATTTGTAGCAGGTCTTGCCTAGAACTGTCCGAGTCCACAAAATAAATGCACCTGCATTTTTCAGGCAAATCTATTTATATATGTAGTAATATAAAAACCTTCAGAAAGGTGAGACTTACATGTATGGAGACTGGCCTGCTCTTGTTTATCAGCAAACATAAAAAGATTAAAAAAATAAAAACATAATGTAAATAAATATGTATTTATCTTTGTATGGTGGCTACAAAAAAAACTACAGTTCCCATGATGATTTATATATATGCATACATTCGTTGGTCTCAGGTCCTCTGTATTCTCCCCCACTGGCCAGCAGTTTCAGGTAGGAGGGATTTCAACCAAACAACTGTGCAGCTATGACTTTCCTGTCAATAAAGCCTCATTGCATTAGCAGAAGTTTTTCGTATAGTATGAGGCAGGAATTCCAATAGTTTCCTCACTAACCCCCACCTATTAGTGAAGGGGGCATATTAATAATGAATAGCTGGAAGGTGAATGACCATCATAGGGCTGCAGTCCAAATACAGCTAGAGGTATTTCATATGACTAACTCACATGGACATAAACAGGTTATAGAAGAGTCCTCTTTATAGCCATATGAGTATGGGGGCATGGGAGGAGGCAGGAATATTTTGGCCAGCAGTTCCAGGTGAACGTGCAAGTTGTCCCATGACAGAAGGCAGAGGCAGGAAAAGTGTTTAGCTATTTTAATTATTTTATTGATACATATTTATAAAAAATATATAATATATTAATGATATTAGGCAACATTCAGTGTAAAAAAGATAGAGAGACAGACAGACAGATAGATGATAGATAGATAGATAGATAGATAGATAGATAGATAGATATAAATAATCTTTGCCTTTAAAACATTGTTTTTTTTTTATATATATATATAATAAATTCCTGGCTGATTTCCAATAATTTGGGTCATAGTGACCCTGCAATTTCATCAATCATTTTAAGTTTAAAGTGTAAGAATTTCCAGACTTTGAAGGTTAAAAGTACTATTCTCACAGGTCCAACCTAGCATAATCTCTGCTACAATAACATAACTGACCTAGATTTGTATTTTCCAACAAATTGCAGAACTAATACACATTGAGGTTTCTAAGATTCTGGTAAGTCAATAGGTTCCCCTGTTAGGGAAAGCCAATAATCACAGGGAGTGTCCAACTTTCTCCATTATTCAGCAAAGCTAAGTAGAAGAGAGCGTTCAGTATGGAATCTTAGTCTTAACAAGTGTATAGATACAAGTACATACAAATAATAAATAAAAATTATTTGGCTTCAGATTGAAAGCCTCCATAAATATTATTCAACAAGAGCAATTTTCTGATTCCAAAGAAAGCCCCAAGAGGACATGATCCAAATTGGCAGACAAAATATTTACTGGAAAGGCAGTGATTATGAAATGAACTGGCCACTGCCATTCACTAGTAGTTATTACGGCTGTGGATTGCAGCCATGACTTGCTATAAGGACACTGCATTTCTTAGACCATAACTTGCGTGTTGCTTGGGGGAGCTTTGGGGGCTGATGCCCCAGGTGTTAGATTCTTTAGCACCAGATCTCTGCAATTGATGGAGAGGGCAGAAGGATATTAGTGCTTGGTTTTTGGTTTTGGTTAAGTTACAAATGCTCCTCAAAGATTTTTCTTTCATCAGTAGTATAGTGCTCCACTCTACTTAGAGTGAGGTGGTAGGGCCACCTAGGTGATGGAGGACAGAAGGAGTGGGGGGTGCGGTAGAATAGAAAATTTATGCAATGCCTGTAATATCTAGGTATTGTGACATGATCACATTAAATATCTGGCTGTATGGCATGTGCTTATTTCTGGATTTGGGTTCTTTGACATCCCAAGAGCCCTAGCAGCACACTATTCATTATAAGAGAGGAGATGCCATAGCATAGAAAGGCTGGAATATATCATGACACATCCCCACCTCTCTATTAGTATAAGGGTCATCAGATTTTCCTTTGGGCTCAAGCCCCAGATATTTCTGCAGAATTGCAACACCCCTGGAGTTAAGGTGACATCACATTATCCTGTGCACAGCATACAAGAAGATGTTTGGTCAACAAAATGATAGACAATTCAGTTCAAGGTGGAAGATGGTACCTAACATCCAACTGTGTCCTTATTAAAGTTCCCAATAAACATAACATAAATTTATGAGAGCAATACCACCACATGCAACACATAATGTTGGCACGAATACCGCACTTTAACGGCATGTTACAAGCTGCATTAAAAAAAAATACAAGACAATTGTTTAAATAATAGATCACAAAGCTTGATTATATCGTTAGGCAATATGTTACATTTTCTTTTTCATTTCAGTTAATACAACTCAACGCAGGAAACTCATGACATCGGCTGCTTCAGAGATTGTAGCCTAGAAAAAATAATTTTCAGATTGAAGCCTCCATAGATATTATTCAAGAGGAGCAATTTTCTGATTCCAAATACAATCAACAGTCATGTAGACAACTCAGTATTAAAACACTGGATCAGTTTAAAGATTAAACCTGATCGTCTAACGTAAAACTGCTCAGTATGTACATGCTCTGCTCAATAAATATCATGCCCAGCAGAAAATAAATCACATAGCAGACAAAACATGTCACCTTTAGTTAATCGTGATAACAAAATACAGTTTGCAATACATGCATGTCATTTGTATGGCAGTTAATGCCAAATACAAATATATCTCATCGAAAAACCAGAAGAGAATCTTACAATGTGACAGTCCACCAAAAACATATATATAGCCATGTGCAAGATAATGAATAGCGCTCTAAATTAAATAGTTACGTTTCTAGCAGATAACATTCAAACACC
Organism: Pelobates cultripes; assembly: GCA_933207985.1. Classification (NCBI taxonomy): domain Eukaryota; kingdom Metazoa; phylum Chordata; class Amphibia; order Anura; family Pelobatidae; genus Pelobates; species Pelobates cultripes. The sequence goes on along the minus strand of OW240922.1, from coordinate 13,481,908 downwards.
ATAACAACTACAGTTCTATTGCATTGGTTGTGGAGGTGGGGAGCAGTTTTCAGTGGGCCTCATGTACAAAGTCAAGCCAATCTAAACTGGCTTGACCGCTTACAATGGGAGGGGGGCATAGAACTCCTAGCACCAACACACCTGCTCCCCATTCACACCTGAGACCTTGTAACACCTTGTCACAACATCAGGGAGGGAAAATGGCGGTGTGTTGAGTTATTTTGAGGGGACAGCAAATTCACATTGTTATACAGGCTGTACACTTACTACTTTACATTGTAGCAGAGTGTCATTTCTTCAGTGTTGTCACATAAAAAGATAATAAAATATTTACAAAAATGTGAGATACTGTGAGTATATACTTGTAGTGCGGTAAAAAGAGCAGATATATACTGACTCAGTGTTCCAATTAATGATTCTGTATTGGTAGTTTTGTATTAATTGGCACTTGTAAAAGGATTCATTCTGCTGCTACAATAGAATGAGGACTCTCCAAGGGCACACATTTTATGATTTAAACTTTGTTTGTAGATAATGTTTATTTTGGCTAAACCATTACTCACCCAATAGCTACTTGAATAATTACATTTATCGTAATCAGTAAAGCGTCCAATTACATTTTCAGAGCCATAAAATGAGTGGTAATTTCAGTTTATAATTTCTCAAAATATTCAATCACAGTAGGTCACATCAAATATACTCTGTTTAATTTATCTCAAGGGATATACCACAACATAACAACACAGTTCGAGTCAGTTTAGAAAATAAATGCTGTGCACCATAATATTCAATAATTGATTCATTAATCATTTATTATTTCTGGATTATTATCCATAACATCCCCGGTTTGTTTGTTGCGTTGATATTTTGCTTGTTTTATATTGATTGTACATTTTATTGTAATTTTTTTTTTTTTAAATCTTTCAATAAAACTATTTGAATAGAAAAAAAAATACTTTGAGAGTAAGCAACCAAATATCTTAAAAATATACACTTCCAACTTATACTAGACAAAGACATTTCTGAAGATTTCCTCATGATTCAGAAATTCATGTATCCCCTCTCCCAACGAGAAGCAGGATGTTGGTGGGAAGGGATAAAGAGGGCGGGGCCAGTGATGCAAATATGTCACTGACTCAGTCCAAAGGGATCTCTGTTCACAATAACCTTTTTCCAGTTCTTTGGTCCTGTGAGTCCCATTAGGTTGCAGAAAAAACTTATAGTTACAAAAAAAAAGTTCAAAACCATAGATTTTCCCACAGCTAAGGGCATTTTGTGGACAATGTATTGCACAATAAAATTAATCTAAATAGCTTGTCTTTTACGAGAGAAATTTAGTTAATCAAAATAGTGAGCAATATTACCTATTATTAATTAAGGTTATTTACTAACCTTAATTCAGAGAGAACTCAAAGTGAGTTTCCAATTTTAGGCCAAAGTAGTTGATATTGAGCCATAGCTGAATTAGAGAATTATTTCAATTTGGCTATTTTGGCCTTACATTTGCAATTTGCTTGGAATTAATTTGGAATTGTCACTTTAGTTAATAACCTTGGTATGAAACTGCCACTAACAATTTAAAGTAATATAACTTGAAAAATTGCACCAGAATGATTTACACATCTTATTTCGACTTGGAATTGGTGTGGTTTTATCAAATGGTGGCTGGTCCAATAGTATTTGCATCATGATTTTTATCTACAATATAGACAAACCAACGAGACAGTTGAATGACTTCTCTGATATGTTTTATTCCTGGGGCTCTATTTTTGGAGACTCAGTAAAAGGGACATTATATTAACCCACATGCTGATGTCAAATGAGGACTGTCACTGTCAAAAGCAGACTCAGAATTGTTACAGATTTGTCATTATGCAAGTTAAGCACTTCTTGAACCCCCGAAAATGGCTAACAAAACTTAATATAACTAAATCTTTCAGAAAACACTACATTTTCATCAAAATCGTTATTAAATATTGGACAATAGCATGTATTTAAATTAATGTATACACCAGGAGAATGTCTTGTGAAAAATTTTTTTCAAACATATAGACCATATGAGACTAGGGTCCCAGACCCCCAACCATTATATGAAGGGTTAGGTTTATTCTACAAGGCATTTAGGTTAGTATACAGTTAGTTAGAAATTGTCATGGGATTCCAACCCACATTCTAGGTGACAGAAAAATGTTAGGACATGTCAAGCACAAGCAGAACCCATCTCTCAAAACTCCTCATGCAAGTTAAAGGACCAATCTAGGCACCCAGATCACTTCAGCTAGGATTAAGCCCTTTTTTTATAAACATAGCAGTTTCAGAGAAACTGCTATGTTTATAGAGGGTTAATACAGCCTCTAAAGCCTCCAGTGGCTGTCTTGTAAATGCTTTCCTATGAGACCGGCTGAATGCTTGCGCAGCTCCTGCGCATTCAGCCAAAGGGGAGGATCGGAGGCGGAGTGGAGGAGGAGAGCTCCCCGTCCGGCGCTGGAATAAAGGTAAGTTTTACCCCTTTCCTTTCCCCAGAGCCGAGCGGGAGGGGGACCCTGAGGGTGGGGGCACCCTCAGGGCACTATAGTGCCACTATAGTGGTCCTTTAATGTAATGTTATGTTTCCCACCATTTTTATGTGGACCCTCTTGTATTATAAATAAAAGATATCAACCTTTTTTGACACCTTGTTTTATTTACACATGGATTCAAACATATTTTGGTGAGTTGCATCTTTTTAGGCAGAATAATTACCCTTTGGTGTAATTTTTTGAAAAAAAAAATAATGCTACCTCATTGAAGATAAAGAAGACACTGCAACTTGGCTTACTTTGTGTCTCTAAAATTCTTAGAATCATTCCAAGAGTAAATGCCCTACTAGTATAGGAGATATCACGGGAGGCTAAGACGTGAAGGGGTATTTCTCCCATATATATGTAAGGAGTGACTGATAATAAAGTGTTTTTACGGAGCCACTTAAACTGGGACAGATCTGATTGTGCCCGGATAGGACATACTCATCTGTGGATCATATTACTTTCAACTGAGTCATTACGACCACTTGATCAGGGTGGACCATATGATGGAGTAAATGAGTAAGATGGTTGGTAAGTATCTTTGGGAAAAAAATTTAAATAGAGCAATTTAGTGCAATCTTCTAAAAAAGCAGCCTTGTATGATCACCATAGCATTGCATGAGCTATTGCATGGAATCAGTAGAAATTAGTTATTTCCTGTGTAATTTTTTTTAAAGAACACTGGGGTTCCAGTGGATATATCATGTGTTAGGATGCCAGTGCCAAGGAGCAACAAATGATGTAAGTGCAGATACAATGCTACATCTCAGTGGTAGGACCATGTTATCTTGTTGACCCACATCAGGAAATAGAGTTAAGAAACTAAAAAAGGTCACTATTTTTGTATTTCACATGTGGTGTGGAAAAGATGGTAGAATCTACTCAGGGTCATTCACTGGAGTGAGAACTCAATGTGAATTTAACATTTTACGCCCAAGTAGCCAAACACAGCATAGCTGACATAAATTTTAAAATTCTTTTGAATTCACTTTAAATTCTCAGGTTAGTGACTAACCCTCACTTTCTCCCGATGTTCAGTATCCCAGATCTCAAGTAAGTCTATTCTGTTCATAACCCTATTAAACATGTATCTTGTTATTCTCAATGATGAACCTCGTTGCCTTCGCTCTGTTGCTCCCAAATTGTTGTTTGTGTTTTGTTTTTGTGGAAAGGGAATGCTATGCAGTGCTGTTTGATCTGCTCAGCTGTTTACATGGTTAGCTGCTGATGCATGTTATAGAATCGCACAGAATTCAGTTGTGTTTCTTCCTCGTGTTTTGTTTTCCTGTCATGTCATTGAGGTGAGAAGATCCGTAAAAGAGCACAGTTAGATAGGCGTTTAATAAAATGCCATCATTATCTCTCCTTTTCTTTCTCATTGTGAGGGATATCACAGTTTGAACATCCCATTTTAGGCGAGAATACCTACATAATTCCATGTAAATCAAATGTATAACTATTTGTAGTTTGCAGCAGTTAGTGATACTATAGTGATCAGATCTACTAATTCAATATTTATTTATTTGTATCTGTTTCATTAGACTGCCTGCATGGTTTTCAAAATCCCTATTTTCTTCTTGTATACCATCACAACTTCCTAAACTTTTTTTATGAATGGGGAGTTTTTGATTGGCTTAGAGCATCAACTGCCCATTCTAAGCTAATGAGCGGCACCATAGCCCAATGTTGCCCAAGACTTCCATTATCTAGGGCAGGGGTCCTCAAACTGTGGCCCTCCAGATGTTGCTGAACTACAACTCCCATGATTCTTTGAATTACATAGATAGCCAGAGAATCATGGGAGATGTAGTTCAGCAACATCTGGGGGGCCGGAGTTTGAGGACCCTGAGCTAGGATTTCAAGTAGAGGAAGGACAGAGTGACAGAGCAAGCCAGTGCTGAAACACAGAATTTGGGGGTTACACCTTTTCGTAAACAATTTAACCCCTAAATGTGAGCCAGACCCAGGGACCACCTGGCACCATAACAACTTCATTTTAATGAAATTGTTATGGTGCCTAAACTGGTCTTTTAACCGCACTACAAGTATGCTATTTCAATAACTATTCAATAAGCTATCTTGGCAGGATTTTCACACTATTTACTTGTCAGTCAGCCAAGTAGGTGCAGTAAGGGGCTACATCTCAAGACCCTAAAAAGGTGTGATTTTGCCCCAGTCCTGCACAACAAAATGTTCCATATTTACTACCATTGACTCACTGAAACAGTGAAATGCCTACAAGACCCCTTTCCCCCACTTAACCCCAAATAAAGTTGGCTTTGCAACCTTCCCAGCAATTAAGACGTACATGTTCATGAAATACAGAAAGTGGAGGATTTAATTTATTGACTTCTCTCCATTATCAGCTACAGAGAAACCATAGAGAAAAGCTGAAAGCACAGCTAAAATTGTTCATGAAACACATATTTGGAAATGTATGTTTCCATTCTAATACGAAAGAGATTCCCTTTAAGATTTTAAAGAAACTGAGTAGCTTAAAGAGATCAGCTCAAAGTAAGCTACAGTGTTTAGAATTGTCGCTCAAAGTCTCCGAGCTAAAACCAGCTCTGTGTGTTGCATTCTCATTTGTAACTCTTTCCGATGAGTTCAATGCCTGCTCCAAGAAAGATCATTTGGCCATCAGTCATCTACTGCCTTGGCATGTTCTAACTTCGAGCTTGTTATGTATTCCCGATGCACCTAGAAGCTAGATAGTTTGAGTCATAAACAAAACCCAAAAGAAGTCTGTCCTTTTCTATGATAGATAGATTAGACAAGATCTCACCTTAAGCTGGAGGATGATCAAGAAAAATAGACCTTGTGAGGAACTCACAATAATACAGTTATGTGGGGTGCAATAAAGGGGGGTTTTACACAATTATCTTCTGTATGGGGTATTTTTTATAAACAGCAGGTACATAATAATAGATGTTTTCAGTTCTATCGTAGTTTTTTTTTCCTGTAGGGGGGCAATAAAAATGCAGCGAGTAAAATGTTGCAAAGATTATATTGGAGGTTGAAAAATTTTTGATGCATAAACCTTTCCAAGGATGAATTAATTGCAAGGTATTTATTTATTTACCTAGTAAATATATTTAAAGGGACACTATAGGCACCTAGACAACTGCATCCCATATGGGGAAGGCCAAATGTGCCTACAGCACTCATTGCCCATACGCATTAGATCCTCCTTTGGCTTATGTCGGAGGAGGCATAGTGCAACACAGCTCTGAGGGATATTGGCGCTGGAATTGGTTAAGTGCATAAAATGTTATTATCCCTTTACAATGCCAGGGAGTCCACAAGGGGCAAAGAAACACGTTAGTGTTAGGAATGTTCCTTGAAAAGTTATCACAAGAAGCATTTGGCCAAGGCTGCAGGACAACTAAGGATTTCCTCCAGATGTTCATTTAGATCCTCTCCACATTTTATGAAGTCTACTTTTTGTTTTCTTTTATATTTAATAAGATGCATCTCTTATCCTGATCCATATCGCCATGAGTCTGGCATGCAAGAATGGCAGTTCACGACACTGTTCATTCCTGAGACTTATCTGGATATGTTCCAGTGGTTCTGGATCAGTATATACCATGCATCGCATTGTTCTGCTTCAGTTCATACACTGGAATTTTGCATCTACTGTCATCTACATTTTTCCTTAAATCATGCTTCCATCTAGCTAGGCATATCCTACATATCCTACATTTTTTGCCTCTGGAAAAATGATCGTTAATATTTCTTTGTAAACAAATCCCAAAATATGAGAATTTCTACGACATCTACATTTAGCTCACATTTAGTGTAAAAAAAGCCTTATTAATTGGAAAAATTATAAAAATGTTGTTCTTTATATTTTAGTCATGGGTCACTTTTAAGGATAGGGTTAAACCTTTATTAGATATCTTCTGTCTGGAGAAGCACTGTTTAATATTTCACCTTTAATTTTGTACACTAAGATAATTAGTGCATTGATGAATGATTCACGTAGTTGACAACATTAAAAGCAGCATAATAAAATGAATCAATTAAAAGAATGAAAAAGTATATTGTTATGGAGTCCATGAGAAATGTGACCTGAAGTCCCGCAGGCGGGAATCAATATTCTTAGCAGGCAGATTCAGAATAGAGAAAGGAAATCCGAACTGCCTGCAGTGTGAGCTGATAGAATCTGCCAAAAATACAACACAAGTGATGGTATCAATCAACAGCCATCATTAATATGCCATATCGGCACCTACTCAGACTAACAAGCATGGGATATATAGTAAAATCTATTAATCTGGAAGGAAAACTATACAAATATTCTTTGCTTGCTTTAATGTTAGTGAAAATGCTGATTTCTGTGCAAAAGACTGAATTAAGAAATCTATTTTACCCCAGACTCTGGCTTTAGAAATGGATTTTTCCCAATTATAAAAGCTTCTTTGCATTTCCCTATTAAAACATGTGTAGAATGTGCAAATATGACTAAAAGTGCACTTTAAGAGCAAAAACATTATAGTTGGTTGTGTGCCCAGTGATATGTCAAAATGTTTTTGGATGATTTGGCACAAATCTAGGATCTCCATGACCTCGTGCCTTGTTGTCCATATGACTAATGTGAAGTTACGCTTCCATATTAGCCATATCAATTTTGTCAAAGTTTGGGTGGCATCCATTGGCTGAGAAAGTCAGCTGACAAGCTTAACCAAGGAATGGCACACAAACAGAGGTGGAATTGATACTGCTACTACAGAAGTGGAACCTCTGCAATAGCAATATGCAGAGTAAGGGACTGGACAAAAGGGAAAGTTAATGATGTGACAAACATTTAAGAAATGGTACAACTCATAACTAGAGGATAGCACCAGATCCCTGCTGATATCATACTCACTATAGTGCTTATTCTGCAATAAGACTTTATGTAAGCCACCCACGCATTTCTTGTAATGTTACATCATTCTAGAAATGTAGTACCACTTTTCTATAATTTATTTTGATAGAACATTTAAAGGGACACTATAGGCACCAAAACAGCTTTAGCTTAATCAAGCAGTTTTTTTACATAGATTATGTCCCTGCAGTCTCACTGCTCAGTTCTCTGCCATTTAGGAGTTAAATCACACCTCCCTGCATGTGGCTTGCACAGCCCCCCTAAACACTTCCTGCAAACATCATCTAATGTTTATACTTCCTTTATTGCAAATTCTGTTTAATTTAGAATTTCTTATCTCCTGCTCTGTTAATAGCTTGTAAGCCCCTGCAGAAGCCTCGTATGTGTGATTAAATTTAAATTTACAGGGCAGGAGATAAAAACTTTTGGAGTTACAGATAATTGAAAGTGAAACCATGTTGTGGTCATGCAGGTTGTGTCAGTCATAGCCAGGGAAGGTGTGGTTAGGACTGCATAAACAAAGTGATTTAACTCCAATATGGCAGAGAATTCAGAAGTGAAACTTCAGAGGCATAATCTGTACACCTAAATTGCTTTATTAAGCTAAAGTTGTGTTGGCGACCATTTAAGAGAAACTGTGGAGTGTGTCTTGGAATGAGAGAGCTAGTCACATGTGGGGTCTCGTGACACAAAACAGATTTTGAGCAATTTTGACGTGAACCGGAGAAGATATTTCACTGTTTAAAGCTGTGACTTGCTACGTATAACATGTTTCTACCAACATTGCACAAATTCTGCAATTAAGCTGGAAAAGAAAAACCATGTTGTAAATAGTGAGTTATGCCTGTAAGCCAGCCTGGAATTTGTGCTAGTAAATAGTGGGTACTTTCTTCTGACTTCCAAGACTATTTAACTTTCTCAGATATGTCATTATTTTTCTAGCAACCTTTAGAAGTCCATCAAGATCAATGAAAACATCTGAAAGCATGTAATGCAACTACAATTATGTTGGACAATGTTCTCAGTTTAAGCTATTTTGGCCTAAAATGTAAAATTCACTTTCAATTCCAAACAACTCACTGATTTATATCTTTTTTTGCTTTATTTTAGTTTATTGTAATATACTGAGAAAAACGCTGAATAAAAAAACATCATAATTATAAAATAAAGTAAAGTGAAAGCAATACAATATAAAGGGTAAAAAAAATAGCAATTAAATGTACAAGGGCGTAGAAATTAAAATTATTACTTAAAAAGAAAAATTGCATGTGAATTTTATGATACAGGTTAGTGCTTGTTTTTTGTGTTGTCTTCCTTTTTTTTTTTTTATCCTTTAGAGACTTGACGATACATCTCCGCTTAGCTCATAATGCATACTGGATAATGGATGCATCTTGAAAACAGAATGTGCAAAGATACATTTATCTAAGGTGATTTTAAAACCACTAACTGCAAAAATAAAGTAATCTCTATGTAAAAAATGTGCCTTTTGAAACAATTCAATGTGAATCTACTGTACCACCTAATGGTAGCTTTGAGAATTGCACATCCAAGATTTCTATGTAAAAATTCTATGTAAAAGCATCCTTGCCTTAATGTCTGAAAAATTATAAATAATTATTTTCTATCCAAAAATAAAACATAATAAACACAAAGCTGTGAGTAATTACAAAACGTAGAGAGATAGGACAGACATTGTTAAACGGTCAGAGAGAAAAACACACAAGAATGCATAGACTGACAAACGTTTCAGTGAGGCTGGGCTAAGTGAGAAAATATGAACTATCATTGTGAAAACAACAGATTTCATCGCTCGAGGTTATAATCTTCATCAACCATGATAGACTTGTTTTATTCAACTCTGCCACTGATTTCCACTTGTTTAGCTATGTTTTTGTACCTTGTTTGCTGCCCTCCACTAAATCAATACTTTATTGTGTAGAAGATCATTTTCTCTCCATATACAGAATGTTTAGACCCCCTAATGTGATCTAAACATGTTATCAACAGAGCCAATGTTTCATTCAGCTATAAAGTGTGACAAGCCATTTCTATGTACAGGAGGGGTAGTGTCAACAGGAGAGGTAATCTTAGCATATAAATAACTTGATACAGACATCACACAGAGCTGAAACTCCATATAATACATTATTTACATTGGACCATTGGAAGTAAATCATTACATCGGTGATACATTTCCTGTTAAGAAAAAAATGCTTTTACAAGAATGTGCCTGGCCCTTAGATTGTCAACAAAGATACATATCGATCTCTATATATCATTTGTATCACTTATGCCTTAACTAACATCTGATGGTAACTTAGTTCTGATTTTCAATGATATCTCCTTCTCTTGTACACTCTTAAAACCTCATCCTATCATCTTGACAGCATTCTCTATGATCAATTGATCATGACTGTTTTATCCAGAGAAAATACTACATACAGACGTATTGGTCAAGGAATTTAGGGGAGGATTATAGGGAGTAAAGACAATTGAAGTGAAGATCATCACATTATTTTTTCAAACCAAGAACATAGAGATAACTATGAAGTAGGAATGTATGAATGTATGAATATATTTAAATACACATTAAAATTATTCTAGAAATATAAAAATCCTGATACTAGACTACTGAATTAACCATTTATCGCCTTCAAGAAAGAATTTGGGAGATGAATAGTCACCCAGTCTGATCGTTTTCTAATTGAAAGTGGGTTCTGTGGCCATCAAATAATTGTGGCATACAATGGGTGCTGAATAAAATGTGTACCTGTGTTTTTATACAAGGACAGCACCATTCTGTCTGGGTAGAGAGCACAAGATGGAAGTGTCAGCAAGGGTACAAAAAGGAAAATGTTGGCACACCAAACTAAAGAAAAAAGTATGAAATGAAAACTAGTCTAAGAAAAAAACACTGGGCAGACTAGATGGGCCGAATGGTTCTTATCTGCCGTCACATTCTATGTTTCTATGTTTCTGAAGAAGACATATTCGGTTCATTTGGAATCATAAGGACGTAGGACTTCATTTAACAGCAGGAGTGAAAATCTAATGGATTCCTTCTGTGGGCTCCCCAGTGATGAAAGACTAATCATTGGAGTACCTACAGTGAGCTGATGATTGGCTTTTAAAAATGTATGGGGTAGAGAGCCAAGATGCAGCTTTATATCCATTGATTGTGAACGCAAGCAACTTTCTTCTTCTTAAAGTGAGCCTCTGATTTGACCAGTTCAATAAAAATAGCTCTCAATAAAAAGGTTATGAAGAAATCACGTAGTAGTATCATTAACAAATACTCTGAAAAAAATCTGATATATCTGAGATGTTTCAAGTTGTCGTATGGGTCATGCATGTTTAGATATGAAGTGAAATTTACCATCCAGTATTTTTGAAAATAAAGCAGAAAAAGGATTATTAGTGTTTTATTCAGTCTGCTCCTATTTACGAATATAGTCTACTTGCTGATATTTAATATGGAGTAATATAATAGGTCTGTATTGCAATATTTGGTTATTAAAATATGTTACATTCAATAGGATACGTGAACACACCTTTAAGAAAGCAATCGGTGGGCAAGAGTTTGCATATTAGAAATCTAATGTTACTTGTTTTAAGGAAGTGATTATTAATGGAAACCATTCCTGTAACAATAGCAGCTATGTATTAGTATTTATATTGAAACAAACTATGGGTTTGAGAGTTTATCTCTGTGACCTTTCTAGAAAGTGTCCAGCTTTGTTACTTTTCAAAGGCAATGATCACCAGATCCATCGTGCATGAATAGAGGGCACACTATGAAATCAACTGGCAATTTTACAAGGCCATTTGATTTAACTCAAACAGACAGTAAACAATTGCTTGGATTGTCTAATTATTGAAGAGAGTGGAGGAGGCAGACAACCATTCATCCAACCACTAGCTGACTTCCATTAATAGGACACTATTGGCACCCAGACCACTTCTTCTCGATGTACATTAGGACATTGTTGCGAAGTAGAAAACATTTTATCCATTTTCTTTGGAAACAAAGTTATATTACCTAAACTGTATTGTATTTCTACATTTATGATGGAGATTGTCCCTGGGATTAAAGTTCTACCTGCCATATCTCCTGTAGAATTTCTCCTGTGGACTTTTGATAGTATTTACAGAAGATTTAGTCTGTATATGATCCACCACCTGTCATTGGTCTGCAGTGTTACGCATTTGAAAGTACATTACGGGGCCAGCTTGGGGATATAGGCCTTATTTTAAAATTGTTGCATAAGCTTTTCAAATAATTTAATATTGTAATATTGAAAAATAATGGTAATATGGGAAATTCGTATTTGAGCAAAGTTGGTTGAGGTGTGCCGAAACCAACATACTGGTAGGCCTGTAATATAGAGGACCCACTGAGTAGAACATTGTAATAGATACTGCATGAGGAGTGAAGTGGGTGGGATGACCTGAACGGGAACAGCCCAGATAAGAGGGAGAGTGGGGTTTATATAGGGTCATACCCCTCTCCCAATTACAGGCCTCTGGACTTTATACTTCTGAAAATATTTTAAATTTGTAATATTTTGATATTTAAAAAAAATGATATATGTTCTATATAATCATTTTAAATTTATATTCAAAAATAGTTTGAAAATCTTAACCATTAATATTAAATTGAGACCACAATGTCATAACTGATAAAGACCTGAATTCACTGCCTCCCACTCAGTTTAGCCATTGGTTATGGATGAGAGAGCTGTGGGTATTGTACAGAGAGAGCAGCCGACAGACACAGGAGGGGATTAACAGACACAAGACAGACTGACTGTATGGCTTTATACTGAGCTCTGTGGTACTAATTGCACAAATGCTTTGCGCTTGCAGAACTAGTTTGTGTATGTTAAATTGTTATTACACGCAAAACATTTGTAATTATCTCTCAAAATAAGTAGGAAGGCAATTAAAAAAGTGTACAAGTGAAAATGAGCTGACTGTATTGATTTCTAGACTAATTTGTTTCATTTATTTGACCTTGCATGTAAAACAATTTAGAAAACAAGTCCATATGAGTCATTTATTCACAATATACTGACAGAAAACATGTAAAAACACAGCAGAAAATGAAGCCTCATAACGAGCTATATTGTAATAATATGATAACAGTGAACATGGTGTAAAGACAGCACTCACAAAGTCCAATCATCTTTATTTGGAACTTGTTTCAGCCCAGTTAAGGGTTTAACGAGGCCCTTGCGCCATTAAATAGACTTATATGGCACCAGGTACACTTGGTGGTGAGGTAGTCTGACTGACATTATCACTGCTCTGACCAGCTGATATTTTGGGACTTATTAATGCTGGATCCATTTTGCAATTGCTGCAGGTGTGCAATTTTGGTTTTCAAGATTATTGTGGTAACTTCCCAGCTGGTGAGAGCTGTCTGTTCTATTTCTTGATAAGACATGAACATGGTGACATGGCTGTAGGAAGTGATACATCTGTCTATTTGTAAACCTTGTGATTGTCACTGGTGGAAGTCTAAAGACAGTTCATCACACGATGTAGCTACCATATTGGCTTCTGCAAAAGTGTCTATTTTAGTATACCTATACCACATGCTACTAATTCCTATTTTTGGTCTCTCTGTCATCTGATCTTAGTTACATGTTCCTCTTTATTTTCCTCAGTTTATTGTTCTGTGCTTCCTTTTAACTGTGTTTGCCTATCTCTACGCTGCCCAGGCTGGTTCTAGTGTATGTAACATGTATCTCACTTCGCCTGGAATACACAACAACCAATAACAGGGACCCAATCATTTACTGGCAGGCAAAAGAATAAAATCAAATGGTTCATTTACTCACTAAGCCGTAGAAAAAAGGGTAGATAATTTAATTCATTCATGGTTTTCAAAATAGGCTAGCTTAAGAAGAAAATACGCTGTACTGTAGAGCTCAGTTTAGAATTATGGCACAGGTTAGTTCGATAGCACATATTAAATGTACTAAGACGAGAACAAATTGTTGAAATTTAATGGTTTCATTTTCAGTGCTTAGCGTTCTATACATCCTGCGGGTCAAACGTGAAATTGTAGAGGATAACCTGATCAGCTGTGAAAATGCAAGCTTATACAGCCCAACTTCCTACAGCTACTCCTTCCCAGGAGACCTGATGTTGCTATGGAAAATTGTATCCAAATGGTATATGATTACACTTATGCTGCTGAAGAGATACAGATCTGCTGAAAAACCTGTTTTGCTTATCAACTCCAACCTTCAAGAAAACGACAATCAGATCTTTCCGACGATCGTGTTTCGTTTCTGCGTTTTCCATAAGTAAAAAAAAACATGTGTCTCTATTCTGTCCAGAAAAAGTGTACATTAATAGGTGCTAGTGCGTTAGTCGTCCATATCACACAATGCCATCACACAGCCTACACATGTCATGTGACAGGAACAAGTCTGCTACCATGGCAACCATAACTAAATAACCATAAACATTAAAAGAAAACAAGAATCACTTAACCTTTTGGTGCAACTTGTCAAGTAAGTTAAACAGAAAGAAGGTCTCCAGGCACTCAAGGTGTTCAAACCGTAGGCAGATTTATTGGTTCAAAAAGGACCACTAAAGCCACCCAGATGACTTCATCTCAGAGAAGTGGTCTCAGTGCTATGGTCCTGCAGTATAAAACATACTGACAGCCACTGGAGGCGCTTCCTCCTGCAATGACTGAGTAAAACTATTTCACATTGATTCAATGCTTTCCTATGGGGAAATTTGATATACACGCAGCTCTCACTGCGCATGTGCATCGGATCTCCAATGCATTGTACTGGACCGACTCTGGAGGAAGCAATGCTTTCTCGTTGATGCTGTGGGACGAGAAGTGCTAAGCAGAACCAGGGTGGCCTCGGCGCTGAAAAAGGGTAGGTAAATTACTATTTTTATACCTGTTTACATCAAATGAAGGTGAAGGAGACCACCAGACCTATGGGCAGGAATGCTAAAGTGTTTGGTATATACCTTAAGCTTTACTGTTCCTATAACAACTAAACTATAACTCCAGTTATTACCAGAAAGCTGTGTTTTTTATTAGAACATTTGCTTCTCTAACAATTAGTGTGAAAACTAATTAGAGGATAGTAACTGTTACATACATTGATATCATGTACCTGCACAGAACCCCTGTATTTGGTCCACTTCTGTCTTTTCTGTAGTTGTCTGTGTTTACTCCTCTCTCTCAAGCTATTTGAAATTTCCTTTATTCTTTTCTAATTCCAGTGTCTATGCATTCTCTTCACCCATCCTTCTGTTAACATCCCTCTAGCAGCCATATTTTCTCATGTCGATTCACAAGTCTCCTGCCTTTCTTGTCCCCCTCCTTTCACTTATAGTGTCTCCGACTCTCTTTTATTCTTAAACTTACTGTTTTAAAAATAAATAATTTCAAAGGCAAAGACGAACAACAATTTTGCTAGTAAGACTGACTTACGCACTGCCGAAAGTATCTGAAAAAAATGTAGCACGGTGTATGTTCCATAAGGAAGCACACAGGCACAGAGCTTATTAACACAGCTTAAACTCTCAGCATTTTACTGACTGATGGGACCTGCAAAGTCGGATGGTTTATAATGTCAACACCATGTAACGAATCACCTATCGAAAAAGCTTTTCAGCAAGATACCTTCATATTGGTCTTTGTCATCAGTCTGAAAAATAAATTTTTCTTATAGAAAGGGACACTGCAGTCACTATAACTACTTTATCTCATTAAAGTAGTTTTGATAACTGGAGTCATTGGTTGTCATTCCCTGGTTCATTGATAAACCGTATTGAATGGTTTAGCAGTGAATTGAGATCCTCAACAGGGCAAATTATGGCTCAGAGAGATTTATATTTCTTTTTAAGTTATACCAAATTTACACCAGGGCAGCATGCAGCAAGAGCATCAGCTGATAACTCTTGGCCAATCTGCACACTATCCCTGGAATAATTTTATAGAGAGTATGGTGGAGCGTAATTGTGCCCTAGCCATACCACCATAATGGCATCAGGCTGCACGTTGTGAAGGACCCTGATTCACTATTAAACCATTCATTAATGGATTAATAAAAGAACCAAGGATTGTACCCAGAGACTCCAGGCACCATAACTGCATCAATGAGATAAAAATGGTTATGGAGTCTTCAGTGTCTTTAACTACAAGACCAATATTGCAGGCACAAAGAATAAAAAAGGAAAGACAGTTAAAAATAGAGAAATAGTTTCAAATCAAGCAAGTGTGGTCTCCTGGTTAACCTGGACAGCAAAGGTTATGGGAGCATAGCTGACATTAGTACATATGCTAACACTTGCAGCTACATAAGCAGAAACAGCAGCCATAGACAGGAAGCAACCGCACAGAAACCAGTCTAATGAAATAACCATTATATTAAAAACCTGCACACGTAAGGATAAAAAAGAAAGAAAGCTTGAGGATAGTCATCGCTGTGAACATGCTCAGGTAAATAAGAAATAATTGTCTGATGTTTCTTGAAGGTTTTTTTTTTTTCTTTTAGTAAAATAGAACAGCTTCCAGCTGAAAACATGACTTATTTAACCAAAAGACACAGAACAAATTGTTTTGCCGGCATTACCAAGTAAAAATACTTAGAGTAGACAATTGACAATAAGCAGATCAGAGTCTCGAACAACTTTTCCGAAAGTCTCTTTCAGTCATCAGATTGTAGCAAGTGACAAAACAGCACCCTCTAGTGGCAGTGCAGGTCAGCGACGGTTATTTACGTAACTATTGCCAGTTACGTTCTATGGGGTGGGATACATTGCATTATATATACTTGTAAATTCATAAAATAAATTCAGACAGTTATAGGGCTATACAAACACACTGGAGGGATTTTACAGACCAATACAAGACTGTTTGGTTATCGAACGCTCACGCTAAGCAGTATGTAATATAAATCCTACACCATAAATTGACCAGGAACTGCACATCCTCTAATTGAGAGCATAAGAAAGAAAAGGACCAAATCAGTTTCCCTAGGCCGGGCATATTCCAATTTAAATGGCTGCATAGGATGCAGTTAGTGTGACAAAATTAAACATAGCACAGCAAACAGGCATATAGCGCAGTGCCATTAGAAATACTGAGACACCAAAGGGATTATTACACTCACCGGGTTATTCACTGAAAGTGATATTTCAAAGTGAACTTAAACTCGAGGTAAAAGTAGCCAAACTGTAGACATTGTTTAAGTCAGCTATTATCCCAGTTCAGCTACCTTGAACTTATTCAAATTCCCAAATAGACTGCACTGACATAAAATCCTACAATTCCAATGATACAACATGGTACAAAATACAATGTAAACAGGCCTCATATGTGACATGGGATCCAGATAGACTCTGTATGAGAGATACAACAAAACAAATATAGATATAAAATTCAAAATCCCGGATCCCTGTACTTGTAACAAGGGGGAAAATGTGATGATAACCAGGTATACAACCTAAAAGGGCTCTGGACGCATATGGCGTTCACCCTAAGACTTTAGTGAAGAGCCATGTTTGTCTACAAGTAAGTGCCCTAACAGGTGCAAAATGTATTAGGCGGCTCATTGTTTTACTTTGTGTAAACTATGTCTCTATGATTTTATGAGTGGGAATCGCTCGCCAATATTTGTCTTTGGGAATAGAGCCCTTACTGTGTCATGACCTAACCCTTGATTAAAATGTGTCATATCCAATATAGAGGAATATTCCATTTTGTGATGACAGTTTTCATGTCTCTGCAACAAAGTGAGGAAGCCAGTAGAATGAAAAACATCATCATCATTCCCAAAGGCATGTGTGTGGAAATCCCAGATGTGCACAGGATACAGAGAGCAGATAAGCATGTATTAGACGCCAATGTTAGGAACAAGCTTACAAACCATTTAATGAAGATTCAGGTTAAGTTTATTGTAGACATGACACAAACAACATAAACAACATATGTTTGCGTCTTTTTACAATAAACATTGTTTGAGTTTGCCATTTCTGTTATGCCTGTGAACAGCTTTCCCTAACCATCGAGGTATGGTTTGATTATAATAAGGGCTGTAGTTTAGAAATTACTTTTCACTTACCCCATATACATGTAATATTGTAGCCATGTTGGGATATCTACATATCTCCCAACATTAGCATCAGGATGCCGGTGGGAGGATTGGAAGAAAAAGAGGTGAGCCAGTGATGCAGTAATGTTTTGAGGATGGAGGACTCATCAAGAAAGGGGCTGGTTTGGCCAAATAATTGGCAACGTAACCTGGCATGAAATAATGCCAGTCACACAGCCTGGCCCACTAAGGGCCGACCATACAGGGAGTGCTTTTTCGGTACACTCTGCAGGGTCCTTGTACCTTGAGTGTAGCACGAGAGCATCTTATGCTATAGTTTTTGAGGAAAGTTCCCTGGTGTCTCCAAAAGTCAGACACCAGGTAACAATTTCAGGACTGCAGGACAGGACCTAAAAATTGGGACTGTCCCACCGACATCGGGTATGTGGGGAGGCATGTATCTAGTATCACTTTACTGCAGAGTATTGCAAGAAAGTACTACGAAAAGAGGGCTAGTAAGACAAAAATATATACTATTGGTGCCCTGGCTTAAGAAAATACCTTCAAATTGGCAGGTAGCATTTGCACATTTGGTCTAGCATAAAGAGGTTATGACACCAGAGTTACAATACGTACTAATTAGCCTGCTCAAGGCTTGCAGAAATCAGCTTCTATGAGAATTATGTCAAAGTGAAAACCCATAAGACTAGAGAAGTAATAAAGAAGATGCGTGAAACAAACAAAAGAAGCCAAAACGGTGGATGATCTAGCTGACACAGTGAAGATGACTACAGACCATACAAAGAACCAAAAAAAGGACTAATCCTCACACATACATTTGGTAAAAAAATGGATATAACATATACATTATTTTTGTTTTTGCATAATAGAATAATTGTGAACAGATCTTCTGGGTAGGGGACACAATGCAGTCAGCCCATTGGTAGCTCATCTACACAAAAATGTGTAAGAAAAGGCATTGTCACTGTGTGAAGCAACAGAAAAAAGCTGTGGCCAAAAGCTACAGTGTGACTACGTAAATCGTGACCTCCTCAATGACAAAGGAATTTTGTATCCAATATAATACAATAAAATTCTCTTTCTTCATCTTAAATTAATTGTAGAATTTTGTAATTCTAATTTAAAGTAACTCTTTAACGTTGGGAGTAAAAACATGTATCTAGATTAAGTGCTCCGAGAGGGGTTATAAAATAAGATACTTGCCTTAAATCCCCCAGCAGACCAATCTCACTGTACCAGTTGGTCCTTCCATAGCTGTTATAATTATTACTAATAGTGAAGCATTGTAGGTCTAGTGCACATGTTTACCAATCTCTATGCTGCACCAATCAGTACCTCCTCAGTGCATCTTTAGGGGCAGATATTGCAGGACCA
The DNA here is from genome assembly GCA_933207985.1 of Pelobates cultripes. Classification (NCBI taxonomy): domain Eukaryota; kingdom Metazoa; phylum Chordata; class Amphibia; order Anura; family Pelobatidae; genus Pelobates; species Pelobates cultripes. The sequence goes on along the minus strand of OW240922.1, from coordinate 13,462,997 downwards.
CACCACGAACCCTCTCTAGTGGCTGTCTGATTGATTGATTGATTTATTGATTGATTGGCAGTCACTGGAGGTGACACTAGGAAGCAATGTAAACACAGCCTTTTCACAGGAGAGGCAGTGTTTACAATTGTCAGACTGCAGTGATAGTCTCTTTACAGCAGAACCTGTACATTAAACTATGGCAGTGTTTGGCATTAAGTCCCTTTAATACTGCACAGCTACAACAATTAGCAAATAGAATAAATCTATTAATTTTGCCAATGCAGAATGCTGTTCACTCCAGCTCGATTCTCTGAGTATACAAACCACACAATCGTTCCCTGCTTATAGACTAGCTCAATGCTTGACATGACAAGCCAGTTCCAACTTAGCTGTACTCAAACATTGCTGCATGCACATTGAAGTTGCCTAAAGAGTTGGTTGTATCTTATCTCAGGCTTATCTAAGTGAGACCAAATCTATAACTTAAAGTGTAAAGAAGATGCAATAGATTGCCCAAGGAAGACTGTCTCAAAAAACAATTGCTGAACAAGATCGAATCAATACATGCTTTATAATCTGACATTTTCTTATATGATCAAACATACGACCCGAAAGGAAATATGACATAAGGTCAATCAATGTGAAGTGCAGAATCCCATCTTATCAAAACTTTAACACTTATACCATTGCAATCTAGCAAACCATCCATCACTTAGAAGATCTTTCGCACATTTATGTTGCTGTTTATAATAAAATATATAAAAAAATAATATTGTCAAAGTTTTAAAATTTTCCTCAAAAAGCTATAAGATTTTGTCTTAACTTTATATGAAATATACAAATGCATGGTAATTTTTCAGAATGTACCCAGTTAAGCATCCACATTTTTAGTTTATTATAACATCTTAATCAGAAAGCTAATTATATATATCATTTAATGTCATATAATCATGTGTCATATTGTACAGGAAATTATAATCTGCTGTAGGAGAAATCTCATTTTCACAAGTTTTAATGTTTGAGTCCTTTCTACATACAGTTGTCAGTTATCTTTTTTTCTTAGCTTCCACTAGCTATGTAGAGGAGTCCTTGGTTGTTGAGTGTAAGCATAACACTCTGAGAGATTCCAAAAGTTAGATTGTTTTTTAAGTCCTTCAACTGCCCCCCAAAAATGAAGTCCTAATGTTCACAAAAAATGGTCTGAGACCATACAATGACTAGTAGATCTACTCAAAGGGTGACCCAATTGCGTTTGTTTCTTTTTGTGTACAATTAGTGATGTCCCGAACGGTTCGTCGAACGGTTCGTCGAACTGTTCGCAAATGGTTCGCCACCGTTCGCCACGAACGGTTCGCTGCGGACTCCAGTCAGCAGACACATTCCAGCCAATCAGCAGCAGGCCCTCCCTCCCAGACCCTCCCACCTCCTGGACAGCATCCATTTTGAAGCTGCATTCTTAGTGAGCTGTCTAGGAGGTGGGAGGGTCTGGGAGGGAGGGTCTGCTGCTGATTGGCTGGAATGTGTCTGCTGACTGGAGTCCGTGGCGAACCATTCGCGGCAAACTGTTCGTGGTGAACCGTTCACGAACCGTTCGGTGAACCGTTCGGGACATCACTATGTACAATCAGTTAGCTTTAGCAAATTAATAGGCATCCCGGTGGTTTTTCTAAAATGTTATGTATTTTTGGAATATGATACATAATAGGTACATTATGTACCTGACAAATACCTTCTCCCTTTGAGTAATAAAACCTCCCCTCACCTAAAAACATCTTCCACGAGGACGGTAAATTCTCACTTATATATTTCCGTTGGATTGCTTTATAATACCTTCAATAAATTTGCAGTCTCCGTAAAGTAAGAAAAACGATCCATCAATAAAATCTCCCACAAATTAATAGATCACTTGATCTGTGCTGGGGTTATCTTAAATGGAATGGTGTCGTCAGGCCATTGGTATCCCTTGACGTGTCAAGTGGGTTTTAAGAGTTCCAAAGGGACAGTCCATTTCTATGTATAGGGGATTGTTTTATTCAGTTTCCCATTTTTTAAATTTGTTTTCTTTTCTGTTTAAGTAAGATTGGACGGGATGTATTGTACAAGTTATATCATAGCACTATTTATTTTTAAACCATTGTATACGGTACCTCCTGCCTCAAAAATAAAGATTTTTTTTTTTTTTTAAATAAAGCAGAAATATGTTGCGTTTATATTAGTCCAATACAAATGTGATAACTTCTTTTGTTATTTTGTAAGGAGTACCAAATAAATTTGTATTAACCAATCAAAAGAGAGAAGATTGCGTTGGCCTTGAATATGTTTGCATCATAGTATCTCAACATATAAAGCAGGTAAATTGGTAAAAAAAAAAATAGATTATATGCAGGTGTTTAGAATAACTATGACATTTTAGAGAAAAGAGGATAAACAATGCATTATTCTGGATCTTAAATATTTAAAGAAATTGTTTTAAACATGTCCTTATTATTATTATTATTATTATTATTATTATTATTATTATTATTATGTTATTATTTATAATACATAAACTATAATGCATGTACATGATAGGTATTTATATATATATGAAGCATAAGACATCCTGAATGCTTATGTTATGAGTAATTTACTTATATTATTGAAATTTATTCTATTACATGTCAAAAGAAAGCACAGAATGTTAAAGGGGACTTGTACTATAGGGTAATGACATCAAATGTGTGTCCCAATGCTAAACTTAGCAAAATCATCTATCTAAATGGATTTTAATTTCGCTCATGTCAGGGTACATTATATCACAACATGTCAGGTTCTTTTGGCCCACAGCTTGATGGGGTGTAATATATCATGTAAATGGCACTCTAAGTAACATGAAATGCCCTGACAGAGCAGGAGAGCTACCAACCTGTGTACTGGTTTGTATGGAATTTGTAATCAGCCAGCATCTCTTTTGCATATGGTAATCTGTATGTTTGGATGTTAACTTAGCTGTATATTGCGACAAGATAGCCCTGTAATAGAGCTTTGGTTAAAGGGACTCTCTAGATCCCTAAAGCGGTTTAGCTTGCTTAATGTTTTAAGTCTGTCCTCTTTTTTTCATTTAATTTTTTTTTTTTTTTTTATTTATTTTATTTTACTAAATAGTGATTGTTAAAAAATTGTACATCCCTTTAAAATAAAGTTTTCTTTATACACGCTTTATGAATATTTTTGTAAAATGTGTTTATAAATTGTATCTTTGAAACTCTGCCCTCCTTTTAACTATAAACTAATTAATTTCAAACTGATACTGAGTGTGACGAGTTATAGTTAAATGTCATATATTAGAATGAAGGAAAATTAGCCATTACATTAAAGGAAGTTTGAAATACAAAATAAAGTCCACTTGATTAAAAAAAAAAAATGATTAACTGAACAATTCACGCTTTCAACAATTCCCCTTAGTGAAAAATACTGTCAGTTTTTTATTTGTCTAACCCAGGCATAGGCAACCTTTAGCACTCCAGATGTTTTGGACTACACGAGCATTATGGGGGATGTAGTCCACAACATCTGGAGTGCTGAAAGTCACCTATCACTGGGCTAGCCATTGTGCTGATGTACAATTTACATTTTATTTATTTACTAGGAGGCATTTTCACATTGAAACAGGTATTGGCAAAATCTTAAAAAAAAAAAAAATATGAAACAAGCAAATACTGGTATTATGCTAAAATTGTCCTGAGTCTAAAAAAGAACATGCTTTTATTTATATATTTATTATGATTAATATTTTTTTGGTATCCTGATGGAATTCCTGTAAACAATAAATAGCGTGATGTTTTACTAACCGAAATTTTTATGTCATTTTTTAGGAAAAACGACAGTAAAGGTGCATAACATTAAATTAATCATTTTGGATATGCACGTAATGCTGTGTCCATCGAAAAAATATAAATGGTAATTAAGAAACAATTTTCACCCCATGCACCTTTAGTTGATTACGTTGTCAGTTTCAATAATTATAATTGATCATAGTAGGTTGAGAGCAGCCAAAAAAATATAATCCTGTAGTTTTATACACGGAAGTATGTAATATAAATATATAGAAAATTATAAGATTGGTATTATTTAACCACTGTGAGGGGGGAACCTGCTGATCTCTACAAAGGTCAAACAACTTGACAGGTTAAATGTTACATTTGCTCCCATTCATGCTAAATCACAAAAAAAAAAAAATCAATAATGAATTTTCAGCTACTAGCAAGCAGGATGTGCCAAAATAAAAATATAAAAAAAAAAAAATTATATATATTTTTTTATATTTTAAATGTCTGCTCTGAAGTGATTGTGCAGTACATAATTATAGCCAAACGGAAGCATAGCTGGTTTGGAGAATTTTCTGGTTTGGCTGTTGATAATTAAAAAAATCACTGGGAATTATCACTTCTTTAAATATTCCTGACAGAGGAAAACTGAGTCTAATAAAAGCTTTTTGCAGATAATTATATTTCCCATGCTTACTAGACTTTTTATACAGATTGGTGGTTAGAGTTGTCGTGGTTAAAACACTGACAGGTCTATTTACTAAAGTGAACATTTTATTTTTTTTATTTTATAAAGTGGATTTCAAATTTAAGGTGAAAATAGCCGTACTGGAAAAGATCTCAGTTCAATTACTCTGGTCTTACATTTGAAATTCCCTTTGAATTCTCACTTTAGTGAATACGCCTTTAAAAGTACAATACTGTACTGTGTCACTACGGATCACTCCTCTTTTATATATTTGTCTAAATTAAAATTAATTAAAATCATTTTTGGGAAGGTAGGAAAAATGAGCCTTATAGAGTTTTTTTTGTGTGTCAAGATTTTAATTTTTTGGGGGGGTTAGGTGTCTTTGTCAAGCAGCGAGTTTATCAGAATCATTCAATAAAATGAGAATTTGGGTTTGAATTGAAGGTGAATTTCAAATTTAAGGCCAGAGTAGCTGGGTTAAAGCAGAGCTGACCTAGAGAATGATTCCAGTTCGTGTATTTTGACCTTAAATTTGAAATTCCCTTTGAATTTACCTTGAATTTTGATGTTTGTGAATAACCCTGTATGTTTTTATATGCCAAATGTGACAAAGCAGTTAATTAACAGATCCATTATTAAGGTGGTAATGTTAATTATACTGTTAATTAATTTACCTTTTAAATTAGCAGCGAAACTCTTTAGTTACACCTAGTACATCAAGTTATGTCATAATAAATGCTTTGGATGGTGTTCAAGCCAGTTCCTCAATTTATACTTTATTTTTGGCTGATGTGTTATATTTAGTGCCAAGTTACTTATACAGACTTTCACACTTTTAATTATATTATAAATATCCACAAATGGGTTTGTCATGTGCAATGATTGTCCCCTGCCCGGTACCCATGCTGTTACACTCCAGTAATAACATGTCAAAAAATAGCGCCTGTTAATCCCGCTGAAAAAGGCCATTATTTAAGCGTTTAAATAATCAGCTCTCCGACTGCATATAAATATGTCTGCAATCACTGATGACCTGCCTGTTGGTTGGCAGCTTAGTGATGATAGTTAGATTAACAATAACGAAACCAGGAGGAGGAGAAAAAAAAAATGAAAATGCAAATAAACTGAATTAAAGACTTGGCATTAACAACTGAGATTGTAAACATGCCAGACATTTATTATACACCTGTTAGGGATTAAATATATTATTACGCTCCCAAACATTCAAGGTACATGTCCTTATGCTTTATGATGGAACGTATGCAGGCCCATTGAAATGTATTGAAATATATTCACAACGTTAATGTGTAAAGTAGATCAGCCTCGGGTTGTCATTAGAAATGCAACAGAAATGTAGGACAGAATTGGAAGAATTCTGGTTAGCGCATGACATACACACAGTCTCTAATATTTAATCATATGATTGGAATACATTTAGCCAACTGCTCAATGTTCTTTACAACTTCCTTCTCCTGTCTGTTTTGCAAAGAATTGCTCTTGATTAATGTGACGTAATCAGCATTTATATAGCTGTTTGTCTTTAAAAGGCTGTGCTTGTAGTTATTGATCTTTGATCGGATTGTACTACTTTATATACTCCCCAAAAAAAGACAGCCAGCTAGAGGCATCATTGTAAAACACTGAAAACACACATTTTCAAGTTATAAAAAACATGGACTCCCAAATCGTCAAGCAATCACACAAGTCCATCCATAGATTGTTATAATCTGCCATGTGCTAATTATCAATATTTTTTTTGTTAATCTCTTGATATTGGCTAATCTTGCTCAACATCATAAAACAAACAACACACTTTGGGGTTTGTTATAATATGTCATTTGATAATTATCGACATGTTCACAGCTGCCAACGAACCAATCATAAATCACAAGTTAGACCCAGTTTTAAGTCAATAGCGATTTCAGACTTTGACTATAAAATGCTCTGTGAATTTGATTGTGTTTGTCTTGAAATGACTACGCTTACCAACCAAAAGTCAGAAAATGTCACACAGCTATGCGCTCTGTGTTGTAATTTACCAATATATTCTAATAATTTTTACTATAGTGCCCGAAGCACAGAAGTAACTCATCATGTGCACTACAGCAAAACCCTATTCTTTAAATCTTTATTACTGTGAAATCAATGATATCGTAACTCCACGATCCAAGTTCTAGTCAACTTTAATATTCAATACTCTGTAAAGAATCTTAAATCCGGACACATAATAAGATATTTTGTTCCATTGGTATCCATTAACTTCTTCTCATTGTATACAATGTATAGCACTATGCGGTAAATAAAATGGGTGCGGCAACAAAATAAAAAAAATTAAAAAATATATATATATATATTTTTTATATATATATAATTATCGAGAATCCAGTTGTTATTAGTTTTACGCATAATGATTAAGAATTCAGAGGTGAGTCATCACTCCCTAGAGCAGGCTTCCCCAAACTTTGGCTCTCCAGATGTTGCTGAACTACAACTCCCACAATTCTCAGTCTATCTATTTCATTGTAGTTGTAGTTCAGCAACATCTGGAGGGCCGGAGTTTGGGGAAGCCAAGTATCAGCAATAAAGTTCCACTAATTGCATCAAAGTGCTGCCTCAATTACTTCCTTATACAAACCTTGAGAATATTGGTATTCTGGGCAACATTGCACAAGTTACAATATGCTGGACTGACTCCCACCTACAGAAGCGGACAACCTCGAGTTTATATAGCACTTATCCAGAAATAACACACAAAGCCCTGGGAATTTGAGAAAATGATGCAAAATTCTTCTTGTATTTACTTATATTATTGTAACTTTATGAAGAAAAAGCATAGCACGTAGGAAGCATATTAAAATAGTAAGACAATTAATAATATTATATAACATACAACAAAAAGCTTAAATAACAATGTATTATGGTGTAGTTAGGGTTCATTGTTTTGTGGCATAATATAAATTGTGCAATGTGAGAATAAAACCTGACGATGACAATAGAAAATTTACAATATGATTAAAACAAAAGTCACAATATGAATATAGTTATAAGGAGAATAAAGAAAATGTTAAAAAGTCGCAATTGTGACTCTTTATTCTGATTAAAACTCAAAAATCTGTACACTTAAACTCTAAAGTAAAATATAATAGAGTGTGTTCAAATATAACTCTTTCATATATATACTGCCCCTAGTGGATCAACTCAAATATTACTGCATGAAGTTAAAGCAACACTATAGTCACCAGAACAACTACAGCTTAATGTAGTTGTTCTGGTGAGTATAATCATTATATGTAGGCATTTTCATGCAAACACTGCCTTTTCAAAGAATTGGATGGCCACTGGAGGTGCTTCCTGGCTCAGTGCTGCACAGTGGGCAGCTCTGCCGTTCAGCATCCCCACGCTTTGCATGTAGCTGAATTTTCCTCATGGAGATGCATTGATTCAATGCATCTCTTTGAGGAGGTGCTGATTGGCCAAAACGGGGTTTGGCCCCGTCCCCTTGCTGATTTTAGCCAATCCAATGCTTTCCCTATGGGAAAGCATTGGATTGGCTAAAAATCGGCAATGCTGATGATGTCACCAAGGGGGCTGAGCCAATGCTAGCGGACCTGCACGGTGCTGGAAATAAAGTGAGTTTTTCATGCTTTTAAGGGAGGCAAGGGGCGGGGGGGAGGGGGGAAGCCACCGGAAAGGTGGGTTTTGTGCTGCAGGGTCAGGAATACAGGTTTGTGTTCATGACCCTATAGTGTTCCTTTAATATCTAAATGTACAACTAAGAGTAATGACATTATAGTCTTGCAAACTTAAATAAAAAGCATTTTATTTTAAGCGTTTCAGAACCAGGCTTAGATGAAGAAATTGTTAATGAAATAGCTCTAACAATACTAGAATCCTAAAGGTTTTAAACCTATGATGTGTTTTGTAGTTGCAGTTGGTAGCCAGACACCTCTAAGGTCCATGCCTAAATAGCCTTTCTTGAAATGTGGAACAATATAATGAAGTGGTTACTGAATTACTGTGTACCTTTTAACCTAGTGGAAATACCAATTGGATAAAGTACGTCAGTCTCTTAAATTATATTTAGTGGAACAGTACTACAATTTGCACTGTTTGAAGACATTATGCATCCCCATATGTTTCTTATTTGTAAACTCATTTAAAATCCTTCAAAGCTTTGCAACGAGATTGCACATTTTTATGTGTTGGATGGCGTTCACCTGGAAAAATGCCCAATGGATGAAAATTATGCGGATATATTGATGATGAAAGTGACCTTGTTTTGCAAGTTTGACTGCGGAGCGATTTTTTTTATTCTGCTTAATTTAATTGAATGTATATTTTCAAACCTTTTCTTGTGTTTATGTTAATCAAAGAATTGATACATTTTTGCTTTTAGTACCAATTTAAATAATAGTAAATATCTTCTTTATCAAGTCGAAAACTGAGCAATTGTGGTAAGAAGTACAAAAGTTGAAAAGATTTGTTAAAACTAGCTTCACAAATGATTTTAAAATGATGCAAAGTATTGAATTATTCAGTGTTGCAGTTAGTGAAAATGTAAAGGGACAGTCAACTTTGATGCTTTTTAGTCATGAAACAAATATCAAATGGAGTTGGGACTGTAATATAAATACCCGATTGCTTTATTCTTGATATCACATGCTGGAAGGGATTGACAAGAGTTGCCTACGGCCGCTTACTCAAAGACCAAAAACTATTATGGCAGCCTTTCTCATGGAATCCTATTTGTTTGATGTTATAACCCTTTACTATTTCATAAATATAGCTCTGGAAATAAGGACATGTTAATTAGTCTTCTCATAATATGCTCTCCAACTGTGGAATAACGTCAAAATCTTAATAACAAAAGATCTGCTTCTCCAGAAAGATTAGAGCTAGAGCTTTGACAATAGGCACTATTTATTACTGTGGCTACTCTGTATCTTCTAAAGCAAAGCTTGGAATCCTGTAGAAAGGATGCATTCAGGTTCCTCTTGCAAAGCCATAAACCCCTGTGAAGGAATTGCCCAATTGGGACTTGAATTCTGGTCCTTGAGTTACTGGACTTGAATTCTGGTCCTTATCATTTCCAGTCAGTTTTTCTACCTGTGAGCCACTGCAGTTTGTCTGTTTTGTCTTTTATTAGTTTGTTTAGCCTGCATCTCTGAGGGGCCTGGACTCCCGCTGACTCACTTGCAGATACTTGCTTCATCATCAGCTCATTAACTGGCAATATAAGCTGTGCCCTTTATCAGCTTCATTGTCAGTTTGTTGTTTCAGTTACTGGAAGCATTCTACCAACTCTCTGGTTTTGTATCTCTATTTTCATTCTTTATGCTACCAGCTGCCGACCTTGACCTTTAATTTGTCTTATACTCTGATTTTGGATTTTTTCCTTTTCTGTGCTGCACTTCTGGACCTGTCCTCTTGCATAACCCCCATGCAGATGCTCACTCACCAGGGTATTTGCAAGGTTGGATATTATCTCTGCATTCTGGACTCCAACCCCAGGTAAGCCCTGACTCTAATGACTTCAGACATGTCAGGTTTTGGTTAAGACATTTGGGAAAAAGGGAGATGTCAACTGCCCTAAGACTAAGGCTTGACTTTTTTATGTCTGTGGAATAAGGAAATTATAACAATGGAACAAATACTAAAATGTATATTCCCATTATGCATATAGCAAGAGAAAAAGCGTAACATTTTATGTACTATTACAAATGTGAAAATAACTGGTCAGTGTGGACTAAATGTGATGTAAACAAGTCATGGGCATACCGCCCAACTTCTAGCCTCATTAAATTGGCATGAGTGGGTGTAGTCCTGATTCTGATCGCCAACGAGGTGAGCCACGTCACTTGGGATGCCCACAATGGGTGAGACTGCCTGGAAAATGGTGGTCTTGTCTGAAAAGAGGGCAGATCATCAAAAATGGGAAATGTCTGCCATCTGACAGGCAGCTGGCTTGCTCCCAGATATCAGGATATTGCTGAAGTGCTCCCTGCATGGTACGAGATCCTGCTGCACAGTGCGAGCAAGTCTAATGAGTTGCTCACTCTGTGTTGCCCGGGGACAGTTCTCTCATGTCCTCTAGCTGTGGGACACCAAGGGACAACTAAAGAGGGACAGCAGAACAGTACCCCAAAATGTAGACTGCCCCACCAAAAGTGTGACAGTTAGGAGGCATGCATATGGTTAAAGGGGGCAAGACTGCATAGAAGGACAGAGGATCACGTATCTCTATATGCTGGCCTAACCAATGCTTTGGTAAAAACACTTCCAAAATAAATAAGTGAAACTATTATAACGCAATGTATCAAAAGCACAGAGTTAACAGACAGTGAAAATGTATTCTGTGGAGGTTTATGGATTGATAAAATATATGCATTGCAAGTTTTTCAGAAAGTGAAAAATTCTTGTTCAATGTTTCACTACTGTTAATTTCCCATGTCGTTTAAGCTCCCCGTAACTGTGACTTTTTTTTCTTTCCTTTTAGCACATCGAAGAGATAATTTTTACATTTAACAAACAGTGCAATATGGTATAGTACAACATTTGGAATCTGGTCAACTTCAGTTCTCAATTACAGGGCACTGTATAATTAACAGCTAATTACATATTAACGAGAGAAAAATCTGCTCTGGCAGGTCTATTGTCTTCAAGCACTGTCACACATTTCCGAGGTGGAAAGTACATTTTAAACTTAATAGATTAATAGTGGTTATTGGCAATATTATAGCCAATAAAATGACAGAAAGATGTATAGAAAAATGCACTGAATACCTACTGAAGTATAATAATTATCTATATCTGCAGATCCCAAACCTTTAATCAACTGAAGAAAGGATTAGGGGTACCCAAAACCCTGGACCTAAAATTGGTACACCTTATATATGTGTATGTATGTGGGCTATTTTGTCAGGTCCTATGCGACTTCTTCAGGATTTGTATGTCCTTTATTTTCATGTTTTTAGATGTATTTATTTGTGTTTGTTTAATTAACTGCTACTATTGGATTTAAGCTGGCTGAACTTTTTTTTTTTTACTCCTGTTAGGGAGTTTAATTGTACCTAGACAAAATATGTAGTTTTTAATTATTGAGTCAGGTTGATTTACGAAAAATTTTAAGATATTTTTTGATCATCCCCAGGTGTTTATGTTATTGGTCAACAAGTGTTTTAGGACTTCTATGGATAAGATAATAAAACAAAGAAAAAACAAAAGAATAAAAAGAGGGATCTATATTAAAGGATCACGATCCGCAAGAATAAATATATTACCTATACAACTTTAGTATCAATATGTACAAATATTGATTGCTGGAGTCCATCATATTATGTCTCAGGATGAGACTACAAATATAAAATAAAAAATAAACTGTACATAGTGTAATACAATCCAAAACACCAAAAATGGATGGTATAAATATGCAGTCACAAGAATGACAGATATTCAGGCATATCTTCCCATTCGGGGTATATCTGATAATGTGCTTACCTCAGTGGCCAGTGTAACTTTTTGGAATGTGAAGACATAACAACAGCAGAATAGTGCAATATTGTATATAACTATCAAATGTTTAATAGGAAAATGAATGGAAAAGACATCACCACTTTCAGTGTTCCACATGAATGAAGATGGAAACTTTTGAACTTTTGAAATCATTTATTTTCAATTATGGAAACTTCGAAATTCAAGTAGGGAAGCCAAATATATATACATATATAAACTAAACATAAAATCAATCCAACACGTTTCGTCTGGAAATAGCTTTATTCGGGAATATGTTCATCCTGTATGGTGCTTTTTTTTTTTATATATGCTTAATTTATTTGAAGTCGTTACTTTCTTTTTTTTCCTTCGTTACCATAAGCAGACCTCGAACAAATCCTAATTTCAACACACAGTCCTGATTTATGGTACTATCTCGCCATCCTGGGTTTGTTCCCTGGTGTTCTGCTTTTAGGAATACTGGGAAACTGTCCCCAACTATCACCTACAAGACACACTCGTTCGCATGTTATGAGCACTACGATCCCACAGAGAGCACTGAAAAAGTGCTCCTTGCATGCTCCAAGCTGCGGGGGCTGGAAGCCTAACATGTCTGACCTGCCTCTTCTTCAGTAGGACGTGCTCCCTTTCCAGATGGTTTGTGTCACTGGACAACCCCATTTTACCCACCCACTAGCATCCTAATTAATGAGTTTCCAAATGTAAAATGGAGCTAACAGCATGCAAACACAAAGTTAAGTGTTGAGCAGATTTTACACACTTGCATCCATAGGATCAATAGGGAAGGGGTTAACAGTTACTCAGTAAGGGGAAGGGGTTAACAGTTACTCAGGTACTTATATAAATACATTTAAGCAGAATATTCTTTCCATTAAAAATAAATACAAAATCTGAATTTTACAGAATGCAAAAAAGCATTAAACTTACCCAGTGCCTACCCAGATGCATTGTGCTTGAACGGTGATACATTTTTGAAAACAGGCCATAATTTACATTCTCATATCTGTATTCCCCAGCATATCCTCTTAAAATAATAAAAATAACATCTTTTGAAGGTTGATATGCAAACGAGATTATACACAAGAGACGGTCTATGTATCGTTCTGCTTCCCTTCAGAGAGCGGATCAGAAAACAGACATCGAGTATTATTCTGCATGCAACCCTCCTTAGAGAAAGTGTACCCATCTCTCTCAACACGTGTACTACATCACAAATTTCTGAAACTATTGAGAGATACATATGTTCTGCTAGTAGTCCGAGTCCATCAAAACAGTAGCAAGAAAATATCTGTTAATCCATTGAAAATAATCCTCTTTGAAAATTCCAGGCGCGTTTCTGATCTAGCATTTTCTTACAATCACAAGGTTCGTAAATTAATTGTATCCTGTGACATAATGCAGATCCCAGAAGATCAGGTATATCATTTGGAAAGTAATAATTCTTCTGATCAAACATCGTCAGAAATATTTCAACTTAAAAAAAAAACAGCAATTTTTTATTCAGATTGATTTGTCACTACAAAGCGGAAACCCTTCATCGCTGTGATGTTTCCGACGCCTGGAACAGAGACTGCACAGGCCTCTTATCAAACGTGAAATGTACTTTTATTTTTTTAAAGTGTTGACAGCAAAGTGAATTCCATTGCAATTTTCAGACTGCATACAGTTTGATTTTCGGAAAACTGTGCATCTGTTCATTTTCTTAATGTAAGCAAGGATGAATTTACTGTATTGATGGGTGTAAGTTATTTCAACAGCTCGTGTTTATTATAAAAGACAACACCTTTTACGCTGCGGATACTTGTGTCCTATCCTTTCAAGCTTTCAAATGCTTAATACGTTTCTAAAAAATGTATTCATAGTACATTACGAAGCAGATATTTTTGTCACACCCGGGGTCAGAAGCACTGATTGGTGAAAGTGAAATATGAATCGCAAATCCCAAACTTTGGCATCCCATAATGTGTGATGTCAGTGGGAGAGGTTACAGAGGGTGGCACAGTGATACAATGTTGTCACTGGCTCCACCTGGAAAGGGGGCAGGTCTGCCTCAATTACTGGCAGGTCAGCCTGTCAATCAAGAAGGCTATCCCACTGAGGGTAGGGCTTTTGGGGGGCAAAACATTGCCATTTCTGTAAAAAGGGAGACAGGCAGAAGATTAAGACCTGTACTTAATGATTTGTAAAGCCTTTGGTTTAAGTCTTCTCTATGAAATTATCCAGATTTAGAGCACAGCGGTTTGCACTCATGCTTCATTAGATTGAATCAAGATCATCATTCGGGATGATCTCACAGTGAAGTGAGTGGCTGCTGAGAGGACATTCAGGATGATCTCACAGTGAGGTGAGTGGCTGCTGAGAGGACATTTGGGATGATCTCACAATGAAGTGAGTGGCTGCTGAGAGGACATTCAGGATGATCTCACAGCTAAGTGAGTGACTGCTGAGAGGACATTTGGGATGATCTCACAGTGAAGTGAGTGGCTGCTGTGAGGATATTCGGGATGATCTCACAGTGAAGTGAGTGGCTGCTGAGAGGACATTCGGAAGATCTCACAGTGAAGTGAGTGGCTGCTGAGAGGACATTCGGAAGATCTCACAGTGAAGTGAGTGGCTGCTGAGAGGACATTCGGGATGATCTCACAGTGAAGTGAGTGGCTGCTGAGAGGAGACTGTCTTGACAAAATGGGATTTTTTTGCTCCCCAGAACAGAAGTGACATGGAAGTTAACCCGGGGTCTGGAACCTGTATCTCCCTGCTCACCATTACACCCCATGGAAGCCACCCTTCTGGAGCTAAAAAGAAGGAAAACCAATCCTGGATAAATATAATATAACATGCACACATATTCATATACATACACACACATACACATACACATATATACTCTCTTACAGACTTACTGACTCATACACATTCAAAAACACATTTTATTTACTTATGTTTTCCATATTTAAGTCCACCAGTCTCTCTTCTCTTACCTTGAAAGAGATCATCAATGAAATCTAAGCCTGCAGCTCTGTACTGATGTCAAGTCCGGGGGTGATGTCACTCCTGCCGCATCAGAGTGTAACGGATCACCTGGCACCCTGAAGGATGCTCCTAGCGCTTACTGTAGGATCCAAGCACTCCAGCAGACACCAGAACCACCGTAGACTCCTTCAGCGAGCAAAACAGGAACAAGCTCTTAAAAGAACTTAGTAGTGATTATAGCAAGGGAATATGCAGAGCATAGCAATCCCTTGTAGAAGATTCCCCCAATAAGAGATGGCACTCCAAATTGAGGGTGAAGTAGAACTGAACTTTTATTCAAATACTCTGCTTTTATGCCCATTCTACAACCATAGCACCACCAAGTACAACCAATCAATCCATACAATACACTCAGACACTCCCACACAAAATCTTCCCCTCTGCCTGTGATACAATTACCTTACACACTGGGTTAATATAATTATCACAGGCAGAGAAATACATTTTTTACACATGTACTATAACTTTAAAAATATACATTCAATCTTCATAAAAATATCTTATTATTCAGCACACTTTAATTATAAACATAGTCAAAATTCAGCCAATTCCATCCATGGGTTAAAAAGTTAGGTGGAGGTCCCTTTATGACCGACATTTTCATGCCCAAAACAGTTCCATAGATTTGGGCTGTGCGGTCGGTCTATTTCACACTGAAAAAAATGACTAAGTCCCATTCGAACATGCGTTCAAATCGCCGAACGGGACGTAGTCTCTGTGGCTGAAAAATCAGTGTAGTAGAAGGTAAGGGTCAGCGGTGTTCATGGAACTGTGTAGCCGATTTCATTTCCATGAATTTGGCTCCACACACCGCTGACCGCAATTGAATGAAAAAAGGTGGCCACCGCCACATGTTGGTTTGCACGAAAGGCAGCCCCCCAGCAGTCGGCAATTTACCTACAGCAGGCTCCCAGCCTGGGAGGTAAATTGCCTTCACACTTCCACTTCTGGGTGGTCAGTCTGTACAGTGAATGGCTCGGTAAGCTACTATTACCGAACCACAAGGGAAAAAGCCATGTAAAAGTATTTTAAAGGTCTGGGGACATAGTCTTAAAGGGGCATTGTTCCCAAAAGTCACAATATATCCCCAGATGGTTCTTAAAGGGCCAGAAACAGCATTATAAAAAATCCATTATTCCCAAATCAGTTCGTTAAAGGGCAATACATCCCAGGGGCCATAGTCACATGGCAGGAGGCTGGCAATCAGTCTTCTCCAATGCCCAGTGGCGAGGTAGGTTTTGCCACACAGAGTATGTGAGAAAGCTGGGAAATCAGTCAGAGTAATTCTCAGCAGCCTCCTCACCACCTGCTCCACCCTGAAATACCACACCTCCAGAGTCGGTTGGCAGGTATCTGCTCTGGCGAGAGGGGGGTGCAGTCTCCTGTCACCCAGAACAGATTGTCCCCCCAAGTTAGCAGAATACTGGTGTGTGTGTGTGTATGTCAGTGCTTGTCTGGAAATGTGTGGAGCTCTTCAAGTATGTAACTGTGTAGGTGTGCATACATGCCTTAAGGGGCCCCAAAATGTCTCATGCCAGCCCCGTTTACTCCGTTTAAAAGAATGATTGACACACATACCACTATCTAACAAATATTGATTCCAACACGTATTTAACTGGAGTGAAGCACTCCCCCCAAAACATGTAAGCTATAAATATCATGCAAAATAGTTATTCTAAAGTTGGAATGACTGCATTTCTCATCATCCACAACCAACAAGTGGAAAACTATTGCTGCCTGCGCACATTTCGGAGGACATTCAGTATAAGAATGTGTTTGTCTGTGTAGAGCAAAAGAAGCTCAGAAAAAGAATGCTACAAAATGCACGTGGTAAGCGTCACTGTGTTGCTAACAAAAATATCCGTGATAATGGGAAAATAACTTAATTGACAAAATTTCATACAAACAAAGGTAGCTTTCAGTACAAGGCCACCGTAAAGAGCACTTCATAACAACAAGAGCGAAACAGAAAGTCCAGGAACATTACTGCCCCCTGCTGGCTGTGAACAAAATTAGTCTCAGCTGATGCAGGTGATTTAATATTTTCCCTTTATCATCTGTAACCTATATCAGCAGAGGATATAATTCTAGAATATAGCTGCATTCCCTTAATTCGCTTCATTTGATGTATTTTTAAAGCAGCTTTGCAATGTGATTGGTTGAGGCATGGAAAGTGTGGTAGGGACATGAATTTTTCATCCTAGGGGTATTTACCCCTTAAGGAAGGAGGCAACTATCCAATGTCTGAACCAAAACAAAACCTAGAATTTGCCCTACGTGTTTGTTTGACCATAATTTAAGGGTTTCTTTTTATATACCCAATGCATATTATGACAAACACTCCTTTCCACGATTGTTTGCCATGAACTCATGGAGGAGTGTGGAGCGGGGTCCTGAAACCCGGTTTAGGAGTTATCCAGCCTGGCATTAACCCTAACCTAGCATTAAATAAACACTAGAGTGTTCCTCTGCCCCTGCCACCCTTCAGCAATTAAAGGGTTACAAACCCTTTACACACTTGCCTTATTCCAGTCTCGATGTCCCTCGGCGCTGGCTCTGTTTCCACCTCCTAAAATGTCATTGTGGGGGCGATCCTATTGCGAATGTGCGGCAAGTGCCGCATGCATTAGGCCTTCCCCATAGGAAAGCATTAAATCAATGATTCCTATGGGAATTTAGAAGATGTTGACTGTCCTATATGAAACAGCAAGAAGCGCCTCTAGTGGCAGTCTGGGAGAAAGCCACTAGCAGCATTCTTAATATTGTGATTGAAGCATTGCAGTTTCTCTAAAACTGCAATGTTTTCAGATGCAGGGTAAAGGGGACAGGGACACGGCACCCAGACAACTTTAATGAGATAAAGTGGTCTGGATATCTATTGTGTCCATGTAATCTTACCTTAACCAACATGAACCCTAACCCTAAGGAAACCCTCTGCTAATATCACTACTGATACCAGTCAATGGGTTTCCTAGTAAAAACAGTAGAGAGTGGTCTGTGACCGCCATCTACTGGCTGTTATCAGCATTACAGGGATTACACTGTATCTGCTGATTAAACTGTGATTGGTCCTAGGCAGCTGGCAAAGCCCAGCACCAATCACAATCAACAGGTGGTCATTCAGGGAGACTCTTTCAGGTTCTCGACCTCTCAATATTCTGATCAAATGAAAAAGAGTTCTATAATTCTTTGCACCCATGGTCCTTCAATGTCTTGAAGACCAGAGTGTAAATCTCCCTATACGACATTAGAGGCATTCTCTACTCTCCTGTTAACTGTTTAAAATATAGTGCCAAGACTTGCATCTGTGACAACTGTTATGAAGTTAGATATGGATAATGAGAAATGTAGTCCAGCCCTGTGTACAAGCTAGATCAGAGGAAAAATTATATAGAAATTATTTTTAACTATATAGCTGTACTGTGCTCTGACCCTGTAGACATCTTCAGATTCTGAAAGTGTGAGCATCAGAAACAGGTCATCATTGCTTGATTTAAGTAATACACGGTTCTGGTTTCTCCCACCAGTCCTGTTTATTTAAATTGTATGCTTGTGACTCATACTGCCAGCAGGGCTCTTCTATTTAAATATCCCAGTCCAATTCATCAATATGATAGAAATTCCCAAATCCAGCTCTGAATTTATCTTGCTAGATGGATTCAGGGTCCATTTCTTTACCATTGGTAAATACTTAAATTAACACAGTTCTCACAGCAATTAAAGGAACACTATAGTCACCTAAATGACTTTAGCTAAATAAAGCAGTTTTAGTGTGTAGATCATTCCCCTGCAATTTCACTGCTCAATTCACTGTCATTTAGGAGTTAAATCACTTTGTTTCTGTTTATGCAGCTCTAGCCACACCTCCCCTGGCTATGATTGACAGAGCCTGCATGAAAAATAAAACTGGTTTCACTTTCAAACAGATGTAATTTACCTTAAATAATTGTATCTCAATCTCTAAATTGAACTTTAATCACATACAGGAGGCTCTTGCAGGGTCTAGCAAGCTATTAACATAGCAGGGGATAAGACAATCTTAATTAAACAGAACTTGCAATAAAGAAAGCCTAAATAGGGCTCTCTTTACAGGAAGTGTTTATGGAAGGCTGTGCAAGTCACATGCAGGGAGGTGTGACTAGGGTTCATAAACAAAGGGATTTAACTCCTAAATGGCAGAGGATTGAGCAGTGAGGCTGCAGGGGCATGTTCTATACACCAAAACTGCTTCATTAAGCTAAAGTTGTTCAGGTGACTATAGTGTCCCTTTAAGTGTAACGTATTATGTATGTTTTGGGGACAAACAACAAAATTGCCTAACTGTTTGCCATTTACCGAAGAGGACAATCAGGGTTATCTCTATTGTTGTTATTACAACAGAACGTGAGCAGTACGTTTGATCATTCAGAGCTTAGTGAGTAAACCCCATTACTGTATGCGCTGCAGTAAATTCTCATAGTTTGAATTCTTGAATTCTTATTGTATTTCACGGTAATTACGCACCAACGACTGCAGAACAAAGAAATGGATGACAAGGGCATTAAACATCTCTAGTATAGTCATAACTAATATAAAAAAATCATTGTAATATATTTACTTTACTCAATCTATTATGCAAATATACTTCGATTTAATTAAGCACAATTCTTGTTGTGACTTGGCACCATAAGGGCAGCTAGATCATTTCTACTGCAAGTTTGTACTTAACATCTGCTAATTATTTGCAAATGATTTTCCTCTTGCTGAATCACTGCCGAAGTCTCTTGTGAAAGAGAAAGAACCAATAAACAGTAATTTAACAATTCATAAGAATCACTTATTGCTGTTCCTTGGCTCTCTATGCTTTGCCCCATGACATAGAAATCTTGTACCTTCTCCCTATTCTCCTGGCTTTATACACCAATTATTAGGTGAATATTTCTGTTTAAAGTGAGCCTGTTCTGTCAGATTTACTTTTTTTGGTACATTCTTTATTTAAAGTGTAGGCACATAATCATTAAAATGATGGTTAGGACATTGTTCTCTTAAAGCCTGCAGAGTTTACATTTTGTTTAAGATAATTAACGAGATAAAATATATATGGCGGTCAGTACTGAACTAAGTAATCTATCTTCATAGCTGTGACAAGTATAACAAAGAGTGCATGAACACATCAGAAATGTTGGGGCCCCTTACACAGCCCAACCATGAGTCCAACCAGAGGGCTCACATCCGAGTTCACTCGAAAGGATAAGAAAAGTCAATTTAGTGTGTGTTTATAGTGAATGCAGGGTGTATGTGTGTGTGTATATAAGTGTAGTGGATGCAATGTGGGTGTGTATGTGTATAGTACATGCAGAGTGTTTGTCTCTCTGTGTATTGGATGCAGTGTGTCTAGTGAATGCAGTGTTTGTGTTTGTGTAGTGGATGCAGTGTGTTCAGTGGATGCAGTGTCTGTGTTTTTCAGTATTTGCAGTGGATGCAGGGTGTATAGTGTATGCATTGTGTGTGTTTGTGCAGTGAACGCATTGTGTGTTTGTAGTGTTGGATAAGGGCTGGGGGAGTGAGCAGTTGTTTGTTTGTTTTTTAAATTGATTGCACTTATTCCCCCCTCTCTGCCTCTTACCTCTGACCAGGAAGTCAGGACACAACATTTTCTGGTACTCTGGTGGCACAGCAGGCTTGTTCAATAAAAAAGGGGGCCCAGGAGTCTAATCTTCCACATCCAGCAGTAGGTCCTCACCTTCTCTCTCGGGATGCAAGAGGGTTACCACAGGTTCCCAAGGCAATAATCTGGCAATGCTCCGGCATGACAACCCACGGCTCACGAGAGATGGAGAGAACCTCCTGCTCAGCTCAGGTGGAAAGCAAGACTCCTGGGATCCTTATTCATTATTCAAGCCAGCAGGGGCCGCCACTATATATAAATATATATGTAGAGAGAGAGAGAGAGAGAGAGAGAGAGAGAAATGTTGGGGGTACAGGGCTCAGTCCTGCAGGACCCCCCAATGTGGATTGCCTGGCCTTGCAACCTAATCCCTCACACCATGTGCAGCAAGAAGACTGACAAAGCTTAACTGCTTTTAAGGTAATAAGTAAATGACTTATCCACTCTCCAATGTTATGACTGCTATTATGCCAGTTTTGTGGTTTACACTACCCATTGCACCTGCTCACCTCCTATCTAATTGGCCCCTACTTGGGAAGTACGTCAATGATTTGTTTTTGTTTTTTAAATTATACACAATTTTCAATTCTGCTAGCTCCATACATAGATGATGTGTTTTGCTCTACATGGGAGTTCTACATAATAAAAAAAAATGTTTCTCTTCTGGTTGCTTTTTTAAAGATATT
Source organism: Pelobates cultripes (assembly GCA_933207985.1). Taxonomy (NCBI): domain Eukaryota; kingdom Metazoa; phylum Chordata; class Amphibia; order Anura; family Pelobatidae; genus Pelobates; species Pelobates cultripes. The sequence continues at coordinate 13,441,643 of OW240922.1, read as the reverse complement.
TCAGCATGGTCACATTTTCGATTTATTGATGTTTCATTAAAATATTTATTTTCAGATTCAGCAGTCATTGGGGATAAAATGCATTCAATAAAGGTGAGCATTTTTTTCCCATAGCTGCAAGTAAAGATTAGAAAATACCTGCAATGGATGTATTTTAAAATGTATCTATTAATACACAAGGAATATTTTCTGGAATCTAACTTTGCAATGCAGCAAATCATCACATGCGTCTAATATCAATGGAAAGGGCTTGAGGTATATGTAAATCCACTATCTGCGCATCTGAACTTATCAACAATGTGTAAAACTACTTTCATGTTAAATAACAATCATCGGATTTACTTTCATTTTATTATTATTTCATGCATCCACCGAACAAACTCCCGAACAACTAGACCACCAATATGTGGAATGTGCCACTTATTAATACTACTAAACCACAAACATTCTAAGCGGTCGGCTGGGTGGTCGCCATTCGGTATCTGAACACGTGGTGGCGGCTATCTTTAGCCGCAAACACACAGAGTGGTGTTTGGTCGCCGAGTGCATGGAACCCAAATCGGACACTCGACGGCGCGAACACAGCTAGAACATCCCTTCCATCGACATTCGGTTAAACGTATGGGAATTGAAAGGCGTTCGGTGGGAGCAAGCTCCCGAATTAGAGATATAGACTGAACTTACCCACGAACCGATACGTTCGGTATTTTGACTATATTGAGTATTCCCGAAAGAGATCGACCAAACAGCCTGATTTCGTGGAACTCTTTTGGGCAGGAGCCTCGTCTGCGGTCAGTCAAAATATGACCTCCTTGGAAATCCCGAACCCCTGAACTGATCTGGGTGATTTTTAGATATGTTGGTCACCCAGATCAGGGCTATCAGGGGATGTATTTTTTGTGGGGTTTTCATGGGTTTTGGGGGTACTTTCAGGGTACCTTAATTTTTATTTCATTCACCCACTGAACAAACTCCCGAACAACTAGACCACCAGTATGCAGAGTGTGCCACTCATTAACACTCCTAAATCACAAACATTCTAAGCAGTTGGCTGGGTGGTCGCCGTTTGGTATACAAACACGTGGTGACGGCCATCTTTAGCCGCGAACACACAGAGTGGTGTTTGGTGATCGAGTGTATGGAACCCAAATCGGACACTTGACGACGTGAACACCGCTACAACATCCCTTTCATCAACGTTCGGTTAAATGTATGGGAATTGAAAGGCGTTCGGTGGGAGCAAGCTCCTGAACGAGAGACATAGACTGAACCTACCCACGAACCAATACGTTCAGTATTTTGACTATATTGAGTATTCCCGAAAGAGACATAGCCTAATTTCATGGAACTCTTTTGGGCAAGAGCCTTGTGTGCGGTCAGACAAAATATGACCTCCTTGGAAATCCCGAACCCTTGAACCGATCTGGGTGATTTTTAGATATGTTGGTCACCCAGATCGGGGCAATCAGGGGATGTAATTTTTGGGGGTACTTTCAGGGTACCTTTGTTTTATTATTATTTCATAAAAGGCAGTGTGTGGCCCCATTAAAACCAGTTGTCCCACAGCATAGAGCCTTGTCTCATGTTTGTGGGAGAAAGCTTTAACAGCTGTATCCCTTCTGCTTAGAGTGCTAAATCACTAGCTCTTGTAAGACCTGTTCCTGCTCTGCTTCACAGCATCACTCACACTAGGGGAAGAAGAACATCTCTGGCGGTGAAACCCCTCTTCCCATCGGGGTGGCCGCCACATGCTTCATTAAGCTAAAGTTTTTTTGGTGACGATAGTATCCCTTTAAGTAAACATTACTGTGACTAAAACAATCACCGTGCCTCCCAGTCATCCTGATTTCTGTAAGACAGTCCCAAATTTCAAGTCCTTTTGCACAGTCCTGACTGTTCCCAGCAATCATAGCTCGGGTACATCATTAGCTCTCTCGCTATACTCCCCCTCTTTTGATCTGCCAGGGAACTTGGGTATTTAGTCATGTATCAATCTACACTCCTTGCTTAGGAGTTTACCCTGTTTGAGGTGATTAACCCGTAGTGTGTCTCTCCCTATCTTTTTGCTCTGGACAATTGGATATATACAGAATTTAAATTATGTCAATGTCCATTTAATTTGCATACATCAATCATCTATCAATCATCTCTTTTTGCGCCATGGGCAGAACTCTAAATAAAGAATCAAAGTAACCTGTTCAGCTGTCACGCTAGTTGTTTCCATGGTTATGCGTTCATATGGTGTCTCGGAAATACAGAATACTGCCAAATCACAATCAAGCCAAACCGTAATGTACAAGACTAATGTTTACATTGTCAGCAGTATTCCTCTGGTGGCTGTCAATCAGCCACGTACCCTTATTAATTTTTTCAATAACTCCGTCATCACGCCCAGCATCATGATGCCAAACTATTTTAATTCTTCTTATGGAGTAACAATGGGATAACGCTACTCTTTGAGAAGTATCCAGTAGACACAGAATATCAACTGCAATAGGGCCCCAATTCTTCTCTTTGTGATAGGAGCACCTGCCATGGCAAGACCAGAATGACACTGCAATAAAGATGCATTTATCTTCTTATTTTACATTTCCAAAGAATTAACAGACCATAAAAAGTCAAGAAATTGTTCATTTAAATTTCAATCAATATCATCTCTCTTGTTATCCTCATTCCAACCTCATAAGATGTCATCCAAAGAAGCAACATGGGTGGCCTACAAATTGATTGCCAATGGCTATTTAAGTTTTATCTTCAAAGAGTCATGAGGTCATTGACTTCTGGGTGTTGTAGTTCAACTGCAATTACAAATAAATGATCAAATGGACAAGACATATCAAGACTGCTTACTTGTTTTAATATCTAGCTGGGTTACTTTCAACCTTCAAACAAGAGTTGCTATATAATTTTCTTCTTTTTTTTAATAAAAGGAAAGTGGAGTATTTCTGTAACATAAAATGTTTATCCTTTTGCTGTTACAATGCAGAGAAGACCATCATTAAAATAAAAACCTTATCAGGTGTCAAGCTTTGAAGTTTGATTACATATACATGTCACCTTTGCCGCTAAAAGGTTGTAGTATAATGCTATCTGAGGAACTTCTGTCTTTGATATCAGCATTTCCGACAAAACCTGAATACATCTACATTTGAGTCAGTCTTGTGCCATTTGCAGTTAGCAATTTCTCGCTCCATGTAACGCCATTTTGTGTCACAACCAGTTTAAAGAAGGAGATGATAGGAACATTTGATGAGATGTGACAAAATTTATTTTGAAGAGTTTGGTTGCAATATTTATTTAATTCTAATGTAACTGTATATAACTTATGAATAATGGAATGGTTTGAAAACAAATAAAATCTTGTAAAGAGGAACATATTTGATATACTACAAACTGAAATGATTTAATATAATCAAATCGTTTTAATATGAAGTCTATTAAAAGAGACGGGTTTAGAATTTTGCCAGTCTCACAAGAGACAAAATTAGAATTTTTACCGCTTTCTATAAAATGAGCATCTCAGCCCATGTCAATCAATTTCAGGAGATTATGACTTTACTTTTTTTGGAAAGACTTTAATATGACTGAAATTTTGACTGTCATTATAGCACTGTATTCAACATCTTCTTCGTCTGGGGTATTGAAAAAGTATACATTCTATTGAGAGGCCATATGATTTTACTTTTGGCAAAACAAAATTACTTTCATAGAATTTCTTCCATTATATCTTATATATGCACCCCATAAAAGAAGATTATACCCATCAAGATGTGCATAAGATTGTAGACTATGACCTCATATTTATTTATAAGGGACCTGGAGCCTCCTAGGACAATCATGACTAATCTTGGCAGCCTACAAAGGATTGTTACGCGTCATGGGAAATGTAGTCTACAAACATCTGGAGTGTCAAGGTTAGCCAAGACTGCACTGAGCTACTGGATATACTCTCAGCCCAGATGTGACCTTTTAAGATCGGTCATGCTATATGTCTGGACTTGAGCTTGATCTCTCATTATGTATAACTCCAGTCTTATATGGCTATTATAACTAATTTAAGGTCCAAATAGGCCATTGTTTCCTGATTTTTTTGTTGTTTGTTTTTTCTTTTTACTTGCATGATTTGTGGGTCCACATCTTTATTAATATGACAAAATAATAAATCATGTTTGCATCATTGAAGCAGGTCTTTGGTAAGTAGAAGTCAAACACTATATCCTGTTTGCTATGCTATTATGAGAAAGTTAGGGAACTTCTTAGGTATGAGAATTAATGTTGGGAGTTGGGATCTAATTTGGATACTAAGTGAATGGGCAGCAACATTCACAAATTTGTAGGTTCCATTTTCAGTTGATATCTTGCTACATATCAGCAGTTCCCAAACTGTGTGCTGGGGTGCCATGACAGGCTTATAGGGGTGCTGCAAAATGACCCATCGGGTGGCTAATTTACTCCTTAGGGAGGGGGGAAGGAGGCTGGAGGGATCAGGCAGCATGATGGCAGAGGTGAGGCTGGAGTGAGCTGCTGCACGCTCACTCCCATCAGCCTCAGCCAGAACCACAAGCAAGCCACCTTCCTGGACATAAGGTAAGCTAGCAGGAGGGTGGCTGCAAATATACAAATGATAACATGTATGTGTATGTAATATTATGTGTGTGTGTATCTGTGTCAAGTTGTGTGTATGGGTCAAAGTGTGCATCCGTGTGTGCACGGGCGCACATCTGAGTGTCAGGATATGCATCTGTGTATTTTTAAGTGTATGTATCTGTGTTTCATTATGTGTGCAAGAGTTAGTGTTTGCGTGTATCAGGGTGCATGTATCTGCGTGTCAGTGTGTGTGTATATGTCGATGTATGCATTAATCAAATTGTGTGCATGTGTCAGTGTGTGTATGTGTCGATGTGTGTATCTATGTGTTTGTATGTGTTGCTGTCTATAAATTTGTGTGTCAGTAAATGTATAACTGTTTGTTAATGTGTATGTATATCTGTGTGAGTATGTATGTGGTAGTGTATGTATATGTGCATACATCCAAGTAATCAAACACAAGCATAACATGCATAACACACCCCTGCATTTAAACTACAAAATTATATACAAACACACCACTTCACTCTAATACTAACCAATACACCAATAATACACACAAATGCACAACAGCATTTAAAAGGGAACATTACATCCAAACACACTGCTGCAATCATACACAAGCATTATATACAAACACACCCCTGTATTAAAACACTAAAATTATATACAAACGCTATACATATAGCGCCACTATATACAGCAGCGCTCTACAGATAAACAACTTAGAACTTTGTTTTGACTTGGGGTGCCTTGGAGAATATTGACATTTTGAAACTAAAAAGTTTGGGAATCACTGCTGTTCCTACCGACAAAGGAACTTTATAAATTAACCAATTTCAGCGTGATGAGACTTTGTACTGAGCTATTGGAATTGAATAATAATTAAAAAAACTGTCTGTTTTTCTTATTTTTGTTAATTAAAAGAGGAATCTATCAAGATAATTACAATTTACATTTTTACAAAAACTGACAATCTATGTATGCTTGAAAAACTGTTTGAAAAGGATTTGCATCACTGAGTCATTTAAAAACAAAAGAACAGTTCCACAAGTGAGCAACGTGAACAGTTTTTCAATACAGAAATATTTTAAGATATCTAACAATTCTCTATGAGGGATTTAATTACTTTATTAGGAACAGTAATGTTAAACTCTATTTCACAAGCCCTTCACCTTTCTGTACCATCAGGGTTTTTGGAAAGGTTACTAACTGTTTTTAGTAAGACATGGAAGGTGTGTCTGTACTTTTTTCACTTGCGAAAAATGCCCATCCCGAGACCTAGACCTCATTAATCATTGGGTGGACCTCCACCCACAGTGCAGGAATGAGAGAACTGCGGACATTGTTTCAAAAGATTTGTAACTGAGAGAACCCATAAATCCAGATAATGAGTGAATCCATCATGCATCGGTCCATAGGGTTTCAGGCTAAAATACAAAACTTCTCTATTATTGTGTCAATTCAGACACAAGAACTGGTCTAGTGACTTAGGACAGTCAATTTACAACCAACATTAACATGAACACAGAGGACAAGAAAACAACAAAATTGCTGTGTTTCAAACACCATAATCTTTCTTAGAATATATGTTGGAAAACTTACATATATATATTCTATATATTTATTCACCAAATGTGGAGTTTTGGTGGGTTGACAACAAAGTAGAAAAATTAAAGTCAAGAAAGCCTAGGTTTCAAGCCACCAAGTCTCATTGTTTAGTCAATAAATCTTTAAACATAACAATCTGTATACAGTTATTTTAATTTAAAAGGAAAATCTATGCAAACTACATTTTGCTTTAATTTAAATGGAAATCATTAATACTTAGAGAGTGGTTGTCAACATTTCAAAATGAGTTCATTTAAAACCAGAAGCTTGAACGTGCACTTGATCGACTCCACAGTCTACATCTTGCATGCTGTACATAAGTTGCCCAGACTCTTACCAAAGATAGTAGGAAGGCCTCTACACTTTGTGATCAAATTCCTGGTGCAGGCCTGAACAACCTGCAGCCCCCCAGATGTTTTGAACTATAACTCCCATGATTCCCTAGCTATCAGCCATGGTTCCCTGATTATCTGTTTCATTATGAAAAAAACATGGGCATTGGCTATCTGTTTCATTAAATTAATCATGGGCTTTGGCTCTCTGTTTCATTAAATTAATCATGGGCTTTGGCTCTCTGTTTTATTCAAAGAATCATGGGCATTGGTTATCTGTTTCATTAAATGAATCATGGGCATTGGCTCTCTGTGTTATTAAATGAATCATGGGCTTTGGCTCTCTCTTTTATTCAAAGAATCATGGGTGTTGTTGTTGAAAAACATCTTGGGGGCCGCAGGTTGTGCATGCCTCTCTTAGAAATATAGAAACATGGAAACATAGAATAAGAACTGTTTAGCCTATGTATCTTAAGTCTTATGCCTATTTCACACATGCTTAAACTCCCTCACTGTGTTAATCTCTACCACTTCACCAGGAAGGCTATTCCATGCAGCCAGTACCCTCTCTGTAAAGTAATACTTCCTGATATTATTTTTAAACCTTTGTCCCTTTAATTTAAGACCATGTCCTCTTGTTGTGGTAGTTTTTCTTCTTTTAAATATAGTCTCCTCCTTTACTGTGTTGATTCCATTTAAGTATTTACATTTTTTTATTATTATTATTATTATTTAGCTTCCTGTATGCTATAGGAGTCAATTCAAGATACTAACCCATACCTATAAGGCACTGAACAACACTAGCCCCTCTTATATCTCCTCACAGATCCATAGGTATGTCCCTTCTCGGTCTCTCCGCTCTGCCCGTGACCACCTCCTGTTCGTTGTCCGCACCCGTACGGCCAACTCATGCTTGCAGGACTTCTCGAAGGCGGCTCCCTTCCTATGGAATAGCCTGCCTACTGCCATTAGACTCTCCCCTAGTCTTGCATCTTTTAAGAAGCGCCTTAAAACCCATCTCTTTAGGAAAGTTTATGGCCTTCCAGAGTAACCTCTACCTTACATACCTGTCTCTTGCTCTCTCCTAAAGGGCAGCCCACCTTATTTGACTGCAAATTCCTGTCCTAATGTGTTTTACACCCCACCTCCTATAGAATGTAAGCTTGATTGAGCAGGGTCCTCTTCAACCTATTGTTCCCATAAGTTTATTTGTAATTGTCCTATTTATAATTAAATCCCCCTCTCATAATATTGTAAAGTGCTACGGAATCTGTTGGCGCTATATAAATGGCAATAATAATAATAAAATTTACATTTTTCTATTATATTCGTCTTTCCTCCAAGCTATACATGTTAAGATCCTTTAACCTTTCCTGGTAAGTTTTATCATGTAATCCATATACCAGTTTAAAAGCCCTTCTCTGAATTATTTCCAAAGTATCAATATCCTCTGGAGATACGGTCTCCAATAGGGATGTGCATGGGCAAAAATATTAGTTTCGGTTCGGAAATTCAGGTAAGTAAAAAAATGCGTCTGCTTCGGCAATCATGACCAATGGCATTCGGTTTGGTTCAACAATTTGGAACTTGGGCAACTTGGAACTTCGGTAATTCCTAACCCTAACCCCTAATCCTAGCCCTAACCCTAAACCTAACCATAAACCTAGCCCCTAACCCTAACCCCTAATCCTAACCATTTGTTTTGCCCCTAACCCCTAACCCTAACCCATAATCCTAAACCCTAACCCTAATTATTTAATTTGCCACTTTTCACAAATCCGAAGCATTTCGGAACTTCGACAATTCAGAACTTCGGTAATTTAAACTCCGGACATTCGTAAGCATCCAAACGTCCGAATTTCATGAAATTTGTCTGAATGTACATTCGGAACGAAATGAATTGCACATGTCTACTCTCCAGTACTGGGTACAATACACCAAGTGAGGTCTTACCAGTGTTCTGTACAATGACATTAGCACTTCTCTCATTCTACTGCTAATACCTCTCCCTATACAACCAAGCATTCTGCTAGCATTTCCTGCTACTCTAAATGTTCATGAGTTTTTTTCTGCCCAAAAGGTCTTCTCTGTAAATCTTTTTCTGATCACTCCAGTATAATGGACATTTTCTCGTATGATGAAATAAGGGTTTGTGTTTGACCGAATCATTTCAGTGTATATTTATAAAACCAAAATTGGTTTCCTTTGGCATTCTGATCTACCTAAGCCAATGTTTACAATAAGGAACATCTTCAATTTGTAGTAACCTCTCTAATATAGTTTAAATCTTTTTCTGAACATTCTGAAAAGTCTCTGATGACTGGGGGCACCCCAAAGTTGTGGCCAGAACATTAATTGCAAAGTAGATTCTTTATTCATTACTAGTTCCTCTTAAATCTCTTGAAAAGAATTAATGTAAATGTTGAAAGCTTTAGAAATATCTGAGCATTAAAGAAAGTTATCGGTATATAATATTATTTATTTATTTATGTTACAGATAATTAATCTTTATTGCCATTGATATAACATTCTCCTAGACAATATATTAGTTTCCTACTTGTGTATAGAAGTATTTAAGTGTTTTCAAAGCCCTATAAATTTGCAGTAACTCTTTTTTTTTAAAACAGCTCGGTTTTGTGATAGATAATTTATAGTATTCCATAAAATGGTCATATTTGTTTCTCTGTGCTGTATTTTCTCGTACCCATAAAACAGCCATATTTGGGTCGACGTGCTACATTTTTTATACACCACATTAATTTCTAATTATTCGACCAAACAGGCAATAAATTAGCGCAAGGATAAAGCAGAGGTGTTAAACTTTTAGGTCCCCAAGGGAAGCAAACACATCATATTTTCAGGATAAAGTGCAGAACTCAAACATGTCACAATGTTCAACATATAAGTCAGCAACTGATATTGTTTATAACTGAGCATTTGTCTGTTTACTCTTAAAGGACAACTGTCATGAAATTTTTACTTTTCATTTTTTTTATTATTACATTTAATGAAACGTAATTATTCTTTAAATTATATAATTAATATAGTATTTTTCTAATTATGTCTTTTTGAGACACTGTAACTTTTTTTTTATCTGAGCAGCCATATTTGATCAGACTCTACTGTTATCTGTCTAACTGTTGGTCAATCTAGCTTGCCTGTTGATGAAAACTACTTAGAACAATCACAGCAGCAGGCAAGTTAGGTTAAGCAGAAGTTGGTCAGATAACAGTAGTGTCTGACTCAACATGGCCGCTCAGCCATATCATTTCGTTTTATCAAGTGTCGTACACATTAATAAATGATAAGTCCTTTAGCACACAAGTTCCCTACTTATATTTTACAAAACTCAAAGAAATAAATGTATTTCAGAGATAAAGGTTTCTAAATGCTAGTAAGTTTCCAAAAGTGGTTTCATGATGATGTCACCCCTTTAAGATGTTTGTTTCACAGGCACGTATTATACTTAATGTCCAATATCTATAAAACCAAACATTTTTTAAAGTCCAACATCTATATTTTTCTTCCAGCAGTAACCCCAATCCAAATGTAATCAGATTTTTGGAAACCGGTAACCTTTTCTTCGTCATGAACTCAATCAATTTGTTTCACAGATATTAACTGAATCTGTCAAGATTACTTTAATTTAGTTGCACGTTTTGGCAATCCTATCCAGGCAAAGCAAAAAAAACATATTTTTCATACAGGTTCCACAAAGATATATAGAGGCAGTTTTTCAATCAACTCACCATAATCGCTGTCGTAGAATACAATGAATTTTTGCCATCGGAGTTCAGTGACAAGTTTTAACATAACATCATTGAGGCGAACAGGTGGTCTTGCTGCTAACGTGTACTCTTGCCCTTCCAAGCTAGGATTTAGATGACACACTGTGCGCGGCGAACCACCAGTGCTGCGTTGTACAAAAATATGTGGGATGTGCATGGCGTCCGTCAGAGACTGAAGAGCACTGGCTGAAGCACAACCAGTTGATGTCACTAATGCTAAAATCCCCTGAGTCATCAGGTCACAAGCTGAAAAAATACAAAAATAAAATAACCGTAATTAGTATTTTACATGAAAAACAGCATGTAGAATTAACTATATAATTAACCGTTCTGACATTTAGAGAATAAACAAAAAAGTTAATATTTAATTGCATTTAGTGGTTTAGGGATAAACTTATGGTGTTGTCATTTGTGAACTTGTGAAGGATGTCTACGCCCCTAAAAATATAGATCTCTCTTCATTGCTTACTTATTACATCATATGTTCAATCCTTGCCCATTTATACCGGTACCAAAAGGGTCACAGTTATCCTTGGAAGAAATATTCTACATTGATGGAACATGAAGGTCTCTTTCTCTGCTTTGTATCCTCTCCTACAGAATAATTAATGAAGGTGCCATATATAACATCACGTCTGGTACATTAATTTGCTTCCACAACACACTTCAGAAATCACCAGGGAGAGAGAAGTTCTCCTGCCCCCTTCACATTAGATTACTAGGGAAATAAGTCATCCTGAGTTCAGAGCTCCCAAAATTCTATTTAAAAGAATCAGAAGAGCCTAGAGAAGGGCATTAAAGTAAGGAGAAACATCAATGATTATACTTGACGCCACACACCTTGCTGAGACATATTGCAGAGGTTCCAGGATGCCTTGGGGCACAAAACCATGACCTAGTTTGATGTAATGGTTTATTCTGCATTGCTACTTGGCCTTTTGGGGACTCAACAACCTCCAATATTCCTACAGTAACTTCAGTAACTAAGAAGCAATTCTGTTTGTTCTTCAGCATAAAACAAGAAGCGGTGCTGTGCCGGGCCGTATTGAATAAAGGAAGACCGTAGCTTGTTTTTCTTGTCTGAACTTTTGAAAACAACAACTCACAAGCAATCAGGTAGAACACAGAGAACATTGAAAGTTAAACAAATAAACGGATAAATGAAATGTCTAGATTATAACGTTGCATTTCATCGGGTATTCCTGCCGGATTCTCTACTTTATAATTAACTTTTTGGAAGAACTTTTGTATCAGTGAGACATAGACAAATATCTGAGCAAATGATTAGGTTACTGATGGCTGAAAATGAAAGGAAATCCAAACAAAAGAGAAGTTTTAGATAAACAGATTTTCTAGAATGGCAAGTGAAATTGTGATTTTTAGTTTTGTAAAAAAATATACAAATTGTATGCTCCTCATTATGCACCCAGGCAATACCTAGAAATCGGATCTGCTTGTCAATAGGCTCCCAGGTACCCCCTTAAGACAGTGGCCCCTACTTGTCAAATGGCTTTGCATGAATACTAGTAAGTCAAAAGGATTTTGCCTAGGAAAAGGTTTTAAAGGTCAAATAACTATTTGCCTAGGCAAAAGCTTTTTGCCTGAAATTACTAACCACCTACAATATTTTTATATTTATATCTATATCAATTATTTTAGATACATAGACAGAAGGACAGGCAGGCAGACAGACTCCCTTTAGTAAAGCAAATAAATACAGTTAATGCTTCAGTTCCTCCTATGGAACGTTCCTCAGAACCACTCAAAACTAAATTCCATTGGTGGGACAAAAACGTTGCCTGTAAAAATTGAATGGAATATTTTTGTTATCTGTCTGTCTGTCTGTCGGTCTGTCCGTCTGTCTGTCATGGTTTTTATATCATCTGTCCAATTATTCCCCCTAATGAACAGAGAATTATGCAAAGAGTCACCTTTGTGTTGTTTGGAGGATCTACACTCGGGGAGAACTGAGACATGTCTATGGCATGAGATTAGTGGGAGTTACACAGCATCTACTGCTGTTTTAATAACATCACCTGCCAACCAGCACTGCAACGTCCACTCTCTTAGGGAGTCCATGAACATATCCATTTCACCAAGCTTGCATAATAATTCCTGCTTATTGAATAATACACAACAATTTATACAATATAGGGAGAAGGTTATATCAAGCTCACAATCAAAATATAACCTTGCTGTGTGTATATTTGGTTTAGTGTTCATTTTAAGGAATATAATTGGTGGTGGCTGTCATTGGTGCAGAAACGAGGTAAATGGGGGGATGATTCTCACCCCTGGAAATGTAGTGCGAGGATGAAATTGGTTAGATCACCCCATAGTCACGATGGCATAACTTTTAAAATCATGTATTTTACTGTTTAAGAAAAGTAATAAAAACAAAAAATATTATCTTCTCCTTAGCTTTTACATAATGACATTTCAACAATAAGATGCAAAAAATAGTGGAAAGACATATATTGAACAATTGATTTTTGTTTTAGAAATTGCATATTATATGTAAAAAAAAGTTGAGATCAAGCACTTAAAAACCACTAAATTCCATCCTATTAAAAGCTTCCCAGTGATAATGTATCATTTTGCTGGTAAAAAAAAACAGCATGGTGTAGCCTGCTTTATAAAGGGCACATATTTACTATAGAAGGCTGACCCCCTTAAATTGAAAATACACAAACAGATGACAAACAATAAAAAGAAAAAAAAAGTAAAAATACATTTAAAAAATCAGGATTCAGTAAAAGTATGTTCTGCTTTGTAAGAATTCTTGTGTGAATAAGGCTGTTCATGTCAAAATATTCACATATTTTACATACGCTTTCAGTAGTGGAAAGAGGTTAGTGCAGAAAGGTGATAGTTTAGTTACCCATTATTTTACCAGCGTTTGTCTCCTAGCTTCATTTAAATATTCAACTCCCCTGTGTCCCGTTACTGTCCATTCCATTACACAATTTTGTAATTTTTTATAAAATTAGAATTCCATTGCATTACAGAGATATTATTTTCAGTGTACTACCATAACTGCTAAATAGAAAGATTAGATTTCACTTACAAGCTAATTTTATGATATGTTCCACAGATCTTTAAATTTTACCTGCCGCCTTTGTAGAACACGCAAAGTAGTCCCACAATAAATGCATTACTCGCAGAAGAGCAAAAAACTTTTCTCACCTACCTTTGAAGATGTGTACATCTCCCTTGGCTTTTAAGCTAATTGTTTCATTAGACGTGTGAAAAGCCAACAATGTGCTAATGAATATCTCAATTTCAAGTAGTCAGAATATGATATTATCAATTATCTTTTAGTAGTTAAGTAAATCTGAGCACTATCTTTAGAAAAAATGTTTCAACACAATAAATGTTGGTAATTATATCCAAGTTTAATAGATTGCACAATCTTGAATATTTCTAAGAAGTATTAATAATTATGATTCAATTTATTTTTTGCCGAATATGTCTATATTACTGTAATGCACCCAGGCATGAGAGCTTTTAGATATCATTTTATCAGTGGCATGTAGAAATAAATCCATTTTTGTTCTAACATGCCCTTTCCAATCACAAATTCTCATACAAAAGATGTTTTCACTAATGGGAATTTGAGAGGATCTGATAAATTGGTTTCCCAATCTCCCCGATCATTACCACATGAGCTAAGAAGTTGCACTTAAATGTCTTAGGTAATCAAGAATGAAAATTATAATATAATTATCCGAGTGCCAAAATTACAAAAAATGGCAACTCCTTAGAGAGAGAAATAAAGTCAATATCTATGTGATTACAGTGGGTCAGTGTAAAATTAGACTTTAGAGCAATTAAGTGGTTCATTTGTTATCTTCATTTTAACCCCATGCTGATGTCTGTTACACAGGTTAGATTGTTGCCACTAATGTGTCTTACTGATTGCTTATATGCAGTCGATAAAGGCTCAGAAGTCTGCACGTATCACATGATCATAGTGAGAAAGAGCTTTTTGGGGGGATTTTTTACAAGAAAGCAATCACACAATATAATTCTGGAGACTGCTCCATCCATCCGATTACTGTGGCTTCATTGGAATCTCCAAGAATCCTGATTCAAGAGTCCATGAAGCAGGCTATTTTTTAATGTTTGAGGTATTGGGGAGTCCCACAATACCACATCTGAGGATCCTAAGTATGTGGTCAGTATGAAATCCTTTTTGTTGTTGACTTAGAGCATGGATCCATCCAAGGTCAAACATAATTGAGAGCTTCCCTGAATTCAGAGACATTTACCAACAACACAGTTTAACTCAGGTACTGTGAGTTGCTCTCAAAATAGGCTCCTGGACAAAACTCTTAAGTAACAAGCATCAAAGTAAATCAGCAACAGGAAATGGTTCGATCCACTTAGAAAAATACCAAATTTAACGAGTTCTACTAAGAAAAAAGTAATGTCGTCATGAAACTGCACATAATTCTCTCCAAGATTTGTTGTCGTAGCTTTGGTTACAATATAGGGCTTATAGAATCACCCCTAAGTGATTACCTCTAGCGTCATCAGTAGTGTCCACTGTGTGACTACAGTAGATCTAAACATGACTCAAGGTTATTCAATAAACAAGAAATTGGGGAGCACTGGAAGAGAATTGAAGATTTTAGGTCATTGTAGCAAAATTATCTAACTGAGCTTTCTTCCAGCACTGCTATTTTGGACAAAATGTTTTACATTCCTTGAAACACTTCTCATTTCCTGCTTTAGAGAATAACCCAATAGTCTTAAATATAGGTGACTGTGCTCATCACCAGTCAGTGTGCATGTGAATATATTTTGCTACCAAGATTTATGATGGCTAGATAGATTCCATCGAAAAAATACTAATTGCATCACAGCTAGTATAGATTTAGCAACTCAAGGAGGAATAATGACAAATTGCAAAGCCATCATCTTGACCAGTTGGGACATGTTTCAGAAGTACCACAGATGTTATACTATACAATTATACCCAGGAACTCCTTTTGTTGTTTTTTAAAGGATGTTACACATTCTAGCTTTATGATTACATTGACTTTGCGTAGTGCTTGTCAATGTAACAGAGAGGTCTGGGTATTGTATTTGAATTAGAAAACTTTGTTAACACAGACTTTACAAATCTATAAAGTAATATATTTTTCTTGTTTGCCATGCATGTCAGATCTTGCCTCCAAATATGCCATAAATCAATATTTCATAACTCAAATTAGAATCATCAACACAATCCCTGTTGACAAATGAATTGCCTTAGTGCCGGGATGTTACAGTCAATGAACAACTATATCATTGAGAATTTTGATTTTGTATATAAAAAAGGGGAACATTCTATCAGCTTATCATGTTAAAAACATGATTTTTTTGGCTAACATCTTTAACGGCTGTTTAAACGTGGATCGAAATGCAAACGCAAACCATTGTTTTTTTGTTTGTTTTTTGGGACATATATTCGTGAAAGTTGATAAAGTTTAACCAATTCCATTTTCGATATTTTGGCAATCTAATGAAGGACACGAATAAGAAATTCAACAGTAAATAAACAAAAACTGTGTTACATCTTATAATTCCATCTGTCTCATTACCATATGCCCTTTGATTCCACTGTTGCAAAGCCGGTTCTGGATAGATTTATACGGGCACAATGCCAAAACATATAACTGTTATGTGTCAATATTTGCAACAGATCGTAAGCATTTACTGTTTTGTATGTTTGGTT
Organism: Pelobates cultripes; assembly: GCA_933207985.1. Taxonomy (NCBI): domain Eukaryota; kingdom Metazoa; phylum Chordata; class Amphibia; order Anura; family Pelobatidae; genus Pelobates; species Pelobates cultripes. The sequence goes on along the minus strand of OW240922.1, from coordinate 13,425,603 downwards.
TTGAAGGGAGAGCTAATCTACTTTATCATGTCTACATTACACAAAACATATACACACACGTGAATTATAAACACATATATGCATGTGTCACATGTAAAATCTGAAGTGTCACTGTTTCGTAACGACAGGAAATTGACATCTGTGGTCTATTTAAAGAACCGGGGTCAGTGATGCATGATCCCCATAATGACTATTAGGAGAAGACTCTGTGATCCTATATCCCTGATGGACTAGCAATGGGAGCAATTATTAGCCCATATATTTTCTCCTGTTCCCTACTTAATTTTGAAATAATAATACCCATCACCCTTTCATCTTCATCAGTGAGCATGATGATGCTATTAATCTCTATTATATCTGGATTTCTGTTGTCCAAAGGCATTCCTTTGTACTTTTTCAGTTTAAATTGTAGAATTTGCCATTCTTGTTATGAATGTATTGTACTGCACTATATATCTTAATGTGCTGAAATGTTCAAAAGGAAAACAAAACAAAACGAATTGGTAAAAACGAACAGATAATATACAGAAAAAACTTAAAGGAATCGAACAGTCCAAGTAATTATGGTTCAATGTTATATTTTTCAAGCTGTGTTTTATTCAATAGACAACATTGAATGCAGAAAAAAAGAACAACTGCATTTAGTTGTTGAATAAATACAAAAAATAACTGCTAAATTCATGAATTTTAAAAAAAAAGTTTTTTTTAAAGTAAAGACATAATAAAGGCCAATAAATAAAGTTAATTTATTAATGCATTTTAATAGTGGTCATCGACTAAATACTGCTCATATATTCAAACTTTGAGTTAGAGTTTTTAGCAAGGGTCACCAAAAGGTACTTTTGTTTGTTTGTCTTCGATTGTCTGTAAATTGTAGGGATTTTAAAGCATTGTGGAATTTGCAGTTCTATTAATGTGAGTCTACTAATTTATCATCCTTGGATTAAAAGACGCAAGGGACAGCGTAAGAAAAGAGATGCAATTTCAAATGTTCTAGAAATGGTTATACACTGATTAGCAACAATATTAAAACCACTGACAGGTGCAGTAAATAATGTTGATTATATATAGCTACAATGGCTTCTGTCAAGGGGTGGGTATATTAAGCAGCAAGTGAACAGTCAGTTCTTGAATGTAATGTGTTTGACAAGGGCAAAATAGTGATAGCTAGATGGCTGGGTCAGAACATCTACAAAACGGTAAGTCTTGTAGGGAGTTCACGGTATGTAGTGGTTAGTATCTACCAAAAGTGGTGCAAGGAAGGACTACCGGTGAACAAGCACCAGGGTCAGGGGCCCCCAAGGCTCATTTATGCACATGAGGAGTGAAGTGTAGACAAAGAGGTCAATGTGTTGCCTTGACCTTTAATTTCCCCGATCAATCTGATTGAGCATCTGTGGCATGTGTTTGAACAAAAAAATCCAATCACTGGAGATCCCACCTCGCAACTTGCAGGACTTAATGGATCTAGTGTCTTGGTGCCAGATATCACAGGACACGTTCAGAGGTCTTGTGAAGTCTATGCCTCAACACCTCACATCTATTTTGGCATCAGAGGACAGACCTACACGACATTAGGCAGGTGATTTTAGTGTTGTGGATGATCAGTGGAGATATAGGTGGTATGTAACACCAAGGGCAATTTGGGTGGATCCCGTAAGCTATCGTTTGAGCACATTGACTGTTTTTTTTGTTTGTTTTTTACTACAGACCTAACCCCACATTATTTCTTCATGAAAGGGTGAAGGGAGAAATTGTAGCTGGAATAGCACTTATAAAGGGAACCTATGGGAACTTTAATTGGGCTATAGAAGAATTTAGTATCCCACATACTACAGGAGTCACACAGGGCTGCCCCCTGTAGGTTGATGTAGATACTGGCATAGTGAGTTTGTCAGTGTTACTTGGAGCTTTCCTTTAATCATTTTAATACTATGAACCTGGCAGAAAATAGGCCAACAGAACTCTGCTTTTTTGGGTCTTGTAGCATCTAATGTCAGAACACTTTTTTTAAGCACAGTATACATAGTTGCCTTATTAAATAATAATATTCATAATTAAAATATTATCTCAAAAATAATATAAAACACCGTGGAATGTGGAATATGCAACAGCATATTACATAAATAAAACATATTTCAACCCCTATGGTAATATCTCCATCTCAACATAGGTTTAATTTTCTAGAAATGTCACTCTGCAATCATAAAATATTTAATTCAACATTTCACAGTTAATTCTCATTACCATTCATTGCTCTGAAAGGGATTCAAAAAACAACTTCCATGAAATATAGCAATCACTGATAACAATACAAGCAACCTATAACGCCATCGGAACCTCAGAGGAGGTGTTATATCAGCTGAACAGAAACAGATTATGTTCATCGCAATTCATATAGGTATGAAAATAGCATAAAATATGAATGAGGGTATGAGCTTATTTTCAGCATATTTCTGTCACCTGTGCATATACACGAGCTTGGTAATGAAGGAGTTCAACCTCGTTCTTCCCTTTCCCTTGTATCATGACATACTATATTGATGGAAGGTTGATAGAAGGTTGATGGGAGGTTGATGGAAGAAATGTCTACACGTGTGATCGGAATATTTTGGATAATGGGAATGTGCTTTAAAAAAACTTTGGTGAGCTCTACGAAGCTTTTCTGTATGATATCAAGATACAGATAATCACATGTATGCATGGAAATGTATTTTATAGAATTAACAAATTACGTTTCTGAAAATTAAAACTGAGCCACAATCCCAACATCATCTAACTTGGATTAATAATCTTTTCCATCTAAAGTCAAACATTTAGAAGTAAAACAATGACGAAAGTGTGAGATATACACATGATAAGAGTTTGCTACGTTATTGGGTTTCTGCAAAATGTCAATGTCAAAATGTGAATTGCATGACCTGGATGGACACACTTGTCAAAAATGTTCTTTATCAATGCATTTATAAAGAAGAATGGTTTTTTTTAATTTTCACAATTCATTTTCAAGGATTTTCAAGGATATTGGTAATAAACGTTTTTTTTTTTTTTTTAATGCTAGGGCTTTAGAAGAACAAGGTTGCTTCAAAGAGCTGCTAAACAAAAAATGGTGTGTTATTTAAAAAACGTGAAGTACTGCTGGCACCTTGATAAATGACTCCCAGACCCGTAAATCGAAATCTACATGTATAAACAGACTTACATCCACTGTACTCGTGTCTATTTCATAAATCAAATATTTAAAAAAGGGCAACTTCCACTCTGCATAAGAATTAGGGGACCGTTAGCCACCTAGACTTTCAATTATACTTCTTTTTTTTCATATACAACTTACTATTCCAGAGATTTAAAGGAACAGTGTAAGCACTCAAAATCATTTTATCTTAATAATGTGAGTTTAGAGCATAGACGCTGTCCAAGCAGCCTTGCAAGTGAAAAATAATGCCTTCTCAGAAATGACTGTTTACATTTTGCAATTTCCACACCTACTAGTGACTGTCAGACAGACAGAAAGATGTGTTGCTTTACCTCTTTAGATTAATGAGCCAAATGCTTTGTTTGTAGAAATCTTACAAGGACATTGGAATGTATAATAAAATAGCAGTTCTGTCTAATCTATACATTTGCAGCTCCAATGAAAATATTATTTTCTAGCCAAGAAACAAGAGTAGTTATTACCCAGTATACCCTCAAATCTGTCCCAGAATGCTTCACTGTTGAAATAATGATATACATAATTTCTGTGCAATGCTCACTGTGACAAGAGTGGAACAACATGGGATGTATTTATTGGTACCATAAGTATTGGTGCGATCATTTATTTACAATTAATTGCAGTTGCAGATTCTGTCATGTTATGCGTGCCAATGACTCTTCTCCCCTGAAGTATTCATGCGTTCTGAAAATAACCACCTTTGCCTTACCCCACTGCTTGCATTAAAAGAACACTCCATTAATGTTTCTTTTGGTTTTTTTAAACTGTTTAGTAGGTATATCCATGCATTGTTCATGCATGTTTTCTTTTTGGGTGTATGATAAAAAACAACCTGTGAAAGCTGCAGACCCCCTGTTTGCAGCATCTGCAAGCTTTCCCCCTGTCCTTTCAGTCCGTGCCAGGGAACCCACCATTCATAGATTTGTCATACTTCTATATGTTAATCATTTCCATTCATCTCACTCATTTTTCCACAAACCTCCTAATCCATTGCCTCATTTCAGTTGTCTGCTGCAGGTCTGTTTTCCCTGCCCTTGATCAATCCTTCATAAAGGATCCTTCATCCTCGTCTCAACATATCTTCTGTATAAGCTTTCTCTACCATAACACTAGTTACAATTCATATATACTCTATTTTCAAACGATTTACTCTCTTAGACAAATCCCTTCACCATCTCCACCTCTTCTCATTCGTCTACAGCTGTTACCTTCCCATCCTTTCTATACTTTCAACCAGATATAACCTTTGTTTCATCCACTCCACTATCTCCTCCTTCCTGGTTCTGCTCATTATCTCTTCTTGCTTCCTACTACTGAAACAAAAAAAAAGGATTTCATTTAATTGATTATGGTTAAACCATTATCAAGCATTTAAGCACTAAATAAGGGTCTATAGGAAACATGGGAGGTCTGGCTAAGGCAAAAATTGCATTCTTTCTTATAGCCATACCAAGGCATACCAGTAAGGGAACTGTGATAGGCTGAAAGAGATCAGCTGACACTCTCAACCAATCACATCCATTAACTGCTGCTCAAACTAATACTTCAAATACTCATTAATACAAGCCGCACAGAGGGGATTGGCTGCTGAGGACTCTTGTTTAGCATATAAACATTAAAAATGATTTAAAGCTGAATGGAAGGATGGCATGAGATTCCAGACACTATGACCACTTCAAGATGAAGCAGACCACAAATGGGACAACAAAGGCAGAAAAAAGGACCAGCTGTTGAGATGCCTGAAGGTGAGAATGAAGTATGCAGCTCTCTAAATAATCTAAATTGGATATGAAAATAAAACCACTTGAGATCAGTGGGTACTATACCCTTAAGGAATATTCTATGGATAAACAAATACATTATTCCCAATTGCACATTTATATTAATGATAAGGAAAAGCTACTGTCTTTGGAATCATTTATGTGTGATCAAATATAAAAAAGATTATTTCATCTTAATGCGAGATACATATTGTTATAAATAACATAATTAAAATCCAATTATATCACAGTTAAAATCCAATCACTGACAATTAAAAACAGTCTTAAGCAAATGAATAATGTGTTACATTTTGCCTTGCTTTATGAAAAAACTGTTATAGGATTAAAAAAAAGTGTGGGCCAATAGGGAGATACCAAACCAACAAAGCTACTTTATTAACTGTAGTTAGAAGCAAGTAGAGCAAAGCCAAAAGGCGATAAGCTTTAACGTTAACCTTTAAATTTCACTTTAATGCTCTGATCCAAAATTAAGGCAGGGTTTTATTTCTCACTTTAGATATAAGCTCTGTAAATATTGCTTCGTTCACAAAGCTCCGAGTTAGAGTAACTTTTCCCACACAAGTCACTGGTGTCATAGAACGGATATAAAGATACATTGCGCATGCCAGTGTTGTGCATGTCGGGAGCTGTTAGTGGGAAACTGCAAATGCCTGTATCCTCTTATAAGATTAATGTTTTAACTTTCCGGAAATATTAAAGGGAATCTCTAAGCACCAAAAACACTCCGTCTTAATGAAGTGGTTTTGGTGCATAAATGCTGACACTTTTTATCTGACAATGTAAAACATGGTGAGTTCTGATAAACAGCAATATTTGCATAAATTACAGAACGCACCCCTAGCCGCTGTCAGGCTGACAGATACTAGATGAGCATCCATAATGCCTTTTGAAGAATTGGGGGTTTTCCATTGGTGTGTCATCATATATAGCATGATGACACTAACTGTATCCAACGCTTCTCAAAGAGACATACATTGGATTTGACAATATACATTGGAGCAGGGGTGCCCAAAAGGTAGATCCCCGGATGTTGCAGAACTGCAACTCCCATAATACCTTGCATGTCGTTGCATGTATTCGGAATCATGGAATCTGTAGTTTTAAAACATCTTGGGATTTACCATTTGGGCACCCCTGCATTAGAATGTTCCTTTATTAATTCATGTATTGTTTTAGTCACCTAGGAAACTGCCTACTTAGTAGTATTTAAATCTAACTTCTTGGTAGAATTTGAGAGCAGTATTATCTTTCAAGTCACTTAGTTCTGCTTGGTAAAACATGTCTAACATGATGAGAATTGAATCACATGTCATTTTCTTTTTTGAAATAAGCAATCTACTGTCAACCCCATCAGATTCGTACTGTAGATGTCAGCATCACTGAATGCCTGTTGAAGGCTTATTCATTTAAAAAAAACTTGAAGAGGAGTGATAAGGAAATTTCAAACTTCAGGAAAAAAAAATACCAAAGTTTAATGTACCAGCTTGTAGTAAAAGTGCAGCTTAGTGGAAAGGGGCAGTAACATGGCTAGGAGGCGGGAATAGGAGGAAGCATGTAGGGATTGGTAGTTTGAGTGTTAGGGGTTGGGCTATATTAATAGGCAGCCATCTTAGAAAATTCACTTTAACTTGCCTACCTGGCTGAGTTTGTCCCACCCTCCCTCCCTGGGTTATGGATAGGTTGGGTTGTCCTGTTCTGTCACAACGGCGGGATAGGGAGCTGAAGGATAGGAAATAGGCTCCTCGTTAGGATGGTTATGGAAATGGTGAATATGGTTCTTGGTAAGTTTGGTAGGTTTCAAGCCCTGTCGGTGGCTCAGAACCTGGTGGGGTAGGAGTATCTGGGTATACCCCTACCATGGTTAAAATGTTGGCACTTTAAGCTACGTTCATGTTGGAATACTGTTATATGTTATTTAAATATGGGTCATTGCTTTTTATATCTAACTGAAGGATACGGATGTGATGACGGGGTGCGGGGCAATGATCTGTTTTTTCTATGTTGATTTATTACTATTTAATAAAAGCTGTGGACAATTTTGACCCATATACCCTAGTGTCCGTGTTTTATTGGGATAGGTATGTGGGGGGGTTTTGTCCTGATTCCGCCTGCCCATATGGCGACTATGCACCTGTCAAGAGACATTATAGGCACCCTGCTCACTTCATCTCATTGAAGTAGTTTTGGTGCAGTGTCCCCATACCATTAACCCTGCAATGTAAAACACTGCGGGTTAGAGAAGCTAAGGGATAAGAATACCGCTAGTGGTTGTCTCCCAGATAGCCATTAGAGGTGCTTCCTGCTGTTTCATGGAGTTTGACTCAGTGAAATGATGCTGGACCTCCTCATACAAAGCGTCCAGCATGTTGAAAAACTATGGTCATAGAAACACATTGAATCAATGCTTTGGTAGTCCTAATGCAAGTGTGTTGCGCTCACTGGGCATTAGGTGACCCCCCATATCAGCAAAGGAGGAGCCCGACACAGTGCCAGGGTAAGTGCTTAAATGTTTATTTAACCCATGATGACAAGGGAGACTGGGGAAGAGGGTCCACCAAGGGCACTATAGTGTTAGGAATACAGTTTGTGTTCCTTTAAAAATTTAGAATGAAAAAGAAAATTGGATTTAAATATTAAAATGTTGCCATTTTAGCCTGTAATTTGCAATTTATTGATCAATTCTCTAGTGTTCCAAATAGTAGTGGAGTACAAGATTAGGATGATTAAATATAGGAAATAATGATTGGGACGGAAACATAAAAAGTGGCAAGAACAGTCTTCTCCTTAAATGACTCACTCAGGGAGAATGCTAGAGGTTACAACCATTATACTCAAATATTGTAGCTATTCCAAAGAACAGAACAGAGAGTCAGTCATCATTTATACAAAATACAGTGAGGTATAAAAAAAAAAAAAATCTTAGAATTTCTATTGCCTTAGCCATACCAAACATATAAAGCAAATGGTGATATATGGGTCAAATAGTGACCTATTAAGATCAAAATACGACTTCCAACTGTGTTCTGTTCAACATACAGTTTTTATTGAAATGTTCTTTAATCATCTTGCTTCAAAATGTTATTTTGGTGCTCTCTCGCTAATAGTGAATCTCAGTAACTTTTTAAGATCAAAAGCTCTTTAAGATGCTGCTGGAGTTAAAATGGTTAAAAGTATTCCTCCAACAGACTTTACAAGATGTTGTCGATGGCATTTGACCTTACCAGTATCATGTTTTCATGTTTTCTCTGACTTCTGACCTTTCCAGTACGCCCTATAATTTCAGCCAAGACTTTTCCTGTGGCTTTGGCTAGGAACTTAGCATTGCAGTCTGCCACTTATTTTTCTGATTAATAAGGCAATGACTGACCAAATGCTATAACTTAAACATTTGGAAGTGCTAAGTACATCATCAGGCTCTACGCCTACGTACATATGTTCCATAGCCTTTAACAATATCACTTACACATGGTACTGGATAATGTCAGGAAATCCTATCACGTTAATCTTCTGGCTCACTTAAAAAATAGTTTAAGGATACACAGATGGAAGGTAAATGTGTTTTCAGAGCAGGTAGACAGGACACAGAGCAGCTAGGCACCGCAAGACTCAATGCCAAGTACCAAGTCCCCATCTGGTCATGCAGGGAGATCAATCTTCAAGACAAGAGAAGATGTCCCTCAAAATGAAACAAAACAGCAGGCCAGAGATCATAAGACATAAGACTGAAGGATTGCCAGATATCTAATCCCCTGCTGTCAATTAATAAATGGAAATTGTTATCTGAGTTTCCTACTTATGAATAAATAATGATGCACATGTAATCAGAATTTGCAAACAGAGGAGCCATAAGGAGGAAAGATTGACATTATTATTGGAGGTATACCTCATTTGCTCCCGGTGGGGGTCCTTCTGAAAAGTGGATTCCTCTTCATTAGTTGACGTGTTCATTTAAGTATTTTATCTTTGTATCAAAATCTGATTGTGCGGCACATTTGTAACACGTGAACTAATGAAGTTTGCAGATAAGTACAGCAGTTAAAAGAGTGTTCTAAACTCTTAGAGGGTAAGCTCGATTGGGAAGTGCCCTCTTCACCTCTTGTATCTGCCATTCTCATTTTACCTGTCAATTACTTGCCATTATTAATCACTTCCTATGTAAATGTAAAGTGCTATGGAATATGTTTGTGCCATACACATGATAACGATAATAACATCAACATATGTTTCCTGAGTTTACCAAGCTCGTTTTGAATACAGTTTGCCATTCCATTTTGGTCCACAGTCCAAGAGCCAATGATTTAACGTTTGACTCCAATATTGTAAAAAAGCATACCAATGAAAATTAATGTACTAAATGCAAATAGTGTAAACAGAAAATAGCACTCTAATAGAGGTTATAGTGTGACTGTGAATGACGGTGAATCTGTGCTTGGATTGTGAAGTCAGCATATGATGTCAGTGAATGTGAACGGATGTGCACTGTGAGGTCAGCACATGTTGTGAGTGGATTGTGAGGTCACCATGTAATGTCACCATAGTGTTCCTATATCTGCTCTGAGTGGTTGGGCATTATGAGGTCATCAAATGTGTCAGTACTGAGAATTTTTTCACAGTGCAATATTATTTTAGAAATTGGTAGAAATTGTTTTATTTATTCTGGAACTTCAGGTCAACCTAATAGTTTTAGGGGGATCTACTAACAGAATTTATCGCTTTATGTAAAGCGGTTTTATATTTTTTTACATTAACAAGCAATTTTCAACTGTTGCTAAAAAAATCTATTTTTTTGTTCTTTTATTTAAAGATCGTTAAGATTGTAAAAACTAGGTAACACGAACTCTCTGGCTGTTATGGGAGAACAACCCCCAATGATGATCTGAGTTATTTGTAATTTACATCAAAATTTGAAGAGTTATGGCTTTCTAACACTCGTTTGGGAAGATGGTCAGACATATGAGGGTTATGGGCAATGGGTAGGACAGTAACTCGGTTATTATGCCAGCAAGCCTTAATTCAGGATATAAAATGATAACATTCTCTTTCACCAGGGATATTCATTTTATCATTAATTCTAGTATGCTGGTCTGCAGCCGAGTCAATTAGCTGATCAGTTACCATCTTCTATCATGTTACTAGCGTCCGACTTTCCTTCTCTCTATGGGGAATCTGCCAGAACCTAGTTATTTGACGGCAGAGAAAAATCTTAAACTTAACCTTTCTTTCCTGATTTCAATGTTCAGATTCATTGTTTCTCTAGTCCGAAGGCATCTCCTCAAGGCATCGGCTCTCAGCTTCATAAGTTCCATTTAACATCTTGAAGCTTGTTCTGTGATTAGGGTCAGACTCATGACATGGAGATCATTTGTCTAGAGGTTCCCTCCACCATGGGAAAAATCCACTAAACTAACTGAAGGGCAATATGTAATACTCCATGAATCCAATGCAAGCTATATTCAAGATATTATCCTACATTAAAAGTGTATTGTGTGATTTGTTCAATATCATATTAATGTTAAAGTGGCTCTGTCACCGCCCAAAAATGTTGAGCATTTCATAAAGGCAAAATTTCTATAAAATGCTGATAAAATCATAAATTTCAAAAAAATTCCAACACAGTCAAAATATATTGTGATATGTATTAATACCTGCCCACAGCACAATTATGCGAATGCAGTAATAGAAGCTTGTGACATCACAGACACAGACCTCAGTTCACTTGCACTTGAAATATTGGAAGCACATAAATGTAGGCGCCCTCACCCATATCTCACAACATTGATCAGGGCAGGGTGAGTGGGTCCTGTTTTAATACAGAACTGTGTTTGCATGTAATGTTTGCATTTGGTTGCAGGGGTGTTTTTAAATGTAACATTTTGGGGTTTCAGAATGGCATGAGCTAAATTAAATACACAGCATACTTTCAGCTACCATCGTAATCACCTGGTAGTATTCATTTTACAGTTATGCAGATTAAACTGATTTTTTTTGTTTTTTAATTACCAGTATAATAATTTAACTATGCTTGGAGCTGCCTTTGATCTACGCAAAACATGGGGGATCTGTGGCGTCTTTGCAATTTAGTGGCTGAGGATTATTGGATTTGTGGTAACACGTGGAAGCAACGTAGATTACATAGTTACATAGTTACATAGCTGAAAAGAGACTTGCTCCTCCAAATGTTGTTGCTGTGGATCCAAAAGAAGGCAAAAAACCTGGTCTGAAGCGCTTCAAATTTTGCCACAAACTAGGAAAAAATTCCTTCTTGACCCCAAAATAGCAGTTAGATGTCTCCTTGGATCAAGCAGCTATTACCCCACTAATTAGAAATTATATCCCTGTATGTTATGTTTTTGTAAGTATTTATCCAATTTCAGTTTAAACATCTGTATGGACTCTGACAAAACCACCTCTTCAGGCAGAGAATTACATATCCTTATTGTTCTTACTGTAAAAAAACCTTTTCTTTGCCTTAGATGAAATCTCCTTTCTTCCAGCCTAAATGTGTGACCTCGTGTCCTATGTATAGCCCTGTTTATGAATAGATTTCCAGATAAAGTTTTGTACTGGCCCCGAATATATTTGTATAAAGTTATCATATCCCCTCTCAGGCGCCGTTTTTCCAAACTAAACAGATTTCATTTTTTTAACCTTTCTTCATAACTAAAATGCTTCATTCCTTTTATCAATTTTGTAGCTCGTCTCTGGACCCTCTCCAGTGCCATGATATCCTTCTTTAGAACAGGCGCCCAAAATTGCACAGCATATTCAAGGATATGTGTTAAGATCAAGAGAATAGTACATGTAGAACTGTGGCATCTTAGCTACAGTTGCTACCACTCTTAATATACAAGTTGTTCAACGATTATGGGAGTTGCTCAGCTATTTCCAAGACCAGAATTATTTGAAATGCGGATGTACCTTTGTGTGTAGTATGGGTAAAGGGAATGCAAATGTGTGTTTGTATGTAAGATTTGTGTTAGATTGCAGGAGTGTGTTTGCATACTTGGATGTATGCACATACACACATACACTGCCACATACTTACACATACATACACATATATACATACACATACAAATTCATATACACACTGACACATAAACACATATAGACACACAATGACACATGCACCCACTGACATATGCATACATATGGACACACAGCCTGACACACAGATGTACACCCTGAAACACATACATACATACATACATATATACTGAGACATGAACACACCTTGACACACAGATGCACCCACTGACATACACACACACACACACACACACACACATGCACACCCTGACACACAGATGCACACACACATACACACCCTGACACAAATATGCACACACTGACACACAGATACACACACTGACATATACGCACCTTGACACAGATACACACACACACACAATTTGACATGCATACACATATACATGTGATAATGTTTATATTTGCAGCCAACCTCTTGTTAGCTTACCTTTTGTGTCCAGGAGAGTGGCTTACGTGGGGTCCTGTTATTACTGGTTGAGGCTGATGGGAGTGAGCATGAGGTTCTGCAGCACTCCTGCCTCTCTGTATGTGTGCCTGTGTGCACTGTTACCGGCTCTTCACTCCCTCACGGTGCTCTCTGTATGAGGCTGGGAGAAAATGACAGGCACTCATGACAATTTTACAGGGGCCTCATCAGGCACTTAAAGGGCCACCCAATGGGCCCCCAAAGTATACGGGCTCCAGTGCAATAGCACCTGCTGCACCTGCAATAGCTCCATCACTGGTCACAGGGGACACAACTTACATAACTGTTGCCATCAAAATGGGTGGACTTCCTTCGAAAAGCACAACGGGCTGATCGACAGGCCGGCACTCTCTGCATGATACCAGTGTTTGCCATACAGGAATACACGGTTAGAGATGCTTTGATATCCTCTTTAACACATTGTAATGGTTATGATTCAAAGATAATATCAAACTATTTATCAGTTGTTTGTCAAATGAAGACTATCCTGGTATCTAACGCCAAACAAATATTCCTAATAAAAACATTACTGCTTAAAAGGACATGCTTATTTAAATAAACTATCATATACATCAAGAAATCAGGGAAAACACACAGGGTGTACAAAAAGTATACAATGCCCTGATACTATTAGTATAATAAAAGTTAGCAATAGTTTAATCACATTTAATTTGAGCCAATAACTGTTTTTGTTCTGTGTCCTCCATTCCTTTAGGCAGAATTTTTAATTTCAAGTAAAATAAACATCTACAGGTCCAGGAGCAGGGTAGATTTTTATTAACAGTTCTGCTTTTTAATAAAGGTATATTCTTTATTAAAATGCTCATTGGACTTTTTAAAATTTAATTTTAAAATGTATTTTAATTTGAATACGTTATTCTCAGAGGAAAGTAAGGATTACACTTGCCATAAGAAGCAAAGTAGCCATTCTTTTTGACATCACTGATATCTTTGCGAAAGATATGTATTTAATTCTATGCAATCTCATTGCATGTGAGTTAAGGGCTGAATATCCTGTGGACATCACCTGGTATCAACTTTAATATACTGTCTTTACCCAAAAATAAGACCGGGTCTTATATTAGTTTTCCCCCTGAAAAAGGCTTATTTATGAAGGATGTCTTATTTCTGGGAAAAATGGTAGCAAGCATGTGCTAGAAAGCAGGTCTACGTTCCAACAAAGACTAGCTCGCTAGGGCATGGAATTCCGGGAATATATGTTCGGGGAAACGTCCCCGAACATATATTAGCTTACTCGCGAATGGAATCTTGCATATCTATGTTCAAGGAAACTTCCATGAACATAGATTAGTAAACTAGGGACTAGGGCTTTTCAGGGTAGGGCTTACATTATGAACATCCCCAGAAAATAAGCTAGGGCAAATTTTTGGGCGATGTCTAGTTTTTGGGCAAACAGGGTAGGAAATTCTGCATATACTGAGATATTGTATATTGCTGTCAGATGTGTATCTCCACCTCCTGTATGGTCATTACCAAGTCATTAGACAAAAGGTCCAAACTGCATTATGTCAATTCTGTGCATATTATTAACAAAAAATAATTCTGGTCTTGGAAATAGCTGAGCAACTCCCATAATCGTTGAACAACCTGTATATTAAAAGTGGTAGCAACTGCAGCTAAAATGCCACAGTTCTACATGTACTATTCTCTTGGTCTTAACACATATCTACGCTGCTTCCACTTGTTACCACAAATCCAATAATCCTCAGCCAAATCTATGCCACTAAATTGCAAAGCTGCCACAGATCCCCCATGTTTTGCGTAGATCAAAGGCAGCTCCAAGCATAGTTAAATTATTATACTGGTAATTAAAAAAAAAAAAGAAAAAAATCAGTTTAATCTGCGTAACTGTAAAATGAATTCTACCAGGTGATTACGATGGTAGCTGAAAGTATGTTGTATATTTAATTTAGCTCATGCCATTCAGAAACCCCAAAATGTAAATTTTTTACAGATTCTTCAATGTATCAATGTGTTTTCTGCACATCGCGTCCACTTTTTTTTTTCATCCTGTGCCCATACTACAGAGAATCGACTAAATGTACCAAGTAGCTCATCCAGTTGATGGATAAGAAATGCATAGTTTCGTACTGAAGAATCTATTGTTTAATGTATGTACACCTAATCAATGACTCCAGCGTCTGTCAAGTTCAAATTAATTTCTGGACTTCTGTCTCTAACACAATATCGCAGATCAGGTCATTCGTCTGAAATCAGATCAATTATATCCATGAGAATGCAAGGTGATTCAAATTATCATCCACACATTTCATAGGCAGAATGTCAAATCAGCTGCTACCTTGAAAAGGATCCATTGTTGTCAGGAATCGTTAAAATAAAAGTAATTCAGGGTCCAGTGTTAAAAACACACATTATGGGTGGAGTTGGGGGCAGTAGGGACTTGTAGAGTTGGGGAGTAAAAAAAAACAGGAGTCAGGTCATACTAGAGCCTCTTTAAAGGAGCACTATAGTGCCAGGAAAACAAACTCATTACACTATACACTATAAGGTCATTAGGTCCCCCCAAACTCGGGGCACCCCTCCCGCTGGGCTGAAGGGGTTAGAATGTACAGTTTCTCTGAAACTGCTATGTTTTTAGCTGCAGGGTTAAAACTAGAGGGACCTGGTACCCAGACCACTTCATTGAGCTGAAGTGGTCTGAATGCCTGTAGTGGTCATTTAAGTTTACAGTGAGTTTTATTTCTTGGGATCTCTGTGATACACTCATACACACCGTGGGGAGGTGTCATCAAGGCTTGTTTTAGGTTTAAGCAGTATTTGGAATCAAGCTAAATCCTGGTGGTTGTATTGGGAAGTATTTAGTTACCGTGACAGTGCCAACCGACATATCTAGAGATAGCAACCAGGCTGATGGATTTCAGACCCACAAACATTAATTCTGGCTCTCTCCAGAATAATAAACCTGTTGACTTTACAGTGTAGCAGTATCATCTACTGTTTATTGTCTAAAGGAGACATCATACTTAGGTTTCCCATCAAGAATAAACAAGATATACTAACCTGAAGGTTATCTAGAAAAAGATACAAATTACATACAGTCTCTTGTAATAGTGATACTACTACTTCCATTGTCAGACAAGAAATCATTGGTAATGAAAATATGTAACAGACTATTCAGAAAATATTATTGCAAGTAATGAAATTACTTTACAATGGTTAATTGCCTATTTAAACTGATTAAAATTATACTGAGCAGTGGATTAGATTGCCACATTTATCAACATAATCAAGATACACAATTGATAGATGTGAAAATAACAGTAATGGAAACACAGATGTGTCTGCATTTGATGTGTTCTGTTTAGGGACATTTTCAGAGTGAATTCAAACATTTAGCATTTTGTCCATTTTCAAAAAAAAAAAAAAAATAATAATTCTAGAAGGGACTTAACGGCTTCCAATAACACTAAAATCATTGGTTTATTCTTGAACATTAACACTCCTGACCCCTAATACTAGCCCAGCCACAATCTAGAGCCATGTCACTCCCAGCAACTGGAAAAAGGTCAGATTAAAGGCCTCAACTTTGTTCCAGGCTGCCTAGTGTGACTTCTGTGGATATTTGACGTATGTTGTCAGCACGCATGGCTTGCTGGCAATAGATGTAAAAATCTGCTTCCTTGCAGCACAAGGCTTGCAAGTGGAAGATAGCTATTCCCTCCCTCCCTCCATCACATTGTGATGTTTGTGCTCTCTCCTGCCGAAATAAGGTTTATGTTTTTTTTTTGTTTTTTTTATCCTCCCTCCCTCCTCTTTCACCTTTCCTCCCTCACATGCACTCTTAGCTGGTGAAGCAGCCACTATGAGAAGTCTGTGACTGGACCCCACAAGGACAGGAATGACGTCAGACCGAGGCATGGAATTCATAGCCGGGAGCTTAGCCCGGTGCTGGATTTAATGTAGGTTTAACCTTTCTTACTAGTCATTACAGAGGGGAGGACGGTATTAGTAATGAACAATAGAGCATTTGAAGTAAAAGAAAAATGTGTTTGATTGGGTTAGAGTAACCCTTTAAATGGGGACATGTAGTTGTAGTTTGTAAATGTGAAATAGTTATATTCCTAAATTGCCATGTAGTAGCTGTATGTCTCTTCTCCTGGCAGCTTCCAGCATCATTAAAAACAACAATAAAGGTGGGAGAGCACTAAAAAGCCTCCAGCATCATACCCATACCAGCCTCATTCCTACAAGATCTTAGATATCCCCGTACAACTTCAAAGGGCTAGCCCTAGTCTGCTGCTCTCCGAAAGCTCAATCAGGAAGAGAGGGAGGAACCAGCCACAAGATTGAGTAGTGTGGGCCTATCACAGCAGGACATACCTGGAGCTCCACTCACCCCTTTGTTAATCTGGCACTGCCGAAAGCTAAATACTCAATCTTCAAAAGTAACCATTCTGTTGATGACTCCATTGCATATTTCCCAAATCGAGCATACGGTGAATTGAGGCACACAGATGGGAGGGAGGGCAAGTGATTGATCATGTCACAAACTCCACCCCAAAGTGGATGGCTCTGCCCAAGTTAAAGGAACTCTCCAGACCAGTAAAGCACTTTAGCTTGCTGAAAAAGATTTATGTGTAAAGAGTGTGTCCTATTTATTTTCATTTGGAAAAAAACGTAAATTTTAATAGAAATTGACACTTTTATAAATTAACCGGGTTACACTCCATTGCCTTTCAATAGACAACAAGTCTTGTTACTTCCTGGTTTGGTTAGCTAAGTGGAGCTAAACTCGAGAGGCAGCAATTGCTAAGACAACATTGAGCTGCATTGGAAAGTCAGTGATTGGAAAACCACAGAAAGTCTGGGTGGAGTTAGAAGTTGGGGGTTTACAAAGGCTGCAGACAAGAGAACTGCAGCTTTGGGCAAGCTGTTTTTAGATTTAGCCCCAATGAAAAAAATACATAATTAAATGCATGCAAGTTATAAATTGGGGTAAATTTATTAAACACTGTTTTTTTTAAATTCATTTTGTATTCTGGCAGTGGAGTGTCTATTTAATGTGATTGCACACCAGACTGCATGTCAATACTTTTAGCCAGTCGACTGAGGGCTGACCTTTGCAGGGAGCACCATTTTATGATTGCTGGGACAGTTTCCATGTGTCCCCAAAAGTGGAATATCAGGCGACTAAGGTGGGACGGCAGAAGGCATGCATTAACATGTCTACTTCAGCAATGATCCTGCAGCTCAAGCACATAATGACTTTACCTCATTATTTTCAGTGTTACTGTATATTTCCTGAAAATACACCTAATGGAACAAAAATGTCAACTGATGACAGACTCAGCAAGGAAAGTGGCACAGCAGAGAACAGTTCTTCAAACCTCTCTCCAGGACCAATACTGGGCCAAGATCTGAAGATAATCTTACTTTCTGAATGAAAAACAAACAAACTCTCTTTTCACACAGTAGGGATATTATGGCATCATGGACTGTTAGTGGAAAGTCTTCAAGGTTTGAAGAACACTGAATTTGAAAAGCTGTCGGGGTTATTTACTAAATTCAGAATTGTCAGGAATTTAAGGTGAATTTCAAATTTAAGGCCAAAGTAGCCAAACTGGAAATGTAGCTGTAGTCCAGTACGACTACTTTAAAGGACCACTCTAGGCACCCAGACCACTTCAGCTTAATGAAGTGGTCTGGGTGCCAGGTCCTGCTAGGGTTAACCCATTTTTTCATAAACATAGCAGTTTCAGAGAAACTGCTATGTTTATGAATGGGTTAAGCCTTCCCCTATTTCCTCTAGTGGCTGTCTCATTGACAGCCGCTAGAGGCGCTTGCGTGCTTCTCACTGTGATTTTCACAGTGAGAGCACGCCAGCGTCCATAGGAAAGCATTATGAATGCTTTCCTATGTGACCGGCTGAATGCGCGCGCAGCTCTTGCCGCGCGTGCACATTCAGCCGACGGGGAGGAGAGAAGGAGGATCGGAGGAGGAGAGCTCCCCGCCCAGCGCTGGAAAAAGGTAAGTTTTAACCCCTTTTTCCCTTTCCAGAGCCGGGCGGGAGGGGGTCCCTGAGGGTGGGGCACCCTCAGGGCACTATAGTGCCAGGAAAACGAGTATGTTTTCCTGGCACTATAGTGGTCCTTTAACCTTAAATTTGAAATCACTTTGAATTCTCAACAATACCATGGAAGAAAGTGATCATTGTTTTTGTACATATTTTTATTGTATTACCTGTATAATAATTAAAAAATGAATGGATCATATGTAACCTGGAGTGTCGTTTTAATTAAAGGACCACTATAGTGCCAGGAAAACATACTCGTTTTCCTGGCACTATAGTGCCTTGAGGGTGCCCCCACCCTCAGTGTCCCACTCCCGCCGGGCTGGATGGCGAGGAAAGGGTTAAATTTTACCTTTTTTCCAGCGCCGGGCGGGGGGTTCTCCTCCTCCTCTCTGCCTCCTCTCCTCCTCTTTGGCTGAATGCGCATGCGCGTCAGGAGCTGCGCGCTCATTCAGCCTGTCTCATAGTAAAGCATTCATAATGCTTTCCTATGGATGCTTGCGTCTTCTCACTGTGATTTTCACAGTGAGAAGCACGCAAACGCCTCTAGTGGCTGTCAATGAGACAGCCACTAGAGGCTTTAGAGGCTGGATTAACCCATTTATAAACATAGCAGTTTCTCTGAAACTGCTATGTTTATAAAAAAAATGGGTTAACCCTAGCTGGACCAGGCACCCAGGCCGCTTCATTAAGCTGAAGTGGTCTGGGTGCCTAGAGTGGTCCTTTAAGAGCACCAGCAATATCAGAAAGCCATGCGCACATTTTTTTTTTAAATAAACATTGTTTTCTATAGTTCACTTAAATAGATATTCATATTAGCATTTTCCATTTGTGATATTTACAGATCAAGGTTCGATCGCTCGATGAGAATGATAAATTTGAAGAAATCTACATTTACAATAATTCTTGCGGGTGGATTGTGTCATTGTGTCGGCATAAAGGAATGTCAATATGTATTTGACTTTGTGTTCCATCTTGTTCAATAACATTGTCTCTGTGTGATTGCTAGTTAATTGAAGATTCCATTAGAAATGCCCTCTTTTTAAGCTACAGAACAAGATGTTTTGAATGGATTGAGTTGGACTACAACAAAACCCAGCGTGCTAATTGGTTGTTGCTGTTTCCTAGCAACAATATATATTGAGTGCATTGAATGAGCTAGCTGTTGAAGGACCTATTTGTGATAAATGAATGGAATGTGGAAATAATTGTCATTGGTGTTGTTTTTTACATAACAGTAATGTGTCTAGCTCTCTGGGAAACTATTTAAAGATAAGAACATTTTTAGCAGACATACCATTTAATAAAATGGCTGTGGCCACACAAAAATGTACACATGTGCCAGTCCTTCTTGCATTTGAACACATAATCCAATAGGTGTACTTGTTTGATGGGTAAAGCAATGTATCCCATATAATTGAATGAACACAAGTTCCAGATGTCTAGACCTACTTAAAAGTTTTTATTTTTGATCGGATCCAATTGAGTGGTCTGCCTGACAACCTAGGCTGTCCCCCTGCTGGCAATTTTGCAATCTGACCAATCCGAGTCATGCGATTGTGGTGTCATCTCCATCACATGACTCAGATAGGTGAGATTGGCTGTAGAGCAACTGCCTTGGTTATCAGGCAATCCCCCGATCAGATCTGGCAAAGAGGTTATGTATCCTGGCTGTAGGGAAGGCCCAATCATTAGGGCATGTTATGCTGCCCAAACAGCGTTAAAGCCCTCCTTTTGTAGGAAGGCATAGCACACCCTAACCCCTAATGTTGGGAAGAGGTTAGGTTAACCATGGTGTATGAATAAAATACATGGATACATTTCCATAAACAATTGCACATAATATAAGTAGGGTTACCATATCCACCATGTTTACAGGGACACATATAAATTTGTCATATTTATGAAAATGCATGAAAAGGGTTGACCTGCAGAATGTAGACTGCATATTCTCCATGATTCTTTATATCCTAATTACTTAATCTTGTATAATTTCTTCTGAATTTTACATACTGTAGGAAAACCCTTTTCATGTGCTGCCAATCAATATGTAGATGTGACATGTGTCCATAAAACCATGGTGGATCTGGTAACCCTAGATATAGGGAACTTTCGCATAGCTGTCCATAAGGGCATATCTGTCTATTAGGGCACACACTCCTATTTCTTGCCGGCATGAAAGCAAGTAGATTAATCTATGGAAAAAAAAACACCACAAATTAAGCTACTAGAATTGTGAAAAACAACCCATGGCCAAAACTACTCATGTTTAGGCCATGTTTTGGAGAACTTTTAATAGAAAAGTAAAAGCTGTATTAAGCATCCCATAGAAACATAGAATGTGACGGCAGATAAGAACCATTCGGCCCATCTAGTCTGACCAATTTTCTAAATACTTTCATTAGTCCCTGACCTTATCTTATAGTCAGGATAGCCTTATGCCTATCCCACGCATGCTTAAACTCCTTTACGGTGTTAACCTCTACCACTTCAGCTGGAAGGCTATTTCATGCATCCACTACCCTCTCAGTAAAGTAATGCTTACTGAAATTATTTTTAAACCTTTGCCCCTCTAATTTAAGACTATGTCCTCTTGTTGTGGTAGTTTTTTCATCTATTAAATATAGTCTCCTCCTTTACTGTATTGATTCCCTTTATGTATTTAAATGTTTCTATCATATCCCCCCTGTCTCGTCTTTCCTCCAAGCTATACATGTTAAGTTCCTTTAACCTTTCCTTGTAAGTTTTATCCTGTAATCCATGAACTTGTTTAGTAGTCCTTCTCTGAACTCTCTCTAAAGTATCAATATCCTTCTGGAGATACGGTCTCCAGTACTGCGTACAATACTCCAAGTGAGGTCTCACCAGTGTTCTGTACAATGGCATGAGCACTTCCCTCTTTCTACTGCTAATACCTCTCCCTATACAACCAAGTATTCTGCTAGCATTTCCTGCTGCTCTATTACATTGTCTGCCTACCTTTAAGTCATCAGAAATAATCACCCCTAAATCCCTTTACCTCAGATGTTGAGGTTAGGGCTCTATCAAATATTCTGTACTCTGCCCTTGGGTTTTTACGTCCAAGATGCATTATCTTGCACTTATCCACATTAAATGTCAGTTGCCACAACTCTGACCATTTTTTCTAGTTTACCTAAATCATTTGCCATTTGGCTTATCCCTCCTGGAACATCAACCCTGTTACATATCTTAGTATCATCAGCAAAAAGACATACCTTACCATCAAGACCTTCTGCAATATCACTACTAAAAATATTAAAGAGAATGGGTCCAAGTACAGATCCCTGAGGTACCCCACTGGTGACAAGTCCAAGCTTCGAATATATTCCATTAACTACAACCATCTGTTGCCTGTCACTCAGCCACTGCCTTACCCATTCAACAATATTGGAATCCAAAC
This sequence comes from Pelobates cultripes, assembly GCA_933207985.1. Lineage (NCBI taxonomy): Eukaryota > Metazoa > Chordata > Amphibia > Anura > Pelobatidae > Pelobates > Pelobates cultripes. The sequence continues at coordinate 13,403,619 of OW240922.1, read as the reverse complement.
TTAAAGATTGCAGTTTATTAATGAGCCTTCTATGTGTAACAGTGTCAAAAGCCTTACTGAAATCTAGGTAAGCAATGTCTACTGCACCACCCTGATCTATTATTTTAGTTACCCAATCAAAAAATCAATAATATTAGTTTGGCATGATCTCCCTGAAGTAAACCCATATTGTCTCTAATCTTGAAATCCATGTGTTTTTAGATGTACAACAATCCTATCCTTTAACATGGTTTCAATCACTTTCCCCACTACTGAAGTAACGCTTACTGGCCTATAGATGCCCGACTCCTCTCTATTACCTTTCTTGTGAATGGGCACAACATTCATTAACTTCCAATCTTCTGGAACTACTCCTGGTTAAATAAATCTGTTAATGGTTTTGCTAGTACGCAGTTTTTCTAACTGAGGTCCCTTTCCTTCGTTTTCATCTGTAAATACTGAACAAAAATATTAATTGAGACAGTCAGCTAGACCTTTATCCTCTTCTACATATCTTCCTTCTTTTGTTTTAAATCTAACAAATCCTTGTTTTACTTTTCTTTTCTCATTTATGTATCTAAAAAATGTTTTGTCCCCTTTTTTTACTGACTGCGCTATTTTCTCTTTTGTGTGTGATTTGGAAGCTCTTAGAACTTGCTTAGCCTCTTTCTGCCTAATCTTATAGCTTTGTCTATCTTCCTCACTCTGGGTTTTTTTATAATTACTAAATGCTAACTTTTTGTTTTTTTACTATTTTGGTCACATCTCCGGAGTACCACAGTGGCTTCTTGAATTTTTTGCTTTTACTGACAAGTTTTGCTTTTACATATTCTGTGCAGAAGTATATGGGATTTGTACAACACACTGAAAATGTTTGGAATATCAGGAGTGGCTGAGATATCTTAAACAGTTCTGGTCTCTGAAGGCACATAGGACAGATCTTCCAAAAGGTGATCCAAAATAAAGATATACAGATATTAATGTTTTTGTTTATATTTAAAAAAAATATGTTTGTAGATATTTTAATGCATTTTCTGCATGATACAAAAAAAAATGAAGGGTCAACTTCAGCCTTAAATGTTCATTTAATATATTTTTAGTCTCTGAGCTGGTCAGAGTCAGACTGAACCATTGCTGCTAAAAGTTATCTGATTGTATAACTCTTCTCCTGTTAAAATACATCTTGCAAACAAAGCACAACTTAAAACAAACCAATAACCCAAATATTCCCATAATTCATTTTGCCTGGACAAATAGAGTGGATTTCTAGCAGCGAGTTATAAGATATGTAAAACTTAGCATTTCCCTCATGGTCAGTGAAGGATAATTCTTTTCTTTTCCTGTGTGCTGAGTGACAGCTCAGAAACAACATAGCTAAACCCCTTGTGCAAAGAAGATGGACCACGATTCATGGCATATCTGTCAATCAACACTATATGTCAATCAAACTTTGTCATTCTCCAAGGACAAACCTACTAGTGATACTGCTATCACTGGCACAACAGCAATAACTCAATTTTCAACTCACTCTTTAGTGTTGTGTAACCTGTAAATGTAATGCTATTAAAGGGTCACATCAAGCTGCAGTTGACACTTAGTGTTATTTACTAAAGTGAGAATTCAAAGTGAATCTCAAATTTAAGGCCAGCGTGTTTAAACTGAAAGCACAGTTGACTTAAGAGCATTTTTCCAGCTTGGCAATTTTCACCTTAAATTTGACATTCACCTTGAATTCTCACTTCATTGAATAACCTTGACCATTTTTTCAATACATCATGTAAATGTAAAATAAATAATAAAAACACGAACGTTTTAGCTCTTAGCAGCAACAAGGAAGTAGTAGACAAGTGACAACCATTCAATGCTCTCCCACACAAAACCTTGCAGTAAAAAGTAGCATGTACGCAAATCACATCACTCTTCTGCACAAGAGATGGTGGTGACATCACAATCATGAATGTGTGCAGTAGATTATTTCCTGAAGTAAGAATAGAGCCATGTGCACCAACCTAGCACTGGCACCAAGCAAGGAAAGACCTGTGTGTTTCTATTGCCTTCACAATAGATTGCTGAATATGGATATCAAATTTGGGCTAATTTTAAGCTTGAAATCAGAACTATTTGATAATGAGATGTTTGCATGTCACAAGTTGTGCTTTTACATGTAATCCTCAGTAGCTTACATGTTTTATTTTGTTTTTATTTACACGGCACTGCAAGCAGAACAGATAAATTACCTGGACCCCTGCCATGACCCATCCCCCTTAGCTAAAGAAGCAGTTTTTGTGTATAGTTAATGCCCCCACAGTCTCATTGTTCAATTCTCTGCCACTGAGTAATTAAATATTTTTGTTTATGCAGTCCTAGCCACACCATCCCCGGCTGTGACTGACACAGCCTACATGAGAAAAATGCTTTAATTTTCAATCAGATGTTAACTTTCTTTAGACATTTTTATCTCCACTCTGTAAATTATACTTTTTTTCATACACAGGAGACTTCTGCAATGTCTAGCATGTTATTAACAGTGCAGGAGATAAGAACTTCTAAATGAAACATACTGTGCAATAAATGAACCTAAGATGTCTAGGTTACTTTTCTGGAAGTATTTAGCAAGACTGTGCAAGTCACATGCAGGGATGTATGACTAAGGCTCTATAAACAAAGTGGTTTAACTCCTAAATGGAAGAGAAATGAGCATTGAGACTGCATGATCATGATCTGTACACCGAAGCTACTTCATTAAGTTAAAGTTGTTTTGGTGACTATAGTGTACCTTTAAGCACTATTGCAGAAATACCCACGTTTTCTTATGTTTATATGCAATTTCTTTGCTGTGCACCCAGAGCGAGGTCATTATACTATCCTGGAGTGTCTCAAATGTAGGTGTTGCTACTTATCTCTGAAGCAAAACTGACTCCAGCTAATGCTTTAACGGTGCTTACTAGAATGAGGGAATAAGGAGCTATCACTTCCAGAGAGGTAACAGTTCCGCTTTAATATGCACTAAATTTGCCCAGGTGCCTGGAGCTTCCCTTTAAGTTTGCATCTGCTTCACTGATCATACTATATGCTTTGAGGATAAAATCTTGTTTTTATTTCAGAGCAGTCACAGTGAAGAGCTCCAAAGTTATTATTGCAGCAAATCCCATTATTGCATTGTTTTGTGTCTGCAAACCCGTTAGCTGCCAGTGTAGAGAAATGGTATATTCATTCATACAGCATTGATCGTCATTGGCAGGACAGAATGGAACAATAGCCCTCATTCTTTTTAACTGTAGACAATGTAAAATCCTCCCACGTATCATCTTGTCTCACCGTGTCATTTAGTCCTAGAGATGTCTGGGCACTGCGGATTATTTACTGATAAAGCAAATGATTTCAGTTAGCACTTTCTCCATCTCATTGGAGCCTTTACCTTAGCTGTTCCAGATTCCAGCAAAAAGCTAGGAGGTTAAAGTGTAATGGAACGGCACAAATAAAAAAAGATGATAATAAAATACTAAAAATATACTAAAAAAAGATCTTCGGAAGGGAAAGCGATTGTCACATAAAATGCTGAATCCAAAGGTGACAACCTGCTTAATTAAGCGTGAGAATATTAGCAAGATGCTCGACTCTTTCACAAATGTCAGAAAAATATGATTAACTCTTTAAGGACCAAATGTTACCCTTTTGCTAAAATCACGATCTCGTCCCAGAGATCTAATGCCATCATGAAATGTTTATTAAGGGGCACTCAGTTTAAAATGTCCTAAAATACAATGTTTTATGTTACTGTATTGTTCTAAAACTAAGCAGGAATAAATCTCCCAGAAGATAGAACTGATATTTTTAGTAGTTTTACTTCTTTTATCTGTTAATACTGCTGCATATTCACAGATCAGGTCGTGGACCCGTTCTCCCTTCCATTGTAAGGATGCTGTAAATCACAAAGTGGAGTCAGGACAAGGTAAGATGTGCCTACCATGAGTCCTGTGCTGTGCATTTTGCTTTTTTTGTGTGTTGTAAGTGCATTTCGGAATAAATCTCATTAAGTGCACATAATGTATTACACTATTGTGGTTATATTTCTTTTACACATACATTTATCTTTTTTTGAAGAGATCAATTTTGAGAGCTCAGCATTAAAAATGCTGCCTTCAGTTTATGTATACATGAAAAGTGCTGCCTCGCATGTACATGCCTCTAATTACTCCTCCCATGCGATACAATTTTGAAGGCTGATACGTCAGTCTTAGCGCTTATTACTCTATGAGATATTGACCTTGTTCTTTGTTACATTTATTGAGAACTCAGCGAGCCATTGGAGTGTAATTTTGTATTTCACTTTAGTTTGCATTCCTACGTTATGTTCGATTTTATAAGCTGTATTCTAACCTGAATTTTAATTCTTCCCATTTATGAATGGAATGTCTTGCCATTCCTGTAGTAGAGTATATTTAAAGTATTTGTGTAGCTTCAATGAAAGTGTTGTGCATGCACACAGATATACAGATTCTGGAACTTGCCTTCCAGGTCCAGGCGACGTCGCAGAATGCTGCTGTTCTCTGCGTTTGACATGGATACCATTTGGCATTAGCAAGATACGTTTAGCTCTCATAATATATTCCAAAGCGAAGCAGGCATTAAAGGTGCTGCACCTCAGGTTTACAGTCCATTGCATCCATGAAATTAATACCTAAGGGACTTGATGTGTAAACTATCCGCAGGTATCCGATTTTCACAGCTTTCAAGTAGTTTCCATTTTCACTCTAGAAACACTCTGATCTTCCTATTTTTTTTATTTTAGTTGAAATGACTGATTTAATGATTTATGTAATTTGATTTTAATAGGAAAAACATGCACTTTATAAAAAAAAAAAAACAAGACATGTATACGTAACAGAATTCAGAAAACATACCGTCTCAGTCAGAAGTAGGAGGAAAAAAAACATACACAATTTTTTTGTAATTAATATAAGCACTAAATATTTACTGTAATGCCTACTATTTTTATGTATTTATGTAGTTACCATGGATGCGTCAATTTCTGGCCCCTAAATTATTGAAACTGCCTCTCAGGAATATGTACTAGATACCAACTCTGCATAAGTCGGGTATTGCTTAAACATTTTTGAGGGTATGGTACAGACAATTTACTACATAACACAATAAAATGGGGATTACGCAATATCCCCAATAGACCACCATGCAGACAAAATTTGAGGACCAGGATTGGCTGAAAGTCTCAGCTTCTTGCTGGTTCAAGGTAGAGGTCGATGGGGAGCAAATTAGAAGAATGCAGAGGTACTATTTTATATTATTTTTTGATTACTATTGATGCGTCACCATAATGTATAACACTAAGGGACACGTCAACATGTCCCTCTAATTCCTTTTAATACGTTATCGGGGACAAAGAGACATAAAACATAATAGTTGAAATAAGAACATCAATACAAAATAGATTCAGACTAAATATGCAAATAAAAATATATTAAAATACCTTTTAATACCATAAAGAATTATTACACAGACCCAGATGCATTGTAATGGTAATACTAAAAAAAAAAAAAATCACTGTGTTAATTCACAGCTTACAATTGGTAGAAAGTAATTTAGAATATTGGTAGATATAAAAGGCCTTTGTCTGGGTTACTGATAAGGAAAGTTTTTGTGTAAAAGAAATATCTTGCTGTGTGGGAAAGTAGGCGAGAAGGAGTCATATATTTGGGTATTCAGGTGGGTTCTATTGTAAGAGAAAAGGAAAAGAGAAAAGAACAAACAATTTTATTACAACAGACTATCGACTATATAACAAAACTTCAGTAATGTGAAGACAAAGCACTAATTATGAACTAAAACGCTTTATATAGTAATTGCTACACCTATGGGTTTGATCTTTTGGTGTAAATCACTCTTTTATTCCGACAATGCTGCAAAATTCAGGTATAAGTAAGCTGAACAGCCACAAAAAGTAACCTCAAACAGAAGTAAAATTACCCCGTAAGAACGTGAAATAAGAGTGTAATAAGATAATCCGTTCAGTTGATGGCATTGATAGACAATTTTGGGGCATAAATTCTATGGGAAGTAGGACCTTGTGTAAGATCCCTCTAACTTAGTGTTGGAGTTAACCCGAGCAGGTATCCCGTTCAGTGTCACGAAAATGAAGTGGTCTACGCACATGCAAAATTAAAAAAACACAGTGCATTATAAGGCCATAAGAATGAAATAGATATTAGTAAAAGAATCACAGTAATGTGAATTGGTTGCTACCAACACCAGTTATGCCGTGGCCATGTAAGACCAAAATCTGCCTCAATTCCAAATAAGCCACTTCTAAATATCTCTGGACCTCCAGCTGAAACTGTTCTGGAATTGTCTGCTTGCTCCCCAACTCAAAACCAAGATCGGACAAAATGAAAAAAAGGATTTTGTAGCAGAACACGAGATATTGGCCCTAAGGCTTGCCTCCAACATTGGGAAGTATGGAGTTGGGGATGGGTGGGCAGATCTTCAAGGGGGCATCACCAATAAAGCAACTTGCTTAATTGGTCCCGCCTATAATGGCAGAACTAACCAGGAAGTGAACGTGCCCAACTACTGTAGGTACATGACAGCTTGGACTCAAGCCCTCTAGGCTGACAGACACCATCTCAGCCAGTCCCCCAATACGGTAGCCCTCTCTTTAAGCCCTAGTCTTATGATGTGCTCACACTGGACACCAGATGATGCAGGACACCAGAGAACTAAATCGGGACAGTGGGACAGGACCCCAAAAAAGGGACTGTCCCGACAAAAGCAGTACAGTTGAAAGCCTGCTAAGCAGACAATCCCAGTATACGGCAATAAATACAGACTTGTCAAGTAGCTACTAACGCAACCTTGAGCAGAAAAAAAGAGATTAAATAAAAATGATCATAAAATTAACAAATATCACTTTGAGCAGTATTAAAATGACACAATCTTCAGGAAGACACTACACAAAGTCACTCTTTTTAAGGTTACTGTAACAAGTAGAATCAACATATACAATTGTAATTACAAGGACTGGCATGAAAAGTAGATAAAAGATCTACTTTAATATAAATTAAAAAATGTTCTTCAAACAAAAGATATTTAGTAGTTTCATTTTTTTTACAAAGAGTACAAAGAGAGGAATGTATCTAATACATGATGCGAGATATATGCATCAAAAAAAGGGGGTTGCAAAATAGCCAACAAAAGGCCTGCTGTCTAGGCCAGACAGAACCACTAAAACGAACAAAAAATAATAAAGATTTATTGAACACTACAAAAATGTGTCCCAAATGTGTGCTACCAAATAAACACCAAAACAATAAAAATATATATATAAAAATAAGTCGTTGAATATAATAAAAACAAAATATAATTGCAGATCAAAATATGAGAAACTATTGCTATCGGTAGTGACTGGTAATTAGTCAAGCTAGAAAAGCAGAGTGCCGATCTGATAGATCAATGATCAGTAGTGTGGTCTGGTACTATGGAAACCAAAATTAAGCTTGTAGATCGATATAGGTCCTATCAATAAGTAAATGTGACACAATCTATAAAGCTGTTCCTGTCCATAGTGGCTAATAGTGTGCCATACATTCAGAAATCCTGGTGGCTCAACAATGAATTATAAAGTCTGTTGCTTTAAATGTCAAAAAATGCTATAGGACTATATAGGTCCTTTAAATACATGAGACATTTATTGAATAAACTAATGAAACCATAAATATTGGTAAATGAGAGAAAAATAAGAACATTAAATAAACGTTGAGCTGATAATTAAACCAGTATTAAAGTGGCTAGAGTGGTAATCCAAATAAAAGGATACCACTAATTGACTAGATAAAAAGAGTGTATATAGAGGAAATATAGGACGGCAACAGCCAGAAATCACTATACCGACAGTAAAGCATACATGAGAATATCTAGGAGGGAGAGAGTAGAACAAAAGACACATGTATAAATCAAGTAGCAATAAACCATGCTACAAAGTGTCATATACAAGGAACGTCCAATGATACAAACAGTTGATAACAGTATGATAAAAGGTAACACCCTCTATATGAATATGTGTCCCGTGCCTTCGAGGGCACCTAGCTCCAACCCCCCAAAAAGATCTATTTGTCAAGATAAAGCTATATAAAAAATATAGGATCTGCAAAAATAAAGATAGATGCTATATATGTTTAAATAGAAATATGGAGTCTTTAGAGGACTGTGGTGTGCTGCACTCCTTGGATCCTTAGGGCAGCACACAGACTAGCGACCGCGCTGTTTTCATTCCATATTTCTATTTAAACATATATAGCGTCTATCTTTATTTTTGCAGATCCTATATTTTTTATATAGCTTTATCTTGACAAATAGATCTTTTTGGGGGGTTGGAGCTAGGTGACCTCGAAGGCACGGGACACATATTCATATAGAGGGTGTTACCTTTTATCATACTGTTATCAACTGTTTGTATCATTGGACGTTCCTTGTATATGACACTTTGTAGCATGGTTTATTGCTACTTGATTTATACATGTGTCTTTTGTTCTACTCTCTCCCTCCTAGATATTCTCATGTATGCTTTACTGTCGGTATAGTGATTTCTGGCTGTTGCCGTCCTATATTTCCTCTATATACACTCTTTTTATCTAGTCAATTAGTGGTATCCTTTTATTTGGATTACCACTCTAGCCACTTTAATACTGGTTTAATTATCAGCTCAACGTTTATTTAATGTTCTTATTTTTCTCTCATTTACCAATATTTATGGTTTCATTAGTTTATTCAATAAATGTCTCATGTATTTAAAGGACCTATATAGTCCTATAGCATTTTTTGACATTTAAAGCAACAGACTTTATAATTCATTGTTGAGCCACCAGGATTTCTGAATGTATGGCACACTATTAGCCACTATGGACAGGAACAGCTTTATAGATTGTGTCACATTTACTTATTGATAGGACCTATATCGATCTACAAGCTTAATTTTGGTTTCCATAGTACCAGACCACACTACTGATCATTGATCTATCAGATCGGCACTCTGCTTTTCTAGCTTGACTAATTACCAGTCACTACCGATAGCAATAGTTTCTCATATTTTGATCTGCAATTATATTTTGTTTTTATTATATTCAACGACTTATTTATATATATATATTTTTATTGTTTTGGTGTTTATTTGGTAGCACACATTTGGGACACATTTTTGTAGTGTTCAATAAATCTTTATTATTTTTTGTTCGTTTTAGTGGTTCTGTCTGGCCTAGACAGCAGGCCTTTTGTTGGCTATTTTGCAACCCCCTTTTTTTGATGCATATATCTCGCATCATGTATTAGATACATTCCTCTCTTTGTACTCTTCGTTTTCTACTAGGGGTTACCCCCCCATTTCTACTGTGTATCTAATTTGGCTCCACTCACTCATTGTTCTTCATTTTTTTTACAGTCACGTTACACATTCACAGACAAGCAAATTTGTCCATTTTGCATTTTTAGGTAAGAACACATTTTCCCTAGAGTTCATGGAAAAGTTGGCCAGTGAAAACAGCATGAATGTATTCTATGTCATTTTGAAGGGGGAAAAATGAGGCTTGCTCAAGGTGGAATGGACAGGGGCTATGCCTATACTGATTAAAGTTAACCTTTAAATTTAAGTACTTAGATATAATAAATTTGTCACATAGGACAAACAGACTTCATTCACTTCAAATAATTGAATTCTAACCTATTTGTTTCCCTTAATCTAGAACATGACAGTTTATACAGCGTACACCAGCTCTGGATAAACACGGCCTCCCACACATGGGCAGGCAGAAGATAGATGATTCCTGTCCGAAGCCGCAGCAACTGGCATTAAGCCTAGAAATAACATAGTTCTAGCATGCAAAGATGGTTGTTGAGCTGAAAAGAATAAACAATATTAAACCAAAGTATTACTTAGTATTTTTATTGCTTAAAATTTAAGAACAGATACACATTTATTTTCTAGTAAATAATTGTTTCCGTGTGTAATAATGGGACACTGGTGAGGAAACATCTAATTTAATTGAATATCAAGGCTCAGCATTAAAGGGACACTATAGGCACCAAAACAACTTTAAATTAATGAAACAGTTTCGGTGTATAGATCATGCCCTTGCAGTCTCCCTGCTTAATTCTCTGCAATTTAGGTGTTAAATCACTTTTGCTTCTGTTTATACCGCACTAGCCACAACTCCCTTGGCTGGGACTTACACAAAAATATGGTTTCATTTTCAATCATTTGAAATTTCAGAATTGTGGACTGTCGGGGAGTTCTATAGCTCTGCATAACCATATAACCGAATCACAAAACAAAAGAAAATGAGGAATTAACGAGTCACTTATGCTTTGTTTCCACTGAGCGGATCGGTTCGGGTCGGTACAGTTTGGAAGGTTTAGAATGGTCCAGCCTATTCAGGTGAGCGTTTCCACTGCAAGTCAGACCTTCAGGGGCCATGCGTGGTTTAGAAAAAATGCCTAGCATGTCATTCAATCAATGGATTGTAAAGTAGCTCCGCCCTAACCGTACCGTACCATTTCCTATGGCCCTACATCTGAAGCAGGACCCTGAATGGTGCCGTACAGTTCGGTTGTATGGGCCACTTTCATAATGGAAACACTAAAAATAGCGTAACGTACCGAACCGACCCGAACCGATCCGCTCAGTGGAAACAAGGTATTATTTTCTTTCATGATTAAGAGTTCCATCTATAACAGCAAAAAAATTAGGTGATTGATGAAAAAAAAAGATTGTTGATAGCTTGGGGACAGACACTAAATCTTGATTAAATTCATAGATCAAGTGAGAAGTGACCAACAGATAGGAGGAAGGAGGAGCCTCAAGAAAAATGTATATATTAAACATTGTATATTTAATAAATAGATAATATATAAATAGAGATTTATTTTGTGCTCTTCCTCTTTTCCACTCTATTGGTTACTTCTTCTAATTTGATTAGTGAACCAAATGGGACAAAATACTCCTATTAGTGAACTGCATAATATATAGAAACTATTTTTATTATAAATATTTTGCCGTACACTATTGGGTAGACGTACAATTTGTCTGAATTTAGACTGAACTGCTATTTAGCCAAATTCCCATAAGTGCCACACAGATATAGAAACAAGCAAACAACTTAAGCAAGTGGCGAACATGTTAATTTGGATTCGTGATTCAGAGTTCAGCACGTGGCCCAAAAAGAAAAGAGATGTTTGATGGGGTAAAAGATGATTGAGGGCTGGGGGGAGACACTAAATGTTGATTTTTTTTACAGATGAGAAGTGACTAATTAAGGGGAAAAAAATTAGGACAGGTAAAACATTGCAAAATATATACATATTATTATTAATGTTAACGGCTAGTGGGCAAATGAATAGTTTGAGCCCTGATGTATACATTGTGCAGTAAACTGGTTGCATCATTTCCATGCCCTTTTTGCTTTATCAGAGTCATTTTCCTGAATGTTGTCAATGGACAATATTCCGCCAAGATGAAGCATCAACTGAACGAATGTCAGAGGTCCTGAGCTATTTTAATTTTCATAAAACATGGTTCTGCCAAACCAAATTTTTCCTGCCATGCACAAATCTACTAATAAGAATATTACTAGGATTAATTAACAATTTTCATGCCATTTTGTTTTGGTGCAAACAGTTTTTGCTGTAACCATCGCATAGACAAAAGTTGTAGGAACCATAAAGCCACATGGACAAAACACAATTCACCCAAACCTATTTTAAAATTCAGACGAACTGGCTGTTTTCACCTTATGCTGGTCTAACCTACCTTATTACAAGTATAATAACACTCATTATATTTATTTTTTTCTCTCTCGTTTAAACAGTTTTTCCTGTAGAAGTGTCCTACAGATGGATCCATCCATCTTGCCCTCGATTCTGACCAGTATATCAGTGTCAGCTAAGCAATATGATGCTACCACCACCCCACTTCACAGTAGGAATGTGTTCTTCCAGTAATAAGCAGAGCTGGGCTGTCTGTGTTCCCAATATAGCGATTTTCCAAAATACAAAATGCTTACTAAGTTACAATAAAATTAACAAAAAAAAAAGTATAAAAACTAAAGTTATCCAGGTATCTCGGCAACAAAATCTCTTCCCTTCTCCAAGTAACTTGGAAAATGCAGCTGATTCAGAGAGGTAATAACAGCAGGGAAAGTCTGTTTCTATAAATAGGTTGAGATATGAGTAGGATACAAAAGAGGAGTACTGACGTAACTTTATAGATGACTGCTATGACTTGAGTTGGAGCAGGGTATAAATAAACTAGAGACAGCCAATACGAGGGATACTTAAATGGCGCATGATGAGCAATAATTCAAACCTGATTAGGAGAGTATCAAAGATCTTTATTTTTATAGCGTACAGAAGAGTATGTTGGAGGGGAGATAAAATAGAAACTCTGAAAAACATCAAGATTTTTTAATACAGTAGAAAAGTTCACATTTGGCAACAGAATATGACATTTAAGGAATTGCAGAAATTTGGTAAAGGGTGATTAAAATATTTGTACTTTTCATTAGGTTAATACAGCATTCAGTTATTTTTTTAAACTTTCCGGTTTCTCTTTCAAAAGTGCCTCTATGCATAATCCTTTTTTGTTTGTAACAATATTGAAATCATTCGGGTTCCATGTAGCGAAGTTTGCAGTTTTGTTTCTCCCCTGCCTGCTATTAAAAGGAGACTTGTATGAATACAAATGTGTGGATACTTTAGAGAATTATGTTTTTCATTATACTATTCTGCTAGAGATATTCTATTATATACTAAGTATAATCAACACTCTTTGACCGTGATAGGTGCGTTGCTACGAGAACAAAAGTGGCTACATTGACATTAATTATAAATAACATATTATAATATTACGGTAATACAACTTAAATATAAACTTTTAAAATAATAAGATTATCATTTTAAACCGTAAGGATTTTATCCAGAGTCTTAAGGTTTTTAATTTAATCTCAAGATTAGTGTGTTGATTATTGGATATTTACAGATATTTCCAAACTACATTTCCCATGGTGCTCATTTAGAGTATGCCTACAAGATAGCATTTTACATTCCCTCTTTAAAATCAGGCGGGTAGGGTTTGATGCTCTACAAAATGGAACATATGGAGAAGGACCTGTAGTCCTTATTCTTTAAAGAGAAGTTACAGAGCAAGATTAACATCCTTAAACTTTTACTTAAAGAATGTCAAAAAAATATGATGGTGGTTATGGTGCCTTAAGTTCACTGGAGCCTGGAGTAATCAAATTATTTGAGAACAGTTTAAAAATGTACCTGGGTTGCACTGGACACTCAAAGCCACCTCTTGTGCTGAGGGAAAGCACTGCATTTAATTATTTATTCCCAGTGATTCAGGGAGGTTCTTATTGGACGAAAGCCTCAGCTGATGCTCACAGCCAATGAGCTACCCCTGAACATCAGGGCTTAACTAAGGATTGCCCTTTCAGGAGCTTTTGGGTCAATACGGAGTGGCGGGTGCATGGCAGATCTCAGATAAGTTGTCACACCATTCTTAAAAGGTGTTGCTACTTACCTTGGGAGGGAACCAGGGAATGAATTTGTGTTTTCATTCCTTCCACTGTATGATTTACTTCTATGACCTAAGAAAAAAATCTGGTTAGGGCATTTACCTAATACGTATAATATTTAGCAGACTTTTTTGGAAAATAAGCGAAATTGGTAGCTAGTCTGCTGTTGCATTAAATGGCTGTTTTCTAATACCATTTAATAATATTCCATTACTCCACGTTACTACTTTTGGAATGCATATTGGGGCTGATATTGTGCAGTGTAAGGTCCAGGGCAGCACTGGGACACACATGCCTGTCCAAGCTTAATGGGGCACTCTAAGCATGACTGCTACGGCATGCTCGATGGTAGGGTCTGTAGTCCTCTCTGTTGTCATCTCATTGTAAGGAGCCAAACCATTTTTGAATGGTTTCACACCTGCTTATGTCTCCCAGGCACCCAAAAGTTGTGTTGCATCCTTTTTTGAATGCTAAACCATTAATTTTCCAAGCATCATGAAAACTCTGCTCTTATGCTGGGAATATAAACCTGCTTCATTTAGTTATATTTACAAGTAATTGGATGACCAACATTAGTAAATATCACATATTTTTGGATTCATTTTTCAAAAACACCAGTTCTCTAGCCACCAGTAGATAAACCGAATGGGGACATAGAATAAATATTAACTTTACTACATGTGACGGCCTTGGCATTTGAATAAAAATATGTATATTTATATAGCATGATGTTATTTAAGTATTGCTTTTGATGAGTACATAGACCCTTTGATAGTCCCTTTATAGCCATTTAAAACATCAGAAGATGTGTATATGTATTTGTGTTTTTCTATATGCGTGTTTGTGTGAATACAGTTCTAAAATTGCAATGTATATGTATAGAGTTGTCTTTGTACCAACAGAATGGGAAAATGTCAAACTGCCGAGATTTCAGAGTAACTCCGCATTTGTCATTTTTCTAGAAATGTAAATTTTACAAGATGACATATCTCTGGAAAGAGACAATGCGTCTTTTACCAAGACAGATTTGGGAGATGTTACAATATCAAGCTGAACTACCATCAATCTTCTTGGCTGATTCTGTATGCAGCAGAAATCAGCAACATCTGTGTGGACATCATTAAACAAATCTTCCTCTCCGCGTGATGCTTAAACATTGTATTTATTTTGTTCGCATTCATTTCCACTTCCATAAGCCTTAAAGAGTGTAGGTCAGTCATATTTGCTAAAAACATATTGGTTTCCTTGTGAATATGGAGTAATCTAGTCAAAAATTGTATGGGTTTACATGCTGTTATTTTCATCGCGGCTTGTCGCAAACAGAAAAGGACGTGAGATAGTGCACTCTTATTAAACAAGGAAAAAGAGAAGGGAAATGAAATGTATCTACAATTTATTATAGTTTTATATATATATATCTACAAGTTGTTTAAACTGCTATGTTTATGTTAGGGTTAATCCAGCCTCCAGTGGCTGTCTCTTGACAGCCGCTAGAGGCGCTTGCGTGCTTCTCACTGTGAAAATCACAGTGAGAAGACGCCAGTGTTCATAGGAAAGCATTGAGAATGTTTTCCTATGGACTGGCTGAATGCGCGTGAAGCTCCTGCCGCACACGCGCATTCAGCCGAAGAGGAGAAGTGTGAGGAGAGGAGGAGGAGAGCTCCCCGCCCGGCGCTGGAAAAAGAGGTAAGTTCCCAGCCTGGCGGGAGGGGGACACTGAGGGTGAGGGCACCCTCAGAGCACTATAGTGCCAGGAAAACTAGTATGTTTTCCTGGCACTATAGTGGCCTTTTAAAATGAATATGTAATTAGTTATAAAGGCAGTTAAAACACACATGTGTATTTTCATATTACACACAACACATTTTGCTCCTATATTTCTAGACGTTGAAATTCACGTTAGTACAGTAGGCTAGTCATGTCCATATCCTATACTATTAACTCCTTATAGACCAAAAACAGAATCATTTTAAACATGGTATATTTAAATGGAATCTACATACAGTTTATTTTGCTAAATAAGCAGAATATGCTACCCTGCATGAAGTGAAATCATATGGGCTATATTATGATATTACGTGAAATCTGATTGGTCCCTGATGGCTTAAAGGACCACTCCACACCCCAAAAGCACTTCAGCTTGCTGCAGTGCTTTATGGGTGAGGAGTATCCTAGTTTAACCCTAGTCAATAGAAGTGCTAAATTATATGAGAAATTAGCACTTTTATAAATGAACTAAGGAACTCCCCCTGGCTGTCAATAAAACATCCCAGCAGGATTCCTTCCTACTTTCAGGATTCCTTCCTCAAAGACCGTAGACCAGTTCAGCTCTAGCCCTTTGACCAGGTATGCGCAAGTGTGCCCAAGCTGGCACGCATGCACAAGTCGGTGCAAACGTGTGCATGAGCCAGTAAGAAGTCTCTGGTTATTTCACCGTGATTAGACAAAGTCTCTTCCGAGAAAAAGGGGAGGGGTTACAAAGGCTGCAGTTCATAAGATCTGCAGCTTTTGCAAAACTTTTAAGATATTCCCCCAATGAATACATGTATGAAAAATTCATGTATGTATTAATTGGGGTTTATCTACTAAACAGTGAGTTTTATTTTATTTTTGACTGTGAGCCAGTGGAGTGCTCCTTTAATTGTGATTAACAAAGGATTTACTATATTTACATGAATTATCCAAAGGGCACATACCATAGAAACAGATGATGGAATATTTGTCTCTACTAAAAACTAAATTTTTCAGAAAAACTAAGATTCTATAGAGTGAGAAAACATTGATTATAATAATCTGCAGGTCATTTTGCAAAAGATTAGCCAACAAATTGGCACATAAACCTTTTCTACGTCTTATATTTTACTGTTTGCCTGTATTGTGGCGAAAGTGTTAATCAGACTGTCTTTTTCAGAGGAAAAATGTCTCAAAATAAGTGACTTGCTGTCATTTAAAGGGAAACTATAGTGCCAGGAAAACAAACTAATTTTCCTGGCACTGTAGCTTCCCCTTATTATTTTATTATAATTTTATTTTTTATATAGCGCCATCAAATTCCGTATCGCTATACAATGGGTGGACTAACAGACATGTAATTGTAACCAGACAACTGGACGTACAGGAACAGAAAGGTGAAGCGCCCTGCTCAATGAGCTTAGCCTCCCGCGGTGCTGAAGGTGCTAATAATCCCTTCAGTCACTTACCTGGGTCCAGTGTCGATGTCCCTTGGGGCTGGATTGGCTCCGCCCACGCTCAGCAACTGTCAGCGGGGGGGAAATTAAATGCGCATGCGTGGCAATGGCCGCGCGCTCGCATTAGACCTACCCATAGGAAAGCATTATTCAATACTTTCCTATGGGGATTCCACAGACGCTCAACGTCCTCATGCAGAGCTTGGGGACGTCGAACATCTTTTAAAAGACTTTTCATGCTCTAAGAACACGGAAGCAAAATCTAGCAGCTATCTAAGAGACAGCAACTAGAGGTTGGATTAGCCCTGCAATCAAAAAACTGTGGTTTCTCCAAAACTGCAATGTTTTAACTAACAGAGTTAAGGGGAGAGGGCAAGGCACCCAGACCACTCCAATGGTCAGAAGTGGTCTGGGTGCCTACAGTGTCCCTTTAAGCAAACTAAAAAAAATACCTGCCAAATGTCTCATACGTTTGCTCTAGATAAAGTTTTGTTACTTCTGGTATAAACTAGATTATCAGAAAAATATCATGAATATTCTAGCACTTGTGTCAAAATGTGTGTGGGCTGTAGATTTGAAAAGGAGACACAAGTCATTGAATGGTGCTCATGCGTAGCAAATTCATTTAAAAGGAGAATTAAAAAATATATATATTGCTCCATGATAATATTAACATAACAGCTTTTTATATATGTATGTATATTGCATTACATATGGATTTCCAGCACAGTTTGATCTAGGGATGATTAAGATATATATATATAGTAATGTGCATAGCACATTAATTGGCTATTCGTTTGATGATCAGAGTGCTCAATTAGATAACTACAAAGCATTTTATTAGAAGTAATGGCTCCTTGGGATTTTACATGTAACTCCAATGGTACATACAACTGTAACCCAAAAATTGGCCATATATTGTGCAAGTAAAATTGCTAACAAATGTATGCAATCAAATACCTGTTTAAAAACATGTACACTAGCCTTACCTGTCTATCAATTGTTGGCTTAGGCCTCAGTGCCGACAGCATAGAGGTCTGTACTGACAACTGAGTGACTGTGGAGAGCAGGACAACCCTGCTACAGGTGGTTCTCCTGCTCTTTATCATAGTGATATTTACCTAGAAGGCACATCTTACTCTTGCTGGGCGAATATACGAATGGAGTGACAAATGTTTTTCTATTCTGAAACTGATTCAAACACAATGAAGCCAGCTTGTTGATGTTATGGAAGATTATTGTTTTGATTGGGAAAGCGGTTCACTCATGCCGAACAGGTAAGCAGTTTGCAACCAAGGATTTTCTCACTTGTCTTTCACAGTGATGGATTGTTTTTGAGACGCATGTGAGTTCCATGCAAGTGTGGCCACTGGTCCCCCTGCTGCATTCCATTATATTTATCAGCCAGGTATATAATGCTGGCCTCATTCATTTAATTTCTGTTCTCCCTTGAGGAAGGCTCACAGTTGAAACATTTTTTTTTGTTTTACTTTGTTTTTTTGTTGGTGTCCGCCCTTCCCTCTCTTACACTGGTTTTGCCAGTATTTGTTAGTATATTATCTACCAATTTGTTTAATCTCTCATCAATAAAGGTGAGGTTTCTGTTGGAATTTCCTATATTCTGTTTATTGTTTCTATTTTTTATAGTATGTTCTTGATTTTGTACATTTATATATATTTTAGCATGCATTTAATAAAAATATATATTTAAAGGGACACTATAGTCACCAGAACAACTACAGCTTATTGAATTTGTTCTGGTGAGTAGAATCATTACTTTTGCTGTAAACACCATCTTTTCAGAGAAAATGCAGTGTTTACATTACAGCCTAGTGATAACTTCACTGGCCACTCCTCAGATAGCTGTTAGAGAACCTTCCTGGGTCATGGATGCCTAAAATGCATCCAAACATTCAGTATCTCCTCCCTCTGCATGCAGACAGTGAACTTTCCTCATAGAGATTAATTGATTCAATTCATCTCTATGAGGAGATGCTGATTGGCCAGGGCTGTGTTTGAATCATGAGGCTCTGCCCCTGATCTGCCTCTTTGTCAGTCTCAGCCAATCCTATGGGGAAGCACTGTGATTGGATCAGGCCACCACTTCTAATGACTGTTTGTTTTTCTGACTCTAACAGCATGCAGAGTTACAGCTTCTGGCTTGAATACAGTAAGATTTTGCTATATTTATGGAGGCATGAGGAGCCCATGGGGGCTAGATGGTGGTTTTAACACTATTGGGTCAGGAATACATGTTTGTGTTTGTGACCCTACAGTGATCCTTTAATAGTTTGTGCTCCTTGTTGATTATATTCTATTGATATATTTACCCCAGGGTGATTGGGGATTTGAGAGAGCACCTTATTTGTAAAACACATATATTTTTACTTTATATCAGCTTTTCTTATTTGACAGAGTCTAACACAGGGGAGGGAGCGAGGAGGGACCAGAAAGTGGGTGTTACAGTAATGTAATATGGAGTTAAATAAAACCAAAACAGTCCCAAAAGGAATTAATATTTATGTTTATAATGAATGCTATATATTCATTGCTTTAAGAAGGGGATCGGCAACCTACAGCCAACAGGCCATACCATGCTTGAACCCTGCATAATACCAGCACATCACCATAATCTTCTAAATCAGTGGTTCCCAACACAGTCCTCAAGTAACTGTCCAGTATTTAGGTTTTACCCATGTGTCTAACATGCTTTTAGAAAAAATAAAATAAGACACTTTAGACACAACAGGTTAATCCCTAAGTCCTGGACTGGTAGGGGGTACTTGATGACTGGGTTGGAAATCCCTGTTCTAAATAATGGGCATCCAGCTTGCAGTTTTCTCACCGTCCCCAGCACAGAAGTGGCAGGAGAAGGACATCACCAGAAATGCCTAAAACTAACCTGTGGAGGCAACTCCTGTCTTACGCTAAACTAGAGAAGCCAGGATCAAGGAGGGAAGCTGCTATCCTGTAGTTATTCTGCACATGTGATACTTATTTACGTTAATTGGTTAACAAATGGATTGTTAGTAAAAGCTGGTGATGTTTCAACATGTCCTTGACTCAGAGGAGGTGTTTGCAATTTTAGTTTTGCTCATTTAAATACACTTTCATATTTTTAGGTATTGTTTGATTGTTACAAGATAGTTTTCAGGCATTTACAAAGTAATTTCTTTTGCTGAGTTTTGTAAGTTTCCATTTAAGCGTCAATAGTTCATCTTTGGAAGGATTGTGATCAGTTACTCTTGACTGCTTAATGTAAAGAATGGGAATCTTTTTCACTGAATTGATGAAGCCAAAAGTGCTCTAGAAACATTTCAGAATGGCAGGATTATAATTGCTTCATCATCATAACAATACAGAGGCAGCTGTTAGCGTATTGAAAATGATCAAACAATAGATTGGAATGTACCCCCTTTGTTCTAGAACACTGTTCACATATGTTCCCACTTTATTTCAGCCCTGTTTGTGTCTGCCTTTACACATATTCATAAACATACACAACTTATGACATCCATACAAGATAAATAGACAGATAGACAGACAGACAGATAGACAGACATATAGATAAATAGACAGACAGAAAGACAGACAGGCAAACAGACAGACAGAAAGACATATAGATAAATAGACAGATAGATAGACAGACAGACAGACAGACAGACCTTTCCATAAATGTAAGTATGTCCACTGGACATTAGAGAGTAAAAGGAACTAAGACCAAACCAGTGTTTGAGTCGTGTATCTTTAAATGTAGATTCTCTTAAATGGAATGTATAGTTAAAATTAACCTATTCTTTTGCAATGTATTATATAGATAAAAGATTTTAAAAATGATGAAGAAAGAAAAAAACACACATTTATTTCCCAATGCCAGAGACGGTACTTTACTTTATGTCAGCTGTCAGTAGTAGGCAGGCCCCTCTGTCAGACAGGAGCCTGTCACTCTGGTCTGTGGATCTGCTCTTATCTCATAAACCTTTGTTCAGCAGAGGTTTACGGATTAAGTAGTTCATTCTGGAAGGGCCCTCTGACTAAAGGGGAAGCATGCCAGACTGACAGACAGAATCTCTGACCAGTCCCCTACATCCAGGTCTATGCAGAGAATCCTGCTCAAGTGTTCTCTGCATGGTTCTAATGATGTGATCAGGTTGTGCTGCCGATGACATTTCCCTGGTGTTCCAGGATGCAGGACAAAACACCAAATGGGGACTGTCATGCTGGAAGCAGGACAGTTGTGAGGCCTATCTTCAGCTTAAACCAGATCTCTTAAACCAGATCTCCCACATTACACTCATAAATTGGACAAAATGGGAAAAAATAAACCTGGAACTAAGCATTGCAGTTTCCTGATTGACAGCTCTAGTGGGCTGGCTTACAGCTGCACTGAATTTTATCTGTAGTTCTAATCCAGAGCTGAGACTTGGTGCAGCGTTTTCTCATTATAAACAAGCAATGTTCTTACGGTGCTTGGACTGACCGTTTAAAACATATTTTGGTGGACATAACTGCAAGAGGTTTGGTATCCCTAACTTTTTAACACTATCTACTACAATTTTAGTTACGAAATTTTAACGGCGAAATGCTTATTCATTTTGGTTTCAGCGACTGTATATTTAGCTCTTCAAGGGAAACTAGCTCCCTAGCACTGCAAGAATCTTAAAATATAAACATTAAAAAGTCAAATAAAGTTAATACATTAAACATAATGGCAAACTTCAAATGGCTTGGGAAAGAATATGTGTGTTTCAAGTACATAGACGTTTTAATAGATCACTTATTTAAAATTTACATCATTTTTAAAATACTAGTAATTTTCCTGAAACTCTAAAAATGTATTGTTATAGAGTTTTTATTTTCAATTTAGTGGCAATTTGCATGAAGCAATATCAAAGTCCCATGAAAATATGAACTGCATTATATTCACATTAAAAGCAATATTACTACCAGTGTTATCTTTATTCTCTAACGGTAAACAAGACTGCACAGTATGTGATATGGAATTAAAAAAAAAAAAAAAAAGGATAAAATTGAGTGCAACTTTTTGAAGCTGTACATTTAATTATCATCTCCCTTGCAGAGTTAATTCAGCAGCAGGTAAAATGTACAAGGACTTAAAGAGGCTCTCTCAACCCCATTTCCAAAATGAGTATTCCAGAAAAATTGAATCATTGAAACAAAGGTTGTAAGGCAAAAAATAGCTCTTCAAGGCTACCCCAGGGTCTTGTGAGATCCTCCATAGACCACAATATTGTACAGTTGCGCATGCATGAGAGTACAGTGCTGATGTTGGCTCCTGACAACTGAAATACCAGAAGCTGAAGAGGGCCAGACAGAAGATTATGGCAGAACCTGCAAGATACAGGATCAGGTAACTAAAACCTACATTGCCCTACCTCCCATGGCTACCAGACCCTAGCGGCAATACCACTGTCAGGGGTCTTTGCAGATTATGCAAAGACACAAGATGGCGACAGGGATGCTTTAAGACCTTTGCCATTAGCAACGGATGCTGTTTTAAAAACAACCTTTTTAAACTAAGCAGGACTTGTGATCCATAAGGATTAATGGCCAGATACCATGGACTGTGGAGGTTCAACCTTTGAGTACCGTCTTCATGGCTCCAGCTGTGATCTAGGGGTTAGTCTTTCTGCCAGCATATTGCTAACTACTAATTAAGTTCCAGTGTGAGTAAAACATGTCTACTGTTTTATGCAAATTCAAAAATGGCTGTTGTGCATCATCAACATATCTCAATTAGGACAGTAATTAGCTACATACTGGCAGAAAGACTTGGACTCCTAGATCAGTTTTGGATCATTTGCATATGGAGCTAGGAATTCTGGGGGAATTTAGGAAACTAGATATCGCTGACTAGTTGTGGACATTACATATTTTATCTATAGTCTTACTTACGATATGTAGATGATGTGCACCAGTAAATTTTAAACTTGTATAAACCACTGGGAGTTCTGCTCTCACCACAGCTTAATTAGTACACGGACAGATAGATGCATTCATGCATGTCATCTAATTTGATTTGTCTGCCATTTCACATGACTGGCGCTGCCATGTACAGAAGTATGGTTCCCACAACCATAACAAATCTAAATTATACTAATAAAATCTTTTGGAACAAAAATCAGTTTCTTATCTAACTCATACTTAGTACTGATAATTGCACACAGAGCGGCCTACTGAACAGATTTGTTTCCCCCATGTACAATCTATAGTTTATATTATCCACACTTACCTTTCACTCGAATATTTCTGAAAGTATTTCATAAATAAACTGCTGATTTTCCACACTTGAGTTATTAATCCCCAACCAGCATATAATCGACTATCTTTTCAGTAAGGGTTTGTGTTCCAGGATGATTATGACATCACTTGTTCACAGTGACCTCACAAAATAATGTGCTCCTAGCTTAGAACACTGTGATTTTATGACAGATGGAAAAGAACTTAACATTAAAGTGGATTCAGTTTGTGTAGTGGATGCAGTGTGTGTTTGTGAAGTGGATGATGTGTGAAGTGGATGATGTGTGTAGTGGATGTAGTGTGTGCAGTGGATGCAGTGTGTGTCGTCGATGCAGTGTGTGCATTTGTGTAGTGGATGCAGTGTGTGTGGTGGATGTAGTGTTTGTATTGGATGCAGTGTGTGTCTGTGTAGTGGATGATGTGTGTGTATTTGTATAGTGGATGCAGTATTTGTGTAGGGGATGTAGTATGTGTATTTGTGTAGTGAATGCAGTGTGTGTATTTGTGTAGTGGATGCAGTGTTTGTGTAGTGTATGCAGTGTTTGTGAAGTGGATGCAGTGTATGTGAAGTGCATGTAGTGTGTGTTTGTGTTATTGAGTGTGTGTGTGTGTGTATGGGAGCAGGTTTTTTTTTGTTAAATTAAGTTTATTCCCCCCTCCTTGCCTCTTGCCTGTGGTCAGGGAGGTGGGACACTGGACTTCCTGGTGATCCAGTGGCACACCTCGTTTTATTGTCCTGGAAGTCTGTTACTATCTTAACAGCATTAATAACATAACGCCCACCACTGCATGCAATGCATACTGGGCTGTTGTCATTGCAACCCATGGTCATGCTCTCATGGCTCGCGAGAAGAAAGGAGCACACTTCCTGCATTGTGTAAAACAGGGGCCCAGGATTGCATACATATATAGTGATCTCACTGTATATGTATGCAATAAGGCAGCCAGTGCCCCTTGCAGCAGGTTAGAGTGTACAGGGGCAGCAAAATTTATGTATAGTTAAATTACGTACATCGCGTCTCTTTCTCATGCAGGTATCAGCATTGATCAAGAACATAATAAGATCCTCAAGCTCAAAAGGATAATCTTTGGTAACTACATCATCCAGGAGTCTATAGGATAGGTCATTAAAAAAGCTCAGACAGGAGACTCATTGTTGAAGTTTATTTCTGGTGGACTTGAATAAAATTCTAAGACTGAGAACTGACAGAACTATTAAAAAGATAAACAAGGTAAAGGTCTAGGATAGAGGCTTAACAGAGCTCCCACGTCCCGTCCCCTAACCAGAGAGGTCACCTAGACTGGGAAAACGGGGGTAACCCAAAGTGATACGTAAATATAGAAGATAAACCTAAAGGAACCACTCTCATGGAGAGTGACCACTTGGTTTAAATCCAGTCCAATCTAGAAAGGTCTTAAAGAAATATTAAAAAAGATTTTTATTAATAATTCTAAAAATACTGAGGTGAGACATATGTATGTAACCTGGTAAAAAGAGGCAAAAAAATAGGAGAGGTACTGAATGCCTAAGTTATAGTGGTAATCAGTATCACACCAGGTCAGGAAAATACAATAGTAGTGAGATAGGACTGAATAGCAACAGTCAATAACAGCCTTAACCTACCTAGGTGCTGTAAACGGCTATTGGAGATAGACATAAAACTGGCGAAATATAGCGTAGTATAGGGACCAAAAAAATTCAATAGCAAGACAGGAAAAAAGGCAGAAAGTCACTAAACAGTGAGTACATTAACAACTAAAGTAAGGTAAAGGAAAAGGGTAGATAAGGATAGCAGTAAAAATATAACGACTATACTGAGGAGAACAGTATTGTAAGTAGAGTCTTCAGCAGAAAAATAAAGTAAAGACCTCTCTAAATCCTGGAGAAACAATAAGGCATCCTTAGTCTTTAAGCCCTATAGCTCCTATAAACACCTTCGAGGGTGTTCTATGCTAATGCTGGATCTAAAGTGACGACCCTCAAGTCCTAAACCGCTGCCTCAGTTTCAAAAAGATAAAAGACACAAAAACAAAAAAAAGTAACCAACGTGTATCAGTGCATAGTGCTCAAGTGCTCCATAAAGGAGATAATTGTGAAAGGGGTTTGAGCACTATACACTGATACACATTGATTACTTTTTTTGTTTTTTGTCTTTTATCTTTTTGATAAGCAATAGGCTTACTAATCAATTCCTGCTGGATTCATGGCTCCTTTGTCATGTCAGGAATTCTAGAGAACCTACACACAGGTAAGTTTCAGTACTAAAAATCAATGGTGTGCTCGGAAATATGCTTAACAAATAATCTTTTAATTAAAATCTGTGAAAAATAATAAAAACTCATATAGTGCAGATCATCTGTATCTAATACGTATGAATACTGTGAAAACCATATATCTGGGGGTCTCACTCACATGTTCCAGAGCCCTACCACCCCTGGCTCTGGGTATGAATATATCCCACAACTTGCAGTGTCTTCAGCCACACAGTGGGATAGTCTTATGCACTTTAAACAAGGGAAGACAGAAGAGACCAGGAACCCAATGGCATAATATCCAACTTCAACATCACGAAGAGGCGGACCAGAGAGACTCATATGATCAGGAACTCGTAACTCAGGAAAGAGACTGCATGTGTATGACGTTTTTGGCTGTGCTTAAATGAAGTTGTGGGTTACCTTAGAGGGATATTTACCACTTACAAAGTAAGCTGTTTTAATTGCATTTATTTGATACAGCAGTTGTAAATTGCATCATTGGGTTCCTGGTCACTCTTGTGTACCCTTGTTTGAAGTGCAGAAGACTATCACACTGTGTGGCTGGAGACCCTGCAAGTTGTGTGACATATTTCCTCTCAAGTGGAGCAATTCATACTTTTAAAGGTGATCATGGTGCAATCTAAACAGTGTTTGAGCTCGAAATGCTGCGTATACAGTGAAATCTGCACTTGTGTGCTGGGGTCTGGTAGCACCCCCAGAAAATGTGACCTGGGCAGCCTAGAACTCTGTTCTGGACTACCTAGAAATGCAACAAATGAGACCTGTCATCAGCATGTCAACACTACCTCCTTCTACTAGTATGAACGTAGCAATGAGAAGATTAATATTAGACCATGACCCAGAAGACGATATTGCAGAACTTGCACCTGAACTGGATTCAAGATGAGATTTAAGTTTAAATGAAAGGTTTCTGGAAAAAATATACAGAGGGTACAAAGTCACAAGTGGCAACCAGTTATGACCTTAATTTAATATTTTTGGGCAAGCTTTTCAAATGATTTAATATTTTTGGATAAGTTTCTAAAGTAAATATGTTTCTACATATTAAAATGTAAACAATAAATCATTATATAGAAATAAAAAATATCAAAGTATATTTCAAAATACTATATCATTTGAAAAGTATATCAAATAATAATGAATCATTTGAAAAGCTTAACCAAAAATATTAAATCAAGGACTAACTTAGAAAGATATTGAAGAAAGTAAAGAAAAAGAGTAAGAGTTATTCCTCAAGCCAACCCCCCCCCAAAAAAAATCAGTTTTCTAAAATATTTTTCACTGACTCTATAAGTAGTGTAATTCCTTTTTTTGTTTTCAAATATACAGACTAGTAAAATTATCTGACAAGGTCATAATACATGAGCGTTAAAGATTATTTAATTATTTAATAATTTAAGCTTCTAAATATATAAGAAATTAAGCACCTGGACAACTGTCCAATGTACATTTTACAATTAGAGATTTTCAAAAATTAGAGAATAATAAGGGAAATAGTGGAGATGAATAGTTAAAATTTTTATTGAAAACTGTCTTTTTTTTTTTTTTTATAACTCTACTCTATTGATTAATACAAGGGAAGAGCATTTTCTTTCCCACCATTATTTTTCACCAATAGATTATACAATATTATTATTTTCAATGGTATTTATTGATTTAAGTGCCAACATATTTCTAAGCGTTGAAAAAATGTATTAGGAAAATATAATATTTCTACATTTGTTATTACTAGCTATTTTTCACTTTTAGTTACCTCCTAAAAAGATATACCAGTACGAATCAGACAAAAATAAAAACTCCAGTTGGTCACGGACACCATGACAACCGTGTGCTGTTTTTATATATTTATTTTTATTCTACAGAATTCTACACCCGTTGCTGTAAACCTTAGAGGGTGACTGCAATGATAAAAATAATGGTTTATATTCTCTGGCTGTATGATTGCTGCTGTACTAAAGGAAGCACATTTGGTTTTCTGCAGTACATATAAAGAAAGAGAGCCCTGCTCCTAAATGGGTGGACAGCAAAGAATATTTCAAAATTAAAAAAAATATATCTTTCTTAAATCACAAATAGAGAACTTGCTACTGTTTTCTATGAATTCTCTTTTTTCAGTGTTTCTCTGTAAAAAATTTTATTTTTTTCAAAAGTTGGTGTCAATGTATTTATAAGTACTAAAGCTTCGGGAAATGCAAACAATATACTAGATAGATCTTCTTCTGCACAAATTTTGGGCAGTATTTTATTAATTCCTGGTTAGGAAGACCAGATCCAGTTGGACTATATTAAATTCCGACTCCCGTTTTTCAGTTTTAAGCCCATACCTGAAGCTCTGCACATTTGTTGCAATGAGTAGTTGATATACGGAATACATATCCTTTGGAGCTTTGAATTGTTTACAGCTATATTTTCCCTCTAATAAAGTTTTGGATAGCACCCAATTACTTTCTATGAAGCACTACCTTTAATAATAATTTTAATTAATTGTGGCTATTGTTCTCTAAAGTTACTTCTGCCAACAATATGGAAGACTGTTATGAACTACCTACCACTCTCCATTAACTGAGTAAGCCTTCTTGGTCTTCCTGATACTGTAGGCAATGTTTGATGTTTTTTAGAACAAATACCGCTAATGAATCCTATGGGGCAGATTTTAATGACATATTTCACGAATGAACCCACTAATGATTAAGTTAATCAAGTCAGATATAGCTGCAGGAATCTATTAAATCCTGTGGTGTTAGGTAGACATCAGGAAATAATTTGTCAAGTGACTAAGTAGTGGTATTTGAGTAATGTTGTTGTTGGTAAATAGCACAGTAGGATGCTAGAATCCAGCTGGCAAATCTTGGTAAATTGATGGGCACAATTTAACACAGGTGATTTTCAACCTTATATGTGGGATATTTACATGGAGCTAAAACCAATAGTTGCAATTTCCTCCATTGTTTATTATAAATATCAGTGCACCAATCACAAAGCCATCAGTCTGATAGAAGACAATAGGCCAGATTATTTGGACATGCTAAGCAAGCCTAGATACCAGTGTTTTCTTTATACTGTGGGGGGCAATTTACTAGAGACAAAATAATTTATTCTGACATTGCGGCTCAGAACGATTAATCCCCCTTCCAATGGTTAGAATTTTAAAAGTAACCAATAGACGTCTAGCCAGGAAATCACCCCAACTGTGATACCTGAGAACCCCACACTATATTTCCTCCCCAAAAACATTGCATTCTTTTAAATCTTAGGAAGTGGGAGCAATAAACCTTAATTAATGTGAAAAAAAATGGGAAAAAAATGAGAATGTGTCTTATTTCTCAGTCATGCTTAAATAACAAGACTAAATAAAAAATGTATCATAACACAATTCAACGATGAAATAAACCTCAAGTAAAGAGGTAACTTAGCAAGTAGTCCTCAATTTTACAAAAAAAATACAGATGCTTCCTGATGGTCATCTCATGCCTTTTAAGGCTTGCTCAGTGATGCTTCCCGTATACTTGAGTGAGTACAAAATCATTAGGAGTTTATTAATTTGTGCTTTTCGATTGGCTGACTGCAAGGTTTGACTTATATAGTAAAGTATAAAAAGGCAGAAAGATATAATTAGATAAATATAAAATAATGTGACAGGATGTCATCCACGTAAAATGTCAAACAAGTAAAATGTTTGCATTTAACCTTTTCACAGCTGGACCGCTAGGACCTCCCGTATTTACAGTATTTAGAGAAGAAGACAGAGGGCATTTAATGATACGCTTTTTCTATAGCCATGATTATTGGTTTAAATATCCATTTGAATTTTATGCATATGTGGCCACTCAAGTTAAGACACATTCATATTGTATCGTATCAAGCAGATTCTACTGTTTAATAAGTAGGGTTTTAATTCTAGAATTGTGTTTGAGATTAACCTTGCAGATGATTACATGTATTTATAGAAGACCTTGCTTTCAGACACTTTAGCATGGAATGATATTATGCTGTAATGAATTGTCACTTCCACACTACGCATTATGCTTCTGCAGGCATGCAAGAATCAATCACGATGAGCAATAAAACGCATAAATCTTCTTTACTCCAGTCTATTTTCTAGAAAGATTAAATGCAAGTGGATGTACTGTTCCAAATTAAATCCAAGCATTTTGTTGGGGCATTTTCTGGCAAACTACAGGGGCAATTTGGAAAGTGCCAGCCATGCCTAACATGGTCCTATGGACTGCAGCCATGTTTGTGATTACAGGTGCAGGTGTTGGGTTCAGTGTGACAGTGTGCGGCACATAGTACAAAAATGAGAGAAAATTGTTCTGTCCATTGTGAATTTTTATATCAAATCAGAAAAAATCATATTTTCTGTATGGTATTTGGGGTATTTTTTTTTTTTTTTATATTAAGTTGGTTTCTTAAAAGTAATATTAGCTTTTTAATATTTTCTTTTAATATATTTTTTTTTCGTTTTATTAGACAACAACAGTGCATCATAAAAGAGAACTTCTGCATTGAGTGCGAGGGCAAGATTTGAGTGTTTACATTGTTTATAACAAATGAGTCGACACTAAAGAAGCATAATAAATGCTGCACCCAATCCGCCACACCTCACACACATACGGCAACCTTATATCCACCACATACATTAGAGCCCCTGTTATCAATACAAACACACACACACACACACACTACAGCCCCAGTATTCCCCAGCCTCTGTGCCATACACATACAACAGAATATATCCCACCCACTGCAACAGAACCAGCCCTCTTCACTCACATACTGCTGGGCAAACAGCCCAATCCACAAGGAGTCTCACTGTATGCACACAATCCCACCATCCACAAACCCCACAAGTAGCCTACAAACACATGTTTTGGGATGCTGATTGTAGGGTTGCACATGTGGGGGACACTGCTTGTGATGTCACCAGCAAACACAGAGGAAGTGTGTAATTAAGTGTTCTTGCATGGCAAGACCACTTACTATTATCTCACATATATACAGTTGCAAGAAAAAGTATGTGAACCCTTTGGAATGATATGGATTTCTGCACAAATTGGTCATAAAATGTGATCTGATCATCATCTAAGTCACAACAATAGACAATCACAGTCTGCTTAAACTAATAACACACAAAGAATGAAATGTTGCCATGTTTTTATTGAACACACCATGTAAACATTCACAGTGCAGGTGGAAAAAGTATGTGAACCCTTGGATTTAATAACTGGTTGAACCTCCTTTGGCAGCAATAACTTCAACCAAACATTTCCTGTAGTTGCAGATGAGACGTGCACAACGGTCAGGAGTAATTCTTGACCATTCCTCTTTACAGAACTGTTTCAGTTCAGCAATATTCTTGGGATGTCTGGTGTGAATCGCTTTCTTGAGGTCATGCCACAACATCTCAATCGGGTTGAGGTCAGGACTCTGACTGGGCCACTTCAGAAGGTGTATTTTCTTTTGTTTAAACCAAATATCAAAACGTTCAGCTGTCCCTGCTGCCATAGTCCTGATAGTTTTCACAATATGACCATTTGTTTGCAACTCACGCTGTCCATTGACATTCATTGAAACTCCACTCTAGCCACCTCAAATTTGAAGGGCAATTTCTAAACTGCAACTGTGCCTTCATTTTTAATATTTCAGAGACATACTATGCATCAAAATGTAGGTCTGGGTCTTGTGATCCTCACAATATAAAGCTCTTCGCTGTAGGATTTATAGTTTTTAAAACTACGACCGTTTGAAGATGGCAACCGCCAGTGAAGTGAGCAATTTGGAGCAGTTTGTTTTTAACCGCTCTTCTCTGCCCTTGCTGTAGAGTGAGTTGCCATAGGAACCCAGGTGTGTGAGCAGCCAGCAGAGTGTTCCGGAACACAGAGGCTGCTAGATGAAACACATTCTCTAAACTGCTGTCATTCCTACAGTTTTGATAACACAAAAGTGAGCACTATCACATTTAATAAATATATTTCCATGTTAGTCAATTCGATATACCTGTAACAGAAAAATTGTAAAATAAAATGTTACAACAATACAGCTAATCAATGTTTCATAAAGTTACTCTGCCCAGTCCAACCTTTCCACAGTTACTCCAGCCACTCCAACCACACAACAGTTACTCAAGCCACTTCACCCAGTTACTCCGCCCACTCCAGTTGTAGACTACTGGTGGAGGCAAGAACACTTCACATAATTTCCCCAGAAATTTTAGTTTTTCTAGTTAAACTTGTTTTATTTATTTAATCAAAGGGGGGGGGGGAGGGTCATGCCAGCAAACATTACTCCCTTAACCCTTAAAAAGTAAATCTGCCCTGGGTGAGTGCCCTGCAGGTGCGGGAGTCATTACTGCCTGGTTCTCAAGCCATTCTTGGTGCTGGGCGGCAGGCACATAATAATTGTGTAAGATCCTATTACTTGAGTTGTATTGTGAGTCGTCAGTCTGCCCCTGCTCACACAAGATAAAGCTTATAAGACTGGAGAAAGGTAGGCAGGGTTTATAGTTATTGGAGTTTTGTGTTGTTTTTTTTAAGAAAAAAAAAGATCTATTTTCACAGATATTTAAACAGTTTTATAGCTGAGACCTACCCGAAATTAAACCAGAAACCCAGAGGTTTAAACGTGTTGCTTTGTTTGAGTGATCTTTTCAGCTGTCATTTAATTATTATGCTTTTACTCTCTAAAACCAGCCAGTGAATAATGTAGATGATTCTATCCTTTGTAATTATCAGAAATTATAAAAATAAATTATATTAATATTAATTATAAAGCTTGTTTAAAATTAGTAAAAAATTATAAAACGTGTTCAAAATGTTATTTTTCTTTCCGTTTAGATTCGATTCTCTGGGTTAACGACTTCTTGTGCTTTGCAGAACTTGATATTTATTTAGAATACAAGCTTTTCTTTCTACGTCTAGCATATAACAGGAATGTGAATAAAGTGACATTTCATGGGACTCTACTTTGAAGGTAAATAAAAAAAAAATGACAGGAAAACAGAGCTTAAAGCCTCAGCAAGCTAATTTCCATTAGTCGGCTTTGTCCTCCTAGGGATATATATCCCTTTTTATTTTTTATGCATTGTAACATTTGCTATCCCTGTAAACAGAAACAAACTATCTCTATGAAGCATGTCACACCAATTTCTTCTTGTGCCTCCAACTGGGTCAAAACAGAAGAGAGCAGAAGAAAACAAAACAAACCTACGATTGAAGTGCATTATGTCACCTCTTACACAAGGAATATGTTTTTTTTTTGTTTTTTTATAGCAATCATACAGGTTTGACCCAGCCTCTACACTGTGCAAACGCAGGTCTGGACTCATGGCTGAGTGATCCAAAGCCTTATAGCATATGATCTAAGATTGTAGCTGTGTGGTCACCAAGCTGACCTCTAGGCTCTGTGATGTCAATGATATTGTGCTAGCATTGTTTTTAAATGGACAATGAAGACACCATTGCCATTTTATCGCAGTGAAGGAGAAATGGTGCCGAGTCCTCAGGCAACTTCTTACTGTTCAATGTCAAACTCTTTTTGAAAAATGTAAGATTGAATGAGTGCCCTTCAGGCAGCTTCAGCCTAGCCCCTCTCTGCTGCTTGGACTGATACTTTGGCTTTAACCAGGCCAGCAATGCATGGCAGTGATAGGCTGAGAGAGGTCTCTGTTGCCCAAACCTGGTATGACTTTTCGTAACCTCTACACTAGCTGTGCTCTATAGTGGAGGGGGGGGAGAGGGCGGAGGGAGGAAGAAAGCACAGGCACTCTCATTCTGGGTAAAACTGATTGATTTGACATTAAACAGCGGTATGACACCAGGGAACGCAGGTCACCATAACCACCTCAAAGAGATGCATTGCTGTAGGAGCCATGGAAATCTAGCCAGACGCTGGCTGAACTGTAATGGAAGAGATAGGCTCAGAGTTGAATTTGCACTCTACTAACAAATGTCTTAACATTTTATAGTGATTCTATCAGTTAAAAAGAAAAAACAGATTAAAATAATAATCTATCATCTACTCTTGCTATAAACAATGTTTAACTGATTCTTAAAGTTATGACAATTTTTCAGTGTGGAAGAGGCCATCTTGTTTTTTTAACTGTCACCAGTAGGAGACGTCTGTTTACTTGTCAGTGAAGAACCACTTCTCCAAGTGAATTCAAGTTTAAGGTCTTTAGCTGAATTGGAAACATAGTTGACTTGGAGAATTTTTGGGGCCATTTAAAGTTGAAAATCCCATTAATTCTCACTTTAGTGAAAACCCCTGATAAGTAGGGATATTGACAGGGTTCTTTTCTAAAATGAGAATTTAATGTGAATTTCAAATCTAAAGGACCACTATAGTCACCCAGACCACTTCAGCTCAATGAAGTGGTCTGGGTGCCAGGTCCCCCAGGTTTTAACCCCGCTGCTGTAAACATAGCAGCTGTAAACATAGTGTCTTCCTGACAGCCACTAGAGGCGTTTCCGCGATGCTCAATGTGAAAATCGCAGTAAGCACGCAGAACTCTATAGGAAAGCATTGAGAAATGCTTTACTATTGGCATTTTTAATGCGTGTGTGGCTTGGGTCGTGCATGCACATTCGGCTCCACTCAGGAGCTGACGTCGGCGGGGGAGGAGAGGTCACCAGCGCTGAGGGTAAGTGGCTGAAGGGGTTTTAACATCATCAGTCCAGTGGGAGGGGGGACCTGAGGGGGGACTTAAGGATTACATAGTGTCAGGAAAATGAGTTTGTTTTCCTGACACTATAGTGATCCTTGAAGGCCAAAATTACCAAAACCTGAAACATTCTACAAGTCAGTTTTTAGTTCCGCTTTGAATTCTCACTATAGTAAGTAACCCTGGTAAAGTGGAACTGCACACCTTTAAAATACAGAATCACACTATTTTTAAAGGACCACTAAAGTTACCCAGACCACTTCATCTCAATTAAGTGATCTGGTCGCAGTGGTCCTGTAGTTTTCACCAATCAAGGTAAACCATTGTTTGAAGAAATGGCAATGTTTAGCTTAATGGGTTACAGTATTCCAATAGGAACCACACTCCATCCATATAAGCCAAGAGGGTGGCCTGACTAGACCATGTGCCAGCACATGTCCAACAACAGTAAGTACCAGTAATAGAGAAGACAAATTTATTGGAAGCAAGGGAACACTGCAACTTCTCCACCAAAGAATGGTTCTTTATTAACCTTCTCATATAGGACCCCAGTGCTCCTGTATGAGGAGCACTGCATTGGACCAGAGATGAGGAAGCAACAACTCCTTGATAGCATTGCAGGAGGTAGAGGGGGAATCTCACAACTGCAAGAATCCACTAACAGCTGATTCCAGCCTAAGATTAATCAAAATGGCAACCTACATATGGTAAATAAGATCCATGATAAAGGAAGATTTAAATAATAAGATCAATAAAATGGCAAAGTGACGAAGGCTTTGTCACTGTCCTATTCCTTTGGTTAAAACACAACGCTGGTGGATTTCTTTTTAATAATCAATGTTTGGGAAAAATGTAACAAATTAGGAATTTGATTCTGGGAAAATAATTTCAATTTGAATTCATTCTGAATTCCCCTTAATTCATGTTAACGAACAACTCAGTATATCTTAGTCTGTTAACATATGGTATGGCAGTGAGCTTTTAGAAATAAAATCTGTATGAACTATTTCTAGTTAATATTATTTTTAAAATGATGCTGCTTCTTTTGAACTCGCAGTTGAATTTGTGAATAAATAGCCTGGAAAGAATACGGGGGTGGAATGCACTTGGACTTTCGTAAATTTTCCCTTTTTTTCATATGACTATGAAAGAAAAAAAACGTTTCTTCGTTCTCATTGTGTCAGTTTCAAGTCTAGAGAAAATGATGCATTTCAGAACCGACAACCAGCCAAGGTTCCTTGATAACAAAAAAAAATAAAAAACCTTTGTCACAAACAGATTGCTTAACCATATCCCAGGCATAAAATATGACTTCAGATGTCATATTTGCTTCGCATCCAACAATAATTGTCAACATTTAATACACTTACATAACTGTAAAATCAGCTGTGACCACAACGCCCTGTGTTTAAAGAATGAAGGGCGGACAAATCAGAATTTAGTGTCAGAGATTGCTCCTTTATTCATTTGCCTGTCCTTTGCTAAGCTGAGTCATTGTCACGCATTAAAACCAATCCTCTACTCATCGTCAGGATTTGCAGCCTCATCGCGGATGTTTGATGGCTTAAGGGATGTTGTAATCTCCAGTGCTGGGGGGCAGGAGGGATTGTAAAAGCATGAAGAGCAAAGATTATATATGTAGAGAAGAAAGAATAAAAAAAAAAAAAAAACACTGTGTACACGATGAAGATTATCAGATGTGTGAGAATTTTTACAAGAATCGTCACGAAACAATTCCAAACAGAACAGGAAAAGAGACAGAAGAACATGAAAACAGCTTTCTCGTTGTTCTATGGGTTTCTCAACATGGTACTCAGGTGTGTCAATGCTTTAAAGGGGAACTGTTACTTCTCTGAAAATTACACAATTGAATAAAGCATTGAAAATCTCCTACACAGTGTATTAATCATTTTTTAATGCAATGCTTCATTTTCATAAATTGTATATAAATTGACTTATATATATATAAATGACTTAGCACAGCAAGGCATAGCCAGGGCATACATCGAAAATAAGGACCCAAAATAGAAATTAAATTTATCCTCTTTTCATTGTGCTTTCTCTATGTTGACTGCCAGGTGAAAGGCAGAATTTATATCAGGAAGCTAAAATGGAGGTACCTAGTTCAGGTAAAACTAAGTTTGGATTTCTATATTTAAAGGGACCCGCTTTAGCTTAATGAAGAAGTTTTAGCATAGAGATCATGCCCCTGCTATCTCACTGCTCAATTCTCTACCATTTAGGAGTTAAATCACTTTTGAATCTGTTTATACAGCTCTATCCACACCTCCCCTGACCGTGACTGACACATAAAGTGACAAATAATATTTTCATTTACAATTAAATGTAAACTTGCTATAGAAGTTTGTATCACCTGCTATTTAAATTGAACTTAAATCACACACAGTAGGCTCTAGCCGGGTCCTGAAGGCTATTAACAGTGTCTGTGATAATAAATTGTAAATTAAACAGAATGTGCAATAAAGGAAGTTTAAACATTAGATGACTCTTTACGGGAAGTGTTTAGGAAGGCTGTGCAAGTCACATGCAGGGAGGTGTGACGAAGGCTGTAAAGTGATTTAATTCTTAAATGACAGAGAATCAAGCAGTGAGACTATACACCAAAACTGCTTCATTAAACTAAAGTTGTTTTGGTGCCTATAGTGTTCCTTTAATTTTACGTTTTACACTTCAAAAATATATATACATGGTAAATATAGGGGCTAAGTAAACACAATATTAAACATTCTGGGAATGAGTAATGAGAAATGGATCTCCAGAACCACAAATGTCTCTTCAGCCCATGTCGTTTTTCAGTGTCAGTGACTATATATTCGATTGTACAATTGTTACTTTCCACTTTAATTCACTAAAATATCAGAGTATTAAGGGGAAGACCAGTGCCTTCCATTGGTATTTTTCCCATAGCACTCTGAGCTATTAACAAAAAGTGCTCAAGCTGTTACAAAATGAATCTTTCAAACAACCAAACCCAGTTTAAATAATAGTGAAAGAAGCTCAATGGAAAACATTAGAAAGATTTCTTTGCTAACAGGCTCAGCGATTATTGTTCACACAAAGGACTTTGGAATGTCAAGTGTTGCTTCTCCTTCCCATTAGACACCAGGAGATGGGACTAAGCGCTACCGGCATCATTTTGGTTTGGAGCCATAGCTGATGTCGGCTTGCAATGGCGGAGAATGCACACAAAGCACTTTACTAGAAATTATTTTTGTATTATTATTATTATTCCACATTTTGCAGAGAAGTCATGTTAAACTTTAAAAATGGAATTGAATTTAACACATATATTTAATGGAGAGAGACAGAGTAAAAGAGAATACAGACCCTCCGATGTACATTGCTTTAGCTGTCAATTCCTCCTTTTGCAGTAGTTTATAATACTATCTCATCAGCATTCATCATTGTGCAACAGCATATTTTAGTCTAAATGAGAAGCAGCCTTACAATCACACATTCCTCCACCAAGAAATGTTGCCTTCTTTAAGCATTCAATAAGTCTTTACCATAACAAACGTGACATGAAGAATACATAAATAAATAAATTTACCTTACGCTCGACTGATTATTCAGATAGGGTTTGCAGAGAAATAAGATCGAGAGAGCAGACAGAAGTAGATAGATACATAAATTGTGACATCGGGGGCTGGATTCTATAACCAGAGATGAGTTTAGCTGTGAAAATTGAAGGCCAATTCTATCATTGGTAACTATGAGAAAAATGCTGTTCAATTACCAGTGATAACTGTAGTCCTGGTCTGAGAATCCAGGACTCAATGTGCAAAACAAGGTCTAGAACAGGAGCACAAAAAATAGCATTATTTCATTATATTGTGCCAGATAAGCTCATTCACCCTCGTTCCACCCAAGATTTGATATTTGACTGTAGTAATTATATGCATAGTCTATTCGTCTTGTTTTACAGTAAGCTATTTTTTTATTCCCTCATGTTTTCTATTCAGCATTGAGGATATTGTTTTCTTTCTCAGAGAAGAAATCTTCTCACGAGCCACTGCAAAAATACCAGTGGATGAAGGCACATCCGCGTTATCATCATTGGTCTGATCAAGGGTACGGTCACAACTCCAGTCTCAGTTCTACTGACAGATGTGACCATCGGCATCACAAGATTCTCACCAGGAGTAGGTACCGATGTGGCTACCTATAGTGTTCACAGCATTGAATTGTTGCCCAGTAGGGGACTTGTATGAAAATCTTAGGCACCCCAAGTTAAACAATATTACCTTTCAAACAAAAGAGGATAATTTCCAGTAATAAGACCATGGGAAATAAACGTAACAAGGTATAAAGATTAGGGCTATCCAAAAAAAAAAATGGATGTTTATATGCTGCCTTGCCATGATTTAAAAAGAAATCACAAGGCATTTACTTATTTAGTTACCTATTAAGCAATTTAAAATTACCCCCCCAAAAATCCCCTTTTGGATCAATGAGCTGCTAGGGCTCTCAAAGCAGAAGAAGACAGGCAACACTCCAGGATCACAAAGGTATAGTTATGTAGGGGTATACCCATACATGAACATACCTTCCTGATCCTGGAATGTTGCCTGTGTTC
Source organism: Pelobates cultripes (assembly GCA_933207985.1). NCBI lineage: Eukaryota > Metazoa > Chordata > Amphibia > Anura > Pelobatidae > Pelobates > Pelobates cultripes. The sequence continues at coordinate 13,365,078 of OW240922.1, read as the reverse complement.
TTCTGCTTTGAGAGTTCATTGGTGGATTCAGCAGTGTCCGCCTCTACACGGAGCACCTGCTTGGTGGAAGGCCGGAGCTTCAACGCAGAACCAGTGTATAGGATTTACTGTTTCTGTTATGACCTGTTAGTGCTGTCACAATAAGTGATTTCCTTAAGCATAGTCGCATATTGGTTCATTGCAAATAAACATAAAAACATAGGCAAAGAAAGCATAAAGTAAGAGAAAGCTATTTTTATTAATGTGCTGGTAATAAAGAAGGGATATTACATTGTGATATGTCAAGTCAATATCGTTGTGGTCTACTCAACACCAACGCACAGGTAATGATTTTGCCAGGATTCAGTTTTCAGATAGACCATAGTGACTGAGCCGATGGGCATTGTACAGGAGTTGGGAATACCAAGTCCAACCATCCAAGAATCTACTAAAAGTGAACCTGTTAGAACTCAGCAGCTTTACTTACTGGTCACTTTAGAAATTTGTCTGGTAGAAGACTATTTCTAAATCACATCCATGACATAAATACTTATATGTGGCAATGACGTTCATGAGCAAGATGCAAATATACCTAATTAAAAAAAAGGCTAATCCCACAAAAATCTGTACATTTATTTTTTTCATAAATAATACGTTGGTTGATTTTATAGTTACTGCCGGAATCTAGCTCAGTTGACAGATACTACTAAAATAACTAATGATCATAGTATAAATTTTCTCTCCTTGCCTCCCCACTACACACGCAATGCTGCTATGATAACAGTAAAGTACAACTTTAAGAAGAGGAAATTACTAAACTTTGACATATTTAAATCCATTTCTCAATTTTCATACTGTGCTATCTCCGAAGGCAGTTTTAGTTAATCAAATGTAATCTAAATCCCATTACACAATAATTACCTATAGCGACAAACTCTCTTGTAATGTCTTTACCTTCTGTGGAGAAAGATTTTCCTCCCCAGTAGTTCCTTGTTCAGTTAGCTCATGTTTTAAAAAAAATAAAAATAAAGAGACATTATATTTTTTTCTATCCAGTTGATAATTCTCTGCTGGATATTTTTGACACCTGCAGTGGAATACATTACATCCTGTGCATAACTTCAAAATAAGTAGATGAAAGAGTAACCTCTTCCCTCCCAACTCTATTCATCCCATGCTCTTCAAACAACATGAATATATGGGCAAATCAAACCGTGTAGACCTTCTTACTTGCACATTGCTCCAGCACTTGTATTCCACTGCCCGCAGATAACCTAAAATCGAAGTCACAGCTGTTTTGTGCCCATCATAGAGTGGCCACAAAATATGGTATCTTACCACATTATACAGGTTTTTTAATGCAAGTACTGCATTCTAGAATCCAGAGAATGTGGATAATGAAAGTAGGACTCGGAGAACGGTGTGTACTATAAAGTCTGCAATAAACGTTGCTTAGTATAACTGTACTTACTTTATATGGACAGGCATGATTTTTGCATTCAGAGTGTATTTTCTGGAAGCTACATTCCCAGAAATACCTTTTGCTTACACAGCTTTTATCTAAGGGCTGAACAGTATATACATACTAGGAAGACAAGTGTTTGACCTATGTAATCTCCCTCTGTGGAGAAGTACACTGGAACATAAATATAGCATCCCATTGACCCTCTCTTAGTGGCATTCCTATGATGTTACCTCTTCAGACTGGATGTTTTCTGAGAAAGCCTTCACTTTTTTCCACCCTATTGTGTAGATGTCCTCAGTACTTTCACATGCAGAACACTCAGATTGCAATATTCCTAAGAGTGCAAGGGTACATAGATCCCTACTCTCATAAAAGGGACCCTGTTTTGCGCTGTAGAAAAGGACTAGATATATCAACCAGCCTTGTTTAAAAGATGGTAATGTCATTGACACCAGAAAATTAAATAAAGTTTAAAGGGACACTATAGTCACTAAAACAACTTTAGCTTAATTAAGCTGTTTTTGTGTATAGATCATGCCTCTGAAGTCTCACTGCTCAAATCTCTGCCATTTAGGACTTAACTCACTTGTTTCTGTCAATGCAGCCCTAGCCACACCTCTTCTGGCTGTGACTCACACAGTCAGCATGAAAAAAAAATGGTTTTGTTTTCAATCAGATGTAACTTACTTTAAAAGTTTTTATCTCATGCTCTATAAATGAAACTTCAATTATATACAGGAGGCCCCTACAGGGTCGGCAAGCTATTAACAAAGCAGGCAATAAGAAATCTTAAATTAAACAGAATTTGCTATAAAGAAAGTCTAAACATTAGATCTCACCTTACAGGAAGTGCTTAGGAAGGCTGTGTAAGTCACATGCAGAGAGGTGTGACTGGGGCTGTATAAACAAAGTGATTTCAAACCCAGGACATACTTGAAAATGAGAGAAATCTCAATGTATCTTTCCTGATAAAATATTTTATTAATAAAATATAAATAAAACTAAAATAAAATTTAACTTTTAAATGGCAGAGAATTGAGCAGTGAGATTGCAAGGGCATGATCTATACACCAAAACGGCTTCATTAAGCTAAAGTTGTTTTGGTGACTATAGCATCCCTTTAAACACTGTTTAAAAAATGGGGTCATCATTATAAGAGCTTAAAATCTTTGATAGTTGTAAAAAAGTTCCTCAAATCTTTTTGAGAGTTGTGTTATGCTAAAAAGTTTATTTTGATAAGGGCAGCCCCCACTTTTAAATAAGGGCAATATCGACGTATTATTGCAACAAAGATCTAGAAGTCTTTATTCCAAATCTCAAAGTTAATTTTATTAAATATACATTGTTTCTGTGTACAATTTATACTATGACGCAATATATTGGGTTGGCTTGCTCAGAAATATGTTGCTCTCTTTGAATTAATGGAAGAAAGCACACATGTGCGTGCTACATTTTGGACTCCCTGACATCTATTAATACAGTTAAAAAACTCCTTTACCTGGGATGGAATTTAATAAATGTAATAATATTTAATTCATTAAACAATCATACCCTGTAGCATAGGATAAAATGTAGTGGTATTTTATTATGGAAACTTATTAGCAAGTGGAAAAGTTTAGCAACCAGAATTAATGCATTGGCTATAAATCCAATAACGTCATATAATAATCATTTTATAAGACAATTGTATATGCATAAACATACTTTTTGTATCTTTTTTTTTTTTTTTTTTTAGCAAATTTTTAACTTAAGTTAAGCATTCCCTCTATGCAATTGTTATTTTATAAATATACAAAAATAAGTCCTGCACTCTAACTCTCACTACTCCTGGGTGGCTGCAAAGGCTATAGTACCAGTGGTGGAACTAATGTAAAGAGGGTCCTGGTACAAGAATTTTTTTTGCCCCCCCCTCTTGTGCAAGGGAGTCCAAAAGGTAGCTCCCCTTCTGTCACACATCTCCCATCATGCTACGCTAGCTATAGCTCTACCATTTGCCCATCCTTGCAGGATTTTATTTGTAAGCAGTGTTTGTGCATTTTAATGTAAGCATGTTTTTGTATAGAGTATGAGTGTGCATGTAAAGGTGTATTTGTACGTGATGTTGCCGTTGGAATGCAGTGGTGTGCTTGTGTGTAGTGTTTGTTTTTCAATGCAGAAGTGTGTTTGTATGTAGTGTTGGCTTTTAAATGCGGGTGTACATTTGTGTGTAGTGTTGGCATGTGAATAAAGGGGTGTGTGGGTATTTTTCTAAACCCCTACATACTTATTAACCCTTAATAGGGAACACATGGGGTGGGTGGCAGCAGTGTAACATGGCTGTGTGATACAAAAGTGAATACACTATACAAAAATGAGTCCTGCATTCAAATCTCACAACACCTGGGTGGCAGCAATGTAGTACACATACAATAAAAAACCAAAGAAAAGGGTTACTTGCGTGCTATTGTAAATCCAAATAACCTAAGGTTTTTAGTATCACCTACCACGTCAAGGCAAAGCAAGGTGAATTGTTAGCACAGGACTCACCTAAGAGGTTTGCCTTGACATGGCAAGTACATGTAGCGGATAGGTAGTATAATCCACAGTATCTCCGCTGGTAGACAGGAACAGCATAGAATAATCCAGGTATCACAAGTACAGCACACAATAATCCCGGTAGTGTTAAATAAATTTTTCCTTCCCAAGAACTAGACAACACATAGGCTGGGAGTCAACTGAGGTTTTAATCACAAGTCACAGTATTTACGTGGTTCCCCATGCAAGGGGTTTTCCTACTGACTTTACAGGGGTTGTACAGTAGGGGACTACATGGAGGACTTGACAACCAAGACATTTCTCCCACCATACACTGCTGCACGAGAGGGATACTCCCATTAAAATATCCAGTTAAGTGGATTATCCCTCCGTGCAGCAGAACTGGCTTTTTACACAAAAATACATAACTTTAACATTATTCCTGCTATTATACCGAATGACCGTTCGGCAGCTAGCTGGGGTCTGAGCACATACTTTGTGAAAGTACCGCTCAGATCCCAGCACAATTAGCAGAACGCCGCACGAAATAGACTTAAATATACATTTTTCAACAAAGGCACGAATAGACCAACAGGGATAAACTACTGAAAGACCGATGCTCCCAAACAGCCTGGAAGTCCAGCGGTATTCGTGCCATCGAGTAGCCGATTTTAGTTCCAGGCACTCAACGGCAAAATACAGCTGGGCTAACAAAGGATCCAAGATGGCTGACCGCCGCGTGGTCGGTATCCGAACGGCGGCCACCCTGAACATCCATTAACTACCGAAAGATACAATGTTGCGATACTTAATGGGAGCCACACGACCTCCTGTGTGTGATCTCCCATTCGGTTGTTTGTTTGTTTCACAAACAGTGTTGAAATTCACTGTTTGTGAAACTACTGTATGAATGCTGGTAGCTTTCATGCAGCCAGCATACGAATGCTCTCGTTCGCATCAATTTCAGACAGGGGAATATACTCAGTTCAGATAGCCTTAAAGCTACAGCATCACATTAATGAACATACAGTCTTAAGTGGCTAGTTTTGCCACAGTACACTTAAAGGATCACTATAGTGTCAGGAAAACAAACCCGTTTTCCTGACACTATAGTGCCCTAAGGGTGCCCTCACCCTCAGGGTCCCCCTTGGTTGGCACTGAATGGGTTAAAACCCCTTCAGCAGCTTACCTTAATCCAGCGCCAGGCTCCCTCAGCGCTGCTGAACTCTCCTCCCCTGCCCATGTCAGCTTCTGAGGTGAGAGGAATGTGCATGCAGGGCAAGTGCCGCACGCATTCAAACAGTCCATAGGAGAGCATTTCTCAATGTTTTCCTATGGACATTCTGCACGCTGGATGCGAATTTCACATCCTGCGTCGCAGATGCGCCTCTAGCGGCTGTCAGGAAGACAGCCACTAGAGGTTGGATTAACCCTGCTATGTAAATTTAGCAGTTTCTCTGAAACTGCTATGTTTACATCTGAAGGGTTAAAACCTGAGGGACCTGGCACCCAGACCACTTCATTGAGCTGAAGTGGTCTGGGTGACTATATTGTCCCTTTAAGTGGCCACTGGAGTAATACTAAAAACCTTCAGTTATTTAAATGTGCACAGGGATTTGGGATAATGTAAAAGTAACTCTTTGATTTGGTTTTAATTGTTATGCAATGTAGTTTTTTTTTTCAAAAGGCAGAGCAGTAAATAATTCCATATATCTGTAAATTTTATGGTAGAATTGCAAAATAAAGCAAATCAAAACATAGGTGCCTCCACCTATGTTTAAAATGTTTATACCTAATATCTAATGGAGGATAAAAATGTACTCCTATATGCAAGTGATTTGTACAAAAGGTGAATTCATCACAATCACAAAACCATAATATGTAGGATATTTTAAATAGTTTACTAATACACTGTTACCTACCATGCATGTTATTAAAAAAGTCTTATTACAGGTAGTGTATTTTTTATGTAAGAGATTAACCAAGAACACATATCTATGTCTTTATAGAGCAACTGCTACTGAATAAACTATGATTTGTGGTTATACCTCAAAGAAAAAGCACTAGAAATTGTGCTTTTCCGAAGACACCAAAAAGCTCTGAAATCTATTCAGCATTAGAGTGAGACAAAGATCCAAAGAGGCTCAGCAGCAAACGAGACAAACACTCTGGAAGAAGAATGGAGGTTTACTGCAATGTTTCTAAAACAGCAAATAGGTTACAGATAATGTCACATAGCACACACACACACAAAATAAAAACATAAACAAAATGCTGTGTCTCGGGGATACAGAAGGAGCAAGGCAAAGACCAGAGCAATGGAGTTACAAAGCCACCAAATTATGCTTGAAAACGTGTCCGACTCTCGTTAATAAGCCATTAATTTATTCTTGTATAACCAAATTGTGACTGTGTTTTGTCCTGCTAAGGTGGATGTCCACTGGCTTGCTGCCAGTTTTGTCTGCACTGTTTTAGGGTGTTGATGGCACTCATGCCAATGCATACTTGGGCAAATGGCCTTGGCATCATGGGAAACTGACTCTTATCTGGTGTTTTCAAAATATATAACTTTTTGTTGGGAGCAACACCAAGAGGCATGTTTGTATAGTATTCATGAGTCTCAAGCTGTAGCACAGACAAAAGTGTGACTTCTCCAGCAACTGGACATCTTCTAGATCTGGAGGCATCTGGGACCTCGGCACATTCTCCTTCATTAACCCACTCACATGGAGAGGCAGCATTCTTCCAAGCACTGGAATATATGTACATTAAGCAATCATTATCCGTTCTCTTTTTTATATAAATAGTTTCTTCTCCATAATATCAGTTCTATTTTAGTAGATGTTTCCTCATGGGGACGACAAAAGAACATGATGCTAGCACAATAGACGACATGAGAAATTTTGAGTGCCTAAGAACTTAACCTTTATTAATATTCAGTAAAATGATATTGGGAGCATACGATGAACAGAAATTTAATTTAAAAGAAGGAATGGAAATTTAACATGTTAATTAAAGGTGATAAATCCAGCATATACATTAAGATTTTCTTCAACCCTGAGCAGAATATGACCGACCCAAACAATAGTGAATTAGCTTAAATGATGAAAAATAGAACACTATTTTTAAAGTAGAGGTTTTTTTGTTAATTAAACTAAAAACGACAGAAAGTGTAGATTACAGAAAGAATGGGTATGTATGAAAACGCTAGATTAAACACACAGAAAGTCACACATATACTCACGTTAGTACACAGTGGGGGATTTATCAAGGTAAAACATCCACAATTTTGGGTTCAAAGTGCTAAATGTTAAGGCGATTGCTCTTTAATTATATCTTTATACCAGATAAATAAGCCTTGATAAATAACAACCACAGAATTCCAGCTAAATACATTAAAACATAAACAAATGTAAAAATAATGCAGTTCTTTTAAAGTAGCCTATTAACAGCTCACACAATTGGCCATGGTACATGAAAACAGGTGCTTTTTGAATTTAAGCAGATGTTCACTTTGGCTAAGAGGTGAAGCAAAGACATATGTGCGAGAAATTAAACAGAGCCTAAAATTAACAAGGTTAATCACTAAAGTGTGAATTATTGAGAATTCAAAATTAATTATCAATTTTAGGTAATTTGACTAGTTTGAATTAAAATGTGAAATATACTTTGAATTTACTCTGAATTCCTGACAATTTACACTGAAATGAAGTAAATATTTATTGGGAGTAAACATTTTATAAATCAACACAACTGTGTAGATAAATTGCAATATTTAATTTTATATTTATTAACTTATGACGCAGTTACAATTGGAATGTTCTGATACGTTTCGGTAACATTTTTACCATTATATCTTTATCTGTTTGGTTAAAAAAAAAAGACCTATACCTTATGTTAAATAAGCAAACTTAAAGGAACACTATAGTCAACAAAACAACTTTAGCTTAATAAAGCTTTAAAGATCTTGCCACTGAAGTCAATTTTGTACATACCACTATGTACAGAATTTTATTTGTTGGCTCAAATCCCTGCCATTTAGGAGTTAAATCCCTTTTGTGTCTGTTTACTCAGCCCTAGACACACATCCCCTGGCTGTGATGACACAGCCTCCATGAAAATTACTTTTTTTTAAACGGAGGTAACTTATTTTAAAAGTCTTTATCTCCTGCTTTGTAAATTGAACTTAAATCACTTACAGGAGGTTCCTACAAGGTCTAGAAAGCTACTAACAGAGCAGGAGATAAGAAATTCTAAATTAAACAGAATTTGCAGTAAAGTAAGTGTAAACATTAGATGACTCTTTAAAGGAAGAGCAGAAGCTAGACTATAATTTACCTTATTTGTCTCAATTGCACATAACACGAAACAAACTAAATTAAGTCATTTGTAACAATATTTGGAAAATAGAATTATTACTTATTGTACATATACATTGTGAATACGGGGGGTTAACAAAACTCAGTCTTAAATAAGCATTAAACAGTTTAGAATAAACTAAATAAGGTTCTGTTGAAACACAAGTACATACTTTGTTAATGATAACTTCATGTTAAAAAACCCACTCAAAGCAGGCTAAAAACTTAAAGCAACACTATTGGGTCAGGAACAAAAACATTTCCTGACCCTATTGTTTTAAACTCACTATCTAGCTCTCTTACCATCCCCCCCCCAACCCCCTAAATATAGTAAATGCTTACCTTTATTTCAGTATGCTGCTGCTGCTGCTGCTGCTGCTGGCTCTGCCCTTGATCTGCCTTCTTGACTGACATCATCAGAAGTGGTAATCTGAGAAAATCACAATGCTTTTCCACAGGAAAGCATTGGATTGGCTGAGCTTGTCAATGAGGCAGATCAGGGTCAGAGCCAGCACAAGCCAACCACAGATGCATTGAATCAATGCATATCTATAAGGAAAGTTTAGTGTTTGCATGCAGAGGGTGGATACACTGAATGGCAGTGCTACACACTGTGCAACACTGCACCAGGAAGCACCTCTAGCAGCCATCTGAGGAGTGGCCAGTGGAGGTATAATGTAAACACTAACACTGCATTTTCTCTGAAAAGACAGTGTTTAGTGCAAAAAGCCTAGAGGGATTGATTCTACTTGCTAGAACAAATTTAATAGGCTGTAGTTGTTCTGGTGACTATGGTGTCCCTTGAATCATATAATTAATATGGAAACATTGATATTTTATTATTACAATATGGAACAAAAGTTTAGTTTTTTTTTTGTTTTTTTTAAAGACCCTGGAATGCTTTTTGCTTTAATAAATATATATAGATATATATCTGCAGCACATTGGGTTACGTATACCAAAAAGCTTTTCCCAAGAAAAGCAGTTTAAATATTAAGAGGCATTGTATTACAGACTTGCTGAAAGACTTGTTTAACATGAAGCTAGGAAGGTGAGCTTGAATGTTTAAAAAAGATTAACACAAAACCACTACTGAGCTTTGGAACTTAAAATGCTGCCACCAGGACTAATGGAGATGTTTCTGTTACACAGAACAGCATGGGGCTGCTTCATTCTTGTACTTTCCTTCATTGACACTAATTAGACTCCCCATTAGGTTAGGTAAGAATTCGAAAGCAAAAGAAACATAAATCTGTGCGCAATTTTACTCTTAACAATATATATATTTGTTTCCAATTATTTTTAAATATGCACTTGTTTTCCTATGTTGTAATTAACCCTTTCACAGTTGGATATTTCAAAAACATGACTTTTCCATTTCTTTTTTTACCCAGAATGACTCAGTCCAGCAATCAGCGCATTTTGTGCCAGCTACATGCCGCAGAGAGCCACTTCAACTGTATTGGCAAAGAGGTAGGTGGTCGATCTCATTCATGTGTCAACACGGAGTCAGTTTAATTTTCCCAATTAGAATGAATAATCACAACAAACAATTACATAATATTGTTCAGCATCTTTCTTTCTATTCGTCACAAAGACAATTTCAGTAACATATACATATTTCAAGTTTTATTTAAGCTTATTTATTTTTACAGAAATATCTTAATAGGGTCCACAGTACTAGTTATGTATTTATAAGAAATATAATAACCTACAAAACGTTGAGTTCTATGTTTCTGGATAGGCATAGATTTACTTGCCCCCGAAAGACTGTATGGTCCAACGTCTGGAATTTTCACTCGCTAATGGCTACTAGCCCTGATAGAAACATAGAAACATAGAATGTGACGGCAGATAAGAACCATTCGGCCCATCTAGTCTGCCCAATTTTCTAAATACTTTTATTAGTCCATGGCTTTATCTTATAGGGAGGATAGCAAGTTCTGAAATCTAGGTCACTATAAAGATAGAATAGCATTGGATAAAAGGAAAAATTAACCTACAGAAAACATGTCCAAGTTTACAGGGCAAATAAATTAGACTCTTTGTAAATACGAGGTATGATATGTGATATACATGTGCAGGTATCCTTGCATAAAAGTATTAAGCTTTGGCTATTCTGTTGATACCTATCAAACCATTATTTTATACCTCCTAGCATTTCAAATGGAAAAAAAAATGGAACACTTTAATATTAAGGGTGTGAGTAGGGGTGTGACAAGGCGACCTATTCTGAGAAATTGTAGGTGACTTAGTAATAAAACTTTATGCAATCATAATGTCATTTATAACAATGCATCTTATTTACACTGTCTGATTTCTAAACACATTTATAGTAATCTGTTAATGGGAGTATTATTGTTGTTATACACAAACAATATGCAGATCCTAGAAAAGAGGGACATTAGGAGAGAAAAGAGGGACAGGGGATTTCGGTGTAGAGTGTTGGGAGTTGTTATTTGTTATAGTGGTATGGGAGACGTTGATTTGCTGGTTCCAAGTCCTTTCTGGGATGAGTTTCTGATGGAATTTAATAGAGGAGTCCTAAAGTTATGGTTTGTACTAAGAAAAATCAGGGACACAATTGGGTAGAGAATTGTACATTTTAGATCAAAATTTAATCTTAGGTCTAATATCTAATCTGGGGGGGGGGAGAGATTATATGTACAGTTCTGCTGTAAAACTAAAATAAATCAGGTACCCTGAAGGAAAATGTATTTAGTTTTTGAAAAAGTAATTTGAGGTACGTATACTTTGTCCAAATTATCTAATTTAAACAGATCCTAATGACTTCTCATTATCTTAACTGTCCATATTTGGACTATTAAAATCACATAGATATTTTTATAGCAGTTCATAATTGTGATGTATTTATTTTGTGACTCTTTACTGACGCTGTAGTTTGTAGTGCAGTTCTCTAGTACATTTGAGATTAAGTGGACATTTTTTATGCAAGACATAGGTCATTTTGCTTTTCTTTAAACTAGCCTCTGATCAATTATTTCTCCCTAAAAAAATAAATAGTTATTTTAGTGATGATATTTCTTGTCACACCTCCCTGCATGTGACTTACACTGCTTCCCTACACACTTCCTGAACGAGAGATCTAATGTTTAGACTTCCTTTATTGCACAATCTGTTTAATTTAGAATTTCTTATTTCTTTCCGTTAAGCTCCCAGGCAGTCCCCCTAATGCCTGAAGAAAAGTTTTAAAAGTTATTAAAAAGTTATACTTAGATCATATATATATATATATATATATATATATATATATATTTATATAAATGATCTAAGTACTTTTATATACACATACATAAATCATTATTAAAAGTGTATTTTAATATTAATCTATATAATTATATATATTATTAAAATACACTTAGAATAGCTTTAATTTAATATATATATATATATATATTTTTAAATAATCAATAAATAAATGTATTTTTTTTTAAATAATAAACTTTAATTTAAAAAAAAAATTATATACTGGTTTAAATTTGTTCTAACTGTATTTTGATATTAATATACATATATATTTAAATCAAAATACATTTAGAATGACAGATAGAAAGGGTGACTATAAATGGGAGCACATGATCACTAAAATAAAAACTGTAAGTATTACATGGATCTGTAGCTATAAGTGCAAAGTGCATTATTTCTGGTGTGCAACACAAGGTGAAGCTTTGTTGGCAGTGAGGATCAATGTGACCCTGAGCAGGACAGTGCTGTTAATTCAAGTGGACCTGCCATTCACAAACTAAAGTGAACTAATAAATACATCAACATTTATTCTACACATTACAGTGCAAAATGCATTCTTCCCTGAAGGTTACTTGCATGGCATACAAGAAGGCATTGTGAGATATCTTCCAACTCCCCCTACTCACCCTGGATGGGCTAACTGCATATGCAGCCATATGTGGATTCACTGTTTACATCTTTGCTAATTACAAAAGTACAAAACATATAAAAAATAATTCTTAATAACTAATTTTAAACATGGCACAGAAGAATGTAACATTTGCAAGAGCGTATGTCAACAGACTAAGCCCAGGGAGTCCTACAGATATTATATCTTAGCTGCAACAGATGATCCCAGTGACTGACGCATCGATAGTTAAGCAGGTAGGTGTTATGTTATGTGTAGGTGAAATGGTGCAAAAATACTAACCAGAAAGACAGAAACCATCTAACGTTTGACCTCCGGGATCTGGTAGCTTGATTTGGAAATCAATCAAGAGTGATCTTGCATGCAGGGCAAATTACAAGAAATCTCCTGCCAGTCTACACAGCTACGAGCTTTTCTTTAGGCTATAAGCAGAGAACTAAATTTAAACAGCAGAACGCCAGGGACAAAGGGAGATAGTGTAGCAGAGAAAGGCCATTCTGGGCCAATGTCTACACGTTGAAAAGGGCTCTAAGCAATCTAAGTGATATTAGGGTTTATTTGCACTTCACTCCTGAAAAATGAATACTCAGTTCATTTAAATATAGAGACTACTATGCTTGGGAAGGCTCGTTCCCTACACTTTTTTTTTCCATTTATCAACTTATTTGAAAATAATACAGGAATGAAATTAATACAAAACAAGAAATGGGAATAAGTGCTAGTAAGTTTACATTAACAGTGAAAAATAAGTTAACAGTGACGAGGAAGCACTAATAATATATATATATATATATATAGACATAGCAGAAATGACCGCAAAAAATGTTTTTGTCCTGATGAAAGCTCCATGTGGGGCTGAAACGTTGACTTTTTAAATGGATTGAATAACAGTTAAATTTTATTTGAAAATCTCTATAAAGTCCTTGGAGTGCGGTCATTTCTGCTATGTCTACATGATCCTTGCCAGACCAGCACCGGGCACCACAGGATTACACCAGGAGTGCAAGCCCTTGCTATATATATATATATATATATATATATTTTATTTTTTATTTTTTTAGGTGTTCCCAATTATATTGAGAGGGTGAGAGGTCCATAGAGGGAGCTGACTACAAAGAGATAATGTCTCATGGCCTTTATATCTGTACCTCTAAAACAGCAGTATCTCAAAATAATGTTCTGCTGGAACTGTCTTGTCAATGCATATTGGTCACAGTGCAAAAGGACCAATTTTGGCAATTACGTGGTATCCAAGGGCACCATCTTTCATCTTTGGTAGCGGTGCCATAAAATCAACCATTTCGAGTCATAATTTGAATTCATTCTATCTCAAGTTTTCCAGTATCTAGTCACCAATGGGTTTTGCTACTTTCCTGCCATTACCCTGACTTAGCTACGTGGGAAAATAAACTATTTAAGTTGTTGGTCACTGCCTAAAAGTCTGGTGTGCTGAAATGGTTGAAACTCTTCAGCCTGAGAGCCAAAATAAGATCGATCATGTTGATGGATACATTTTCAGTTGTTGTCAACATTCATCCTGAACATTTGTTTGGCTCTTAAAAGCATTAATCTTACCTTTTTGCCTTGTTAGAGTGTATGACGAATGTCCATATTAAATTTAAAAAAATATATAAATATATCTATCTATCTATCTATCTATCTATATATATATATCATGTATCCATCTATCTTTCTATCTATCTATCTATTTATCTATCTATCTATCTATCTATATATATGTAAATATATATCATGTATCCATCTATCTTTCTATCTATCTATCTATCTATCTATCTATCTATCTATATATATATATCATGTATCCATCTATCTTTCTATCTATCTATCTATATATATATCATGTATCCATCTATCTTTCTATCTATCTTTCTATCTATCTTTCTATCTATCTATCTATATATTCCAAATGTCCCTAGCACTCCCCCTTATGTTTTTTGAGCCGCGGTGAAACCAGCGTACTATATTATATTTAATAAATTGAGAGGTGCACTCGTAGGTCTTAATCCAGGATTAAGACCTATAAGTGCTGCTCTCAACTTATTGAATATATATATATATTTTATTTTAAAATTAGTATTGCCCTTGTTTTTTTTTTTATTGTATAAGTCTGCAGTAAAAATGGCCTTTATCAATGAAGATCTTATTCTTCCCTCCTCTTTTGTAATCCCCTCTCCCTGATTCACACATTTTCCTTACTCTTTTACATCTGAGGCATTACCACAGCGATGTTGCCTTTTGGTGTAATCAAATTACCTACTTGTATTTGTATCTGTACTCATATTTGCCCTCGGTATACCTTAATGTTTGAACTGCCTCCACCTGTGTTATGTGGTGTACACTCAAGTGATACACTTATCACTTCTAATACAAATGAAATTGTATATTCCTGCTGTGTACCCACTCCCCTTTCGTTATTCTGTAATCCTTTTTTTCGCTCAACAAAATATTGAAAAAATATAAGTAAAGAATTTATAAAAAAAATAATCAAAAAACGGCCTTTATGCCAAACCTCTTAATGTGAAGTTTTCAATCATGAGGACTTTTGCCCAATCAAATGTTTCATTATAGAGAAGCATTGAGGACATACCACATCCATCGAAGTATACTTTGCATGCTAATGCCAGACATAAAATAGGAATTTCAAAATATAAACATGCACACGCACTAAAATATAAAAAATCAGGCACCAAAAAGTCTCACAGAACTACAAATGACCAAACATGGACCTTTTGTTTTGGGGAGCATTATGTCAAGCAGGCAGATGATGGGACAATGAATTGTTTAACTAGATTAATTTTAAGAACAATAAGCAAGTATATTATTGCACAAACATGTAATGTAACATATGTAATATGCATTGTGTTACTGTTGAGACATTTGATAAAAACCAACAAAAATAGACTGTCTCTTTGAAAGAGGAAAATGAATGGAATTACACTGTACAAAGAGAACTATGCACAGGTCTACACAGCACATCTCTATTATGTAATCTGCTATACCTGATCCTGCCAAATATTTAATATATAATTAATTTACAAAAAATACTGAATCCTGTCTGAAAGATCAAATACTCCTTGGAATGACTTCAACATGTTCTTGATGTACAGCGAATATTTTGTCTTTATGTAGACAGCATTAAAACAAACAAGATGTGTTTAGCTATTTTATAAAATCAGTGGAACACACCACATCGGCATTGCACATAGGCATGAACACTTATCCACATATACACTCGTATAGCTTTGGCAGATTACATAAAAGATAATTAGCTCTACAGAAATGAATGTGTGAAACTAGTGAATTTGCCATTGAAGAGGCCAAAGGAATGCAATCAAATAGACAAGGGACACTGGATTCTTTGTTTACTGGGGCTGCAGATGTACCAAGTACATTGTATCTCTAGAGTCCAGGGTCATTCAAAGCATGTCTAGGTATTAAATGCCAGCTGGCCAGGAAATAGCAAAGGCACCAGATGCAGAATCCGTTGCTAGCTCTGCACGGGTATCAGGGAGCTGCCGGGATCGAGCTACTAGCACGGAATCTAAGCAGGAAATAAACAGAGAACAGACAGGGTTGGGAGAAATTATAGATAACACGTGAGATGAAAGAAAATTGCTATACATAAAAAAACCTCTCAAGGAGAGCACAAATTTGCATTGAGGAGTGAACAGAATAGGGAGAGGAAAATTGCATTTAAATATTCGTCTTTTGGAAGCTCTTGAGAAAAAATGACTATAAAGCAGGAGATGTAAAGACACCTTAAAATGTAAAACCATTTCTACAAGATATTATCTGAAGTCATTTTATAAAAGAGTTCTAGAGAACATTCAGATTCCTATTAAAACTTGTTTTTTAAAATAAATAAAATAATAGAGTTTGCAGAGACTGAACATCCTGCCAACTAATCACCTACAGCCATATAATTAAAAGAAAAGTCAAAGTAATTCGGTAAAGTGCCAAATCGGAAATATTTGCCAGAAATATTCCATTGGATTCTATATTATTGCTACGTATTTAGTACTTTCATATAAATATGACCCAGAGAAGAGCAAGCTTGCAGATTTTAGTATGAATAGCAGCAAAGCCGAACGTACCAGTAATGACAAATCTCAAAGTCACACTTGGCAAAAAGCAAAGCACTTTCCTAAGTTTGCTGCAAAAAAACTTCTGCAGTTGTTTTTTTTTTTGAAAAAATAATTATGAAGGTAATCTGGGTATATTTATAACTTCAAACGATTTAATAAAAGAGAGAAGAGTAAAGAACAACTGCCATCAGATTTTCACTATTGTTTTTTGTTTTTTATTAAAGTTTATCACATTTAATTAAACTTTATGATTTTTTTTTTATTTTTTTTTTAAATATCACTTTGTTTCTTCTTTGAGCATTCATATTGGGTCAGACCTTTCTCTTATTTGACCAACTGCTGCACAACCAACACGTGCTGCTGTGATTGCTCTGTTTGAATCTGTAGCAAAGTGAGCTAAACTACCAGGAAGTAGCAAGACAGGCTGTGTGATTGACAACTGAAGGGGGTGTAACAAGGCTAATTTATATAAGGTGCAATTTCTATTCAAATCTGCACTGTTTGTAAAATTAAAAAGAGAACACACTTTTCACACTAAAAGTACTTCAGCAAGTTGAAGGGCTTTATGTGTGTGGAGCAGTCATTTAAAATAAGCTAAGGTAAAAGCCCAGGAAAAAAGTATCTTAAAGCCTGTGTTTCTTTGGAATGGTCAATAAATTATATTTTTAACTTTTAGAACTTGGTGGCATTAATATATTAGTTTGGCAAAATAGACAAAATGTATATGTTTCTATTTTTCTAATGTATATGTATATTTTTCTAAGCTGTTTTAGAGAACGGCCACCTTTACCTTTTTCTCATATTTAGTTCTCATCTTTCCTAAAAGCAGAAAATCTCTTGGAAAAGCATGAATATTCAGGTCTAGAGAGGCAAGCCTACATCTGGGTAAATAAATCTGGATTTACAGTCATTGGGGAAATGCTTGCTAAGAAAAAAAAGGTATGCAACCGAAAGCATTGTGTTGTATTTAAGATTGATTGCAAATGTAAGCATTGAGAATGGACGACCTTGGCCGATTTGGATGGCATTCAAGCTAGCAAATACTGCTGCTCACATATTTTGAAATGGTGCTAATTGACAGAGGCATAATGAATTTTTGCATTCAAGAAATGTTATAGCTCCACAGACAATATTGCAAGCATTCCTACGATACACTAGAATTTCCATACAGTTGATAAAGCATTTAAAAGGTTATTCTCTACGGTGGTGGTATGCAAACCTCTCTTTGATCAAGTAGCAAGGATTTTCAAAATGAAAAGTGACAAACTGTTTATATTCCCATTTGAATTTAACATGTTTGAAAGCTTGAGTCGCGTAGCTATAGAGCTTTGTACATTGGTGGCGCCCAATAGGCGAGATTGACTTATTACAAAATCGAACATATCATTGCAAGCTGATGCATTATATATTTCATCTAATTTGTACTTGCAATGAAAAAAAAACATAACAATAAATTGTATTACTTCAAAGGACACATTACAATTTCTAATAGACAAGTAGATACATACATAAATATATACATATAGTGATGACAAACGGACAATCAGAGAGTTGTTCCTACGGTTGACAGAGTTGTTCTACAGTTGACTTGAAAAAAGGCATTTTCCCTTACTGCAGAAAAAAGGGTTCTCTGCAGTAAGAACAATAAAGATGTGGAATTCGCTACCCAAACAGCTGATAATATTTGTTTAAAGGTTTAACTTGATGGGTGTGCGGGTAGAATTTGAGCAAAAGTAAATGTCTGGCCAAAAGCATGAACATTAGGCCACAACCCACTAAGTAAGTATTTATGAACATTTGTAGCTGGATAAAATTCAGTTTTATATATTAATACTATTATTATTGTTTAATAATATTTTTATTGAATTACTACTGATACAGATCTACAGATCTAGATGTCAAAATGGTAACAAAACAGAACACTAAAACATGCAATATATTGCCCACACACAAAGTATAAAATAGGCTACTAAAACCAAATACTTTCTAACCCGTTTCCAATATTGTTATGAAAAAGCCAAATGACTTGTTTACTAGGCTGTTTTTAGAAAATGAGTTGGAAATACACCCCAGCAGACATTGGCCAAACTCAACATTTCTTCGGACACGCTGAAAGCTCACAAATTGTAGAAGCTCTGACCATATACTAAATAGAATTACCCTGAACTGTACGCAAAGAACACTGGCAATCAGATCAAGAGAATGATGCCAAATACGATTGAAGTAATCAAATGTACTCTGCTTTTACGCTATTAAATTATATGTAACTTGTCCCAAAATGTCTATTCACCTCACATGAACAATTTTTTTTTATCATTTTAGTTCAAAACAGAAATGCTGAATTTACTGAGATTTTTTTTTTAAATAATTTTTTGGTATAAAATGTTATATGTGTATATTTTTCTGGGATGGAAAAAAAAGATGTACACAACTAAAAGGACAAAGAAATCTATTTATAGAATGCTCTTTTTCATGCAAAGAATGGACATGTTAAACTACTGCTGCCTAGCTGTGTTCTGACATTTAAAACATTCTTACACAAGGGTTCTAAATTCTTCTCTTTCTTAGCAACGCTAATAAACATTCTTATTATAGTACTATGCATCACTTTCTTAATGATCGTGAACATTAGTTTGCTTTTAAGGCACTTATCAACATATTTCAAAGGATGTTTAAGTAGGCATTTGAAAATCGAGCAGAGAAGATGCTTTGACATCATAATAAGCTATGTTTAAAAATAAAACAAAAATAATAATTAAAAGAAATTGGACATAAATAAATATATAATATAATTAAGATATTGCGCATAAGCCCACGAATGTTGAGGGAAAAAAAAGAAATCAATTATTTTACCATCATTATCATGCTCAATGAATTATACGTAGATCAAAACACTGACCACAATAAATATGGCACATTTTGGTTGGAAAAATGGTAACAGCAAAAATAAGGCAATGACATTGCCACGTGTTATGTCAGGATAGTCACTGCTGGTCAGGTTTGAATGGGCGCTCCAAGCAGAATCACTAAAGCTTAATCTAAAATGAAAAAGGAGTGCTGTGCACTAAGTGCTACCACATTTATTGAAGAATAAAGACATCTAGCAAACGTTTCGGGCAACAAGCCCTTTCTCAGTACATCTGAGAAAGGGCTTGCTAAGTGTGGGGGGATAGCATTATTTTAAATGTTTGTTGGCACCTACATAGTCTAAGTCTCATGTCTAGCATATAGCTAAATCTAATGGGAGAAGAGCTAGTGTCTTCATTGCCTCCTATAACTACTTCCAGTGGCTGTCACTCAGATAATGAAACAATCACCAACATAGCTACTAGAGGGGCTTTTTGGTGCAGTCCTGCAATCTCTGCTGGACTGACATTCAGTGTCTTCACGCTCTGCATAAAAAAAGGGGATTGCCCCCACATCCCCCCCACCCCACCATTAGAGGTTCATTAAGTTAAAGCATTTCTGTTAGGAGATACTGCTTGGCACAGTGGCAATTGCCAAAAATGCAAATTAGCCTCCCAGTGCTTCTCTGAGGGAAGTGATAATCAGAAAAAATTATCTCAGCCAGAGGAGGAGTAGTGAAAGTGGTGAGGTCAGAGGGCTAAAGGCAAGTAAAATTATTTATTTAATTATTCCGGGGGTTGTTGGGGCTTAATCTAAATAGACAGAGAACTCAAACATTAGAAACATGCTTGCATTTGTAAAAACAGAGTGTTCCTAAACTTTCATGAGAGAGTTTCTATTCAATATTTTGTGGTCTAAGCACCATATCCCCTAGAGTTAATGGCAGCAGTGAGTACCATCTCCGGTTCTCTAGAAAACCATTCTGTTTTTGTGGTGTGACACAAACAGCAGGTTCTCAAGGCACCTCCCTGCTCTCCACAATGCTAATGCAGAGTTTACACCTTACATTAACAATGTCAATTTCAGCTATATTAGGAGGCTGAGCCCACAGCCTGATGGCATTATAAATATAACTACAATGAACTATACCAATTATGGTACTCAAATTGCCCTTTAAGGGCAAGATGCATTTCTTTACACTACTAATTGAACTAGCAGTAGATGAAAAAATTGAGGTATCGTTATTCATTAATTATTGTCTAATTTTTTTTAAATGTGTTTTATTTATTTGCAAAACTTGTTTAGATTCAACTGTTTCCGTTTCCCTAAAACAAGGAATGTCAAATTAGTATGGTCCTATTGTAAAATTACTTAAGGACTTAAGGACACATGATGGAAATATTCCGTCATGATTCCCTTTTATTCCAGAAGTTGTGTCCTTAAGGGGTTAAAAAAATGAATTCTCCAATTAATACAATAAAAATTTAAATAACCATTTTTTTAAAATAAATTCACCTTATTTGATAAATAGGAAACCTCATGGCTTCGGGATGCCTTACACTAAAATTAGCAATTTGACAATTTATTCCCCAATACCAAGTAACAAGTCTCTAACGCTTGCATTCCTCACCAGCTGTCCATGCTTTTCTTATTTTTCAATTTACTAGACTTGCTTTTTTACTATTTTATTTATTTTGTTCCCTGCTATACATACAAATTATTGTTCCCATGACCTATGTCAAACAACCATTGTTTGACATATCGAATAAACTGACTCTGTATTTCGTTCAGCATTCCAATTTTCGGTGTCTTGGACTAGAGCTTTAATACACGGTACAATTGAAGTCAACCTTTAACCCAGTCAGTGCTAAATGCAATTAACGGTACTGGCACAAAGGGACCGAACACACAAACTGCAGTTGCTAAGCAGTCCTTAAGTGGCATAGTTAGAAAATTAACAAACACAGAGCAATAGAGAAGTTTGCTCTATTTATATGTATCCACTGTACATAGTTATAATAGAATAACAAGGTATAGTAACATGAGTTAAAACAAAGTACAGTCGAAAGACAGAAAAAAAACGAAAGTAATAACATTCATCTCTAAGGCAATCAAATTTGAAGTCTTTGTCATTAGAATTTACATTACTGACTTATTACCATTGTGCCAAAGGGATTATTGGTATGTGTGGGCGAAGATGAAGAATTCTAAACCAGAAGAACGGACTATAAACAATAGGTGGCAATTGATATTCTTGGGATTGTGATCTGACTGCAAATAAGATAGAAATCTTGTGTGTGAGAATTTGGCGAGTAGCTGTTCAAAAGGTTTTTATGTCAATGATTCAGAGACCTGCTGAGACACATTCTGACCATATTTGGCAGGCATCCAATGACTTCAGGAACTCGCAGGTCTAAAGGACATTAGTACCTTTTTGAATAAGAGCAACAGAAAGTTACGGAGTTTGGAGGTTTTTTGTATTTCTTTGACCCACTTCTATCTGGAGACAATGAGAGACAATTAGATATACTACTGCCCTGCTTTCTCATCAATAATTCACAGGATGAATTCTAAAATACCATAGCTATCCCTGGAAAAGTATTATCAAACCATGAAGTTCATCTTGGATATTCTTTCTAGAGTTGAAATGTAGCAAAATATGGTTATTTACTAAAGTGAATTCAAGAGACTGCAAGGTGATTTTCTAATTTAAAGGATACCTCTCACAGTACCTACAACTTATGATCCTTTGAAAGTCCACCAAATTACATGTATGCATTGTCCTAGCAGATTTGTTAGCAAATGCATAGATTGAGAGAATAAAAAATACAAAATAGATATTTTCTATATCTGCCCATCAATTCTTTGGCACAAACTCTGCTAAAACTTGGCTAACAAGGCAGAGCAAAAAAGATCTCCCTCAGGTGGTTCTTCTACTCTCCACACATAGGTGGTTCTTCTACTCTCCAAACTCTCCAAACATAGCAACCACAGCACATGTGCTGTGGTTGCTATGTTAAGTTCCTAGTCGATGCTGCCAGCACTGGCTATGCAGCACAGGAATAGAGAGGTTGGATGGCAAATTATTATCAGTGCCACAATCGGTGTGGATTCAGGAGACATACCTCCACTCTAGGAAATGCACCATCACATCCCGGATCTGCTAACCATAGCACTTGCAACCTAAAGTAGCTATTAGCCCTGACACCCATGTGCCATTTTCAGTGCACATTGTACAATTCTATGATATTTTATAATGATAAGATTTCTAAGTAGTCTCTTTTATAGAAAGTGAAGTTTGGTTCCAGCATTACTGGCCCTACAAAATAAATTTTGCTTATATTGAACATGTTTACTACTCTTATGGGACATTTTCTAAATCCGTCCAAAGAAAATATTATCATATTAAATCAGTTCCTCTGTAAATAGCATTCAGCCATATAAGTAATTACTAAATTGTGAAAATATGAACACACTGGTAAACTGACATACAATAAGAAAATCTGTTATCATTCCCGCAAGGTCTATCTGTACCAGATCAGGCCAGGCAATATTTTATTTTCTTCAAGGCCAAAAAGCATCTAAAATAGCAAGACTATGTCTATTATGGATGGTATTTCCTAGTAGCCAGAATACTTAAAGATGAACTGTTATCTTTCAGGATGTTTAACATTATGTTTATTTGTCTCTTCTATTTAACAAATATGTAAAAAATACAATTATTGGTAATAACTCATATCATTGTCCTGGACCACAGTGCGTTCATATTGGGTCCCTGTTGATCATCATTATTTTTCTGTCCCTCTCACCCCCCATCACATGTTGCTGAAGGGGTGAAAACCCCTTCAGTGACTTACCTGAGACCGCTGCCGATGTCCCTTGCCGGTGGTTTAGGGTCCACCCATGCTCCTCCCCCGCCGACGTCAGCCGGCGGGGAGACCAATTGGGCATGCGCGGCCAGCGGTGGAATGAGACCTAATGCGCACACACATTAGACCTCCACATAGGAAAGCATTGAAAATGCTTTCAATGCTTTCCTGTGGGGATTTTAGTGATGCTGGAGGTCCTCACATAGCGTGAGGATGTCCAGCGACGCTATAGCACAGAAAACTGCAATATTTACAGTTGCAGGATAAAGGGTAGTGGGAGTTGGCCCCCAGACCACTCCAATGGGCAGAAGTGGTCTGGGTGCCTGGAGTGTCCCTGTAGTGTGATGTCAACTGTTGAGTCTTTACTATAAATATGAAAGAAAATGAAACGCCACATGCAAAAAGGTCTATAACTCTTCCTGCTATGGATGTTAAAAACCATCAATGGGTTTAGAGGATTTGCAAAGTGAACAATGTAGCGTCATTGAGTGGGGGGAAATTTTGCAGTTCGGAATGCCGTTGAAAACCTCTTTCTCATTAGCAGAAAATAGTGTCCTGCTGTCATAATATCTGTCATATTGAAGCAAACTCCCTGCCTCAATTTTGATGACATAAAAGATGCAAGTGAGCCACTTGCTCTTGCTTCACTCTATTCATGCATCATTTCAGATGTTGCTCGCTTAAACCATTTTTGATGCTGAAATCCCTGCATCATTGTTCATATGTCACTTGACATCTCAGAAGTGATGCAGACCAATCACAACAGACGTGGGGGTTAAGTTTCCACTTGCTACCTGACCTTTGAGCTGTGGAGGTTTCCCTTGTGGTGATCCAAGAGCACGTTAATTTGCACATTTGATTCATGGCTTACTGATCTTTGGCTTTCCTTGACTATTCTGCTTTCTGTATCCATGAGTTTGGCTAGTTTATCATTTGTGTGTACCTTGGCCTCAGCTTGTTTTTTGACTTTGCTATACATTAAGCCTGGCCATCTCTAAGGACCGGTAACATGTAACTATTCATTTTCTATTCTACATTGTGGGGTGTGACTTAATTCAACATGTTTAGTCACATCCTATCCTGACACACATATAGACATAGTAGCACCACTAAAATCTAGACACAATACACAAAAGTCATGAAAAACAACAGTGGGCAATTAATGTACATAAATATGGCTCCAAAATTACCACGTCAACTCAAAACATGTGACACATCCTCAAATGATCCACAAAGATCCATTAAACAGAAATGGTGCAAAGTTTGTCATAATTAAATAACCATTAAAACAACCACATCAATCCAAGTCCCGGTGTAAGTTTGTCTTTAATACTGGGCAAAATGCATCATTGATGAAGAGGGCCACCATAAAAAAACTGGAAATATCTTTTTTTTTGTCTTATCACACTCAGAAGAAGGAAGTTACTGGGTACTCTGCCTGCCAGAATTATACTAAGACTAATAATAGTAAGATAAGTTTTGGAATGTGACTGTGATTTTATAGGAGCAATTCTTTAAAGGATGTGCTTCAGAAATCTGAGTCTGTTCTACACATAGGTGCCTATCCCATATGGTTGCCTTCATAAGCATGTTCCTATGTTTCTTGTAGATACATAACAAAAAGAGGTAGTTGAGGAAATTGTAAGGTCTATCACTCTCTCTCTAAAGCATATATTTGTACAAGTTGCATTTCACGTTTGGAATTGTACCTCCTAAGCCACACTCTAATATGTCATTTTTTTTACTTTGCATACAGTCCTTATGTCAGACTTGCCCATCAGTCTTGTCCATCAAGTTTATCTTGATATAACAGAGATTGCTTCTAATAATATTAACTAATATATATCCATAGGGACCAGACCACCCACAGAAATATTTGCGGTGCAGAAAAAAGCTTAAAATAACATTTGGTGTTATTGTGTAACTATAAACAGAACGTGCATTTATTCCCCAGATGCAGCATCAGAAATTGGTGCTACCTCATTAGTGTTCAATCCTTAGTCCTCCTTAATGAATACATAAAACAGATTAAATAAAAATAGTCATATATGGCACAGTTATTGGTACACCAATTTTCTATCAGATATTAGATATTCACAAATGAAGCCAATTTTATTGTCTTTATTGTCTATTTATTTGCATTGCTATGATTATAATTATTATTGTTAATATTTTTACACAATGCCAACATTTTTGCCGTGTGACACAATGGGAATATAAAAGTAATACATATATAACAGATAAGTTACGGTAAAGAGAAACAAGAGTAAGAAGAGTCCTGTAAAATAAATCTAGAGCAGGTTGGTTAGGTATTAGATGCTCATTTGTTTCAGAATGTTGGCAAAGGAACGTGAGTATTGCAGCTCTACAAGAGCTACGAATATACCTCTTGGCCATTTCTAATCAAGAAGAGATATCGAGATATAAAAACACAAGACGCAGAAAGGAATTCTACATGTCTTAGTTCTCCCAATGAATATTCAATACCCCGGAGACTTGCAGCGGAAGGAAAAACAATCAGGCACCATACATCTCTCCTTATATTGGCATTTGCTAGATGACTACTTGTTTATTAAAGTCTATTCTGCCATAACTATTCCACTTTCCCCGTGACCGCCTTCACATTTCTGCTGAGATATGATTCTTTCTCTCGTTTTTTTTTTTTTACATCCAGACTATAAAATAATTAAGTCTTTACTCTCAATTTGTCACCTTCAAATGATCACATCCCAGCCATGCGTATGGCTCAATGAAATTATTTTTATATGAAGGGTCATTTTCCACATGTTTTGCCCAGAGATAAAACGCCGGCACCTATCCAATTAGAGAATACTCATATTTCATTCTTTAATCTGCGGTTATTTTTTTTTTGTTGTAATTATTATTATTATTTTTATTTTTTGCCCCGTTGTGCGTATTTTATTTTATCAATGCTTTCCAAATGAGTACTTTGAATTTTTATAGAAAGGGTTATAAAAATGTGCTTTCCATTCAGTTGAATTAAATTGGATAAAATCTATGAATAAAGGTAACAGCTTATTTGACACTGCCAATAATGTTGTTCTTGATTTGTTACTTCAGAGATTGTAACATTTTAATGCAATAAAATATAAGCCCTCATAAAATATTCTTTTCAAATGGCAAACAGCAGGAAACTAAAATATGTTTTTGTTGTGTTTGTTGATAAAGGGTTGAACAATGTTGGTTACATATATGGAATACATATATACATGATACATAATGATAATGTGTGTATTATGGAAATATAAAGCCATTTTGGGACCATGAGACTGAAGGTCGCTGGAACGGATGTCTCTAGAAACCTAGAGATGGCATTATTTTCTCCCAGGAAACACGTTGCTGTAATGCATCTTTTATATTACATGATTTTTTTGTATTTTGATGATATATTTTTATCTTTTGTAACACTGCAGTCGAACAACCAGGGATTATCGGCAAAATGGAACACACACATCCTCATACATACACACACAAATCAACACACACATATATACACTCAAATCAACACACACATACTTTTTGGGATCGCTTTTTACGGCTGTAGCCAGAGGCTTTTGTCATGACAATATTAACAACCAGCTTCTTTCTTGCTGATATGCCTAGCACTTCTAATAAAAAAAAGGTACATGCAGGGCCGGTGCAAGGATTTCTGCTGTCCTAGGCAAAGATCCATTTTGCCGACCCCTCATGTCACTAACTCACTGGCAGACACACACTGGCAGACACACACTCACTGACAGACACACTGGCAGATACACACTCACTGACAGACACACACACACACACTCACTGACACACACACACTTACTCATTGACAAACATGCACTCATTTACTGACAGACATACACACACTCACTGACAGACAGACACACACATACTCACTGACATACATACACTCACTCATTGACAGACATACACACACACACAGACACTCACTAACATACACTCACTCACTGACAGACACACACAGACACTCACTGACATACATACACTCACTCACTGACAGAAACACACTCACTGACAGAGACACACAAACACACACTCACTGACACACACAGACACTCACTGGCATACATACTCACTCACTGACAAACACACACACAGTCAAACACTCACCTCCCTGGGGTCCAGTGTGGGGAGGCTCCTCACTCCTCCAGCGTGCCGTTTAGTATGCCGGGGCCGGAATTACATCATATTCCGGCTCCCGGCATTACAGAGCGCGTGCGAGGGAGGAGCTGCAAGAATAGCCTCTCTCACCGCCTGCCTGCTCCGTCTCCTCTCCTCCGTGCACCGGCAATTTTTGGTAGAGCAGGCAACTGCCAACAAGGTAAGTAGATGCCTGCTCTGCCTTACTATAGTACAGCATGGGGGACACCCTGAGGTGGCCAGATGGTCACCTCCTGGCCGCCAGGTGACAGGGATCCTCTTGGCGCCACCACCTTCGCGTGCCTTGAGGATCGGCCCGGTGCTGGGGGCGGCTCAAGAGCTGCTCGCCCAGCGCTGCGTCCCCAGACAGGGTGAGCCCACCAGGAAACATCCTGATGGGTGCCCTCAGTAGGCCAGCGCCCTAGGCAAACGCCTAGTTCGCCTAACGGTGGCGCCAGCCCTTTTTATTTGTGATTTCTTTGTGCTTGCACTTATGCCTGCTAATATGTGTGTATATGTGTGTGTGTGAATGCATGTTTGTGTGAGCATGAGTGCCAGTGTTTGACTGACTAGTTATTGTGTGGGTGGTATACAACAGGGAGCAATCTATTAAATTATCTGTGCACCACTGGTTTTTCAAAAAAAAAAAAGTAAAATAAAAGATTTTGTTAGACATCCCAAATATATACATTTGCCTTTAAAGAATAATAAAATACATAAAAAGGAACAGTGCACACACAAGAACACAGTTTGACATTTTACAAGGCTACTTAAAATTACCTATCTCGGCCAACAAATATGAGGATTCATTTCCACCATATGGCCATTTTGTGTTAAGTCCATCACTACTTCACAGTAGCCAGTATTGTTAGTTGATCAGTTTAGATTTCAACTCGCTTAGAGAATTTTCTACACCTGCATGACTGATTAGACGTGGACAGTAAATGTAAGTCACGTATATTTTACCTCGCACTAAACATTATATTCTGACACCTAATAAATCAAGAGGTAACTGCGCAAATATACGCACATCGTATTTTGCACTTAGCTACATCCCAAAAATGTCATAGAACAACTGGGTGACATGCGTAGTCTAATTACAAATTTACAAATGAGAACTGGTGTTCTATTGGATATTTTGTCCATTATATAATTTTGTCCATTAAAGTTTTGTACATGAATTATGCAACAGTAATTCACACATTCAGTAAAAACATTCCATGTGGAAACCTTCCGAATTGCCAGTGCATGTAATGATACAAAACGACATAGCAGGCAAAACACAGATAATGTTAAAATTAAAGGGAGGCTCACACACTTTGCTGCCCAGTTCCCTGGTGTTCCTGGTTGCGGGACAACAAGAACTAAAGCAGGGTGGCAGGATCCCCAAATCAGGACTCTCTCGTCAAAAGCGTGGATGTTGGTAAGCCTGCAAATTCATTCTAAAAATCTATCAAATAATGTATGGAGATCATTTGTAGATGCATTTAAATCTTTATTTTTTTAAAAACATTTTAGAAGCATGCACTTAGTGCTTGATGACATGAATGTGGTATATCTTACCTTCATTCTAATTGCTTTGTTGTTGGAACTCGACACATCGTGTTAAGTTACTATAGCAACAGCAACATTAAGCTTTGCATGCACTATATTTTATTTTTAGAAGAATTTCTATTATATAGAACTTATCTTCTAATGATCAAGTAATCAATGACAAGAATGCCAGAACATCTAAATATTGATTTCTATCAGTGCCGAATTGGAAAATAATTGATTATACAAGAAATAAAAGTAATTTGAACAAATCCATATTGCAGGCCTCTGTATTCTATTTTCTTTAAGAAAACAATATTTTGACAGCACAAAAATGTGGTCCCGCTGTTCCTTTTATTGTTTGTGGCAACGTTATGAGCAGTTTAAGCTTTGTACATGGATTTAAGAGTTTGACGAAATATCAGAGAAAGAAAATGAATTATTTCCTTCAAAATTTCACACCATAGTTGATGTGGTATAAGGTAGACAGTAAAAAAAGATTGAAACAAATCCATCGGCATATATTCTCCAGATAGAAAATATGTGGTGATAGCATTTTGTGATTTATTTAGAGAAAGAACCTACGGCCGTGTACAGATGTTCCGACGGGGGAAAAAAAGAGCAAAATTTATCTAGTAGGAAAAATGACATAACATGTTAAAATGCAAAAGTGAGCTTTCTGTTCAAAAAAAGACCAAAAGCAAATGTCATTAACTGTGAAAGGCCACAATGATATTTGCAAGAGAATGGTTTGACACTATAGCCTGACTTCAGAAATGTGATGAAGGGGTTTTCTTTAGAACCACTGCACGAAAAACATCAAAAACGGTTACTTAATAAAAATGTGCTATATAATCCAATTAAATAAATAGAAGCCTTAATCAAAAACCTAATCTGGATCAAAGTCCACTCATTTCATGAAACTATTATAAAAATAAAAAAATCTTCAAATGATCTATATTATATACGTTAAGGGTGAAAGCGTATATTTAACCTAGGCTTGTTTAAAATTTATGAGTTGGAGTAAATGTTTATGTAAATAATTTTATCAATCTCAAAGGTAAAACAGATTTGCTGACACCAACAGTGATCATATTGGCAAGAACTGGGGCTTTAACCCCTGAACTATCTCACAGTCTAAGGAAGTCATCTCGACAAGTTATGTGATGGATTTGAACCCAGGAATATGAGTTTATGTTTTTACATTTTATCCTTCTGTGCTGCTAAGGAATTTCATGGCACTACACTTAAATCCTGGCGTGGTCCAGCCAGCAGAAGCAGACTGGAGTAAAGGTAAGATTATACTATATTTAGGGAGGGGAGAAGGAGCGGCAGGGGGGCTAGATGTTTGTTTTAACACTACTAATACATGTTTGTGTTCCTGACCCTATAGTGTTCCTTTAATGCAATAGGATTAAATGTGGAGTTTATCTCCCCTCCCCTTGTGAGGGTTTAAAATATGAGATTTACTTACCTTTACCTACCTTTACTCCCTTTGCGTGATGGTCTCAACACGGTCACTTCACCTCCTTGGCTGAGATAATCAAGACTGATTATCTCAGTAAATCCAATGCATCCCCATATGGAAGCATTGGAAGGCTATTAGCCATGCATAGAAAATAGAAGTGCTGCAGCAATCATATGCTCTCTATGAGCAGCATTTGACTGAGAAGTAAGGCTAACTCAGAAAAACAGCCACTAGAGGAGTATTTAAGCTGACAATGAAAACATTGTAGTCTCTACAAAACAGCAAAAATTTACATTTCAGGGTTAAAACTTCATTTAGATGAAGTGGTGTGGTACCTTTAATGGCCATTTAATGCACAACCCTTAACGCAGTGGTCCATAACCCACTGGGACCTGACATTGATCCCGATGCAATATTCAATTTATGCTCACTATTTGGAGCAGGCAAATTGTATTCTCCCTACAATACACAAATTACTGCAGTCACACTGCCTATCCTGTGCTACGGAGATCCCTTTGATATTGGGAGAGTCTAATGAAGGTGTATAGCGGAATTTAAATTAGTGTATGTTCCATTACAGTTGCAGAATGGGTCAATGAACTAATTTTGCAATTGAAGAATGAGTCATAAAGCTAATTCCATGAATATAATTTGGGTTCCTGTCAGTAAAATACTCATAGTAGAGATTTCTCCACTCACTCCATATATACACATCTCTGATTTTTTTGATTTTTTTAAATCTCTGTTTTATTTTTTCATATGATATTTAATGTTGTTTGTTTAACACCTACACTATCAAATTGTTTGCTATAGTAAACACTACCAGAACCCAAGAATGTGTTTAATTATATTTTAATTTCAGTTTGCTTAGATAACACATTATTAAATCGAAACAAAAATAAAAATATTGGTTTTAAAGGAAAGGTGGGACCACCTGAAGAACTGGCAGATCAGCCTGGCTTGAATTTATTCTAGACTGCCTACCAATCAAGCAGACCGGCCCACCAAAGGTGGACACACAGGGAGCACTGTTTCAGAACTCTTTTCAGGATCTTAGTAACCTGATCATTGTGCCAGTCGCTCTACTCTTTCTGGGGATAGTAGGGGCAAGAACCGAAAATAGGGACTCTCTTGTAGAAATTGTCACAGTCTGACGGATACAAATAACCAAATGCATTGACGATGCGTATAAGTGACGGTTAAAATGTTCCATATGGACATTGCAAAGTGTGTATGTTTCTTAAATGTACTTGTAAATAAGCATTTCATTTATTGATGTGTCACTGTTATGTTGTTATAGGTTTCTTTATGTTTTATTGTAGTTATTATTAAGTTATTATTTGTCATTTAACTGATGTAAATAATTAACAAGGAATCGTTAGTTAACATTGATTGAGCACATCATTACGTTAATGGATGTGTTTGCAGGGTTTGGTCTGTTTGTGAGGGAATATTTAGTGATATTTGGGGCTTTATATACTATTGTTATTTACTAGAAAGATTTTTGTGCCCATTTGAGGCAATTAAAGGGACACTATAGTCACCAGAACAATTACAGCTTATTGAATTTATTCTGGTGAGTAGATTCATTCCCTTCAGGCTTTTTGCAGTAAATATTGTCTTTTCAGAGAAAATGCAGTGTTTACATTACAGCCTAGTGATAACTCCACTGGCCACTCCTTAGATGGCTGTTAGAGGTGCTTCCTGAGGCAGTGCTGCACAGCGTGACTGACATTCAGTATCTCCACCCTTTGCATGCAGATACTGAACTTTCCTCATAGAAATGCATTGATTCAATTCATCTCTATGAGGAGATGCTTATTGGCCAGGTCTGTGTTTGACTTGTGTTGGCTCTGCCCCTGATCTGCCTCCTTGACAGTCTCAGCCAATCCTATGTGAAAGCATTGTGATTGGGTCAGACCACCACTTCTGATAAAGTCAGCAGATAGCAGGCAGGTCAGGGCAGAGACAGCAGCTACAGACTTGAATACAAGTAAGATTTAGAGAGACAAGGGAGGGGCAGATGGGCTAAATGGTGGTTTACATGTTTGTGTTGTTGACCCTCTGGTGTTCCTTAAATTAATTGTCATTGTTCCTAAAGTGAGAATGGAAAGTGAATTTCAAATTGAAATCCCGGGTAGTCAAATTGAAAACATTGGAAAAAACAAAGGAAGAAAATCAGCGATGAATTACCACACAAAAAAAAAAAATAAGAAGGCTGCACTCATCGAAGGGGAGTCCCCACTAATCCCCTAATAGTAAAAAAGAATAGAAAACAGACAGTAAAATAAGGGTGCGCCTAAAATATATAAATATATATTAAGAACATATACATAAATAAAAGTATAATAAAATATTTAAATAAGTGATTGGCAGTAGTCCAAAACAACTTATCACAGTCCGTAATGGTAGGTCCCACGTGTAGAGAAGAAATTCTTAAAAGTGTGAGTAAGACTATTTTCACTTTTCTATATTTTACTTACCTATATACTGTGCCATTGGAGTCCTGTTTTATTTTCTCTCTTTACATATGCTCCACCGAATTTCAAGCATATAACCGTGAAGACTTGATCCCATTCAACACCCTAAGAATTTCTTCTCTACACGTGGGACCTACCATTACGGACTGTGATAAGTTTTTTTGGACTATTGCCAATTACTTATTTTATTTAAATATTTTATTGTACTTTTATTTATGTATATGTTCTTATCATATATTTATATATTTTAGGCGCACCCAAATTGAAAACATTGCTGACGTTTAACCAAAAATCCACTTTGAATTCTCAATAACCCTGTCAGTTTTCAAAGGTCTAGTTAGAGTGTCCATAAAATTACTGCATCTTGAGTCTTTAACATGAAATCTTTATGAAATGTTCATAATAACGGTGTTGGAATTTTACTGAAATTTTAACACAGTCAAAAGAAATATCATAAGATAAAGTAGAGACTACTTTGTCTTATGTGTTTTTCCTATGCTTGACCTAGCTTCACAAGAGGTGGGAAAAGACTCTTTCTATAGAGGATCTTGCAGTCTTGTTGAATCATCCATAGACATGACTCTATGGAGTTGTAGTTTTGTGCATGCCTGAAAGCACAGAGCTGATGTTGGCTCCTGGCAGATGATGTGCCAGGAGCTAAAAAGGACCCAGTAACTGAAGATGGCGGTGCCCACGAGGAACGGAATCAGGTAAGTTAAAACCTGATGCATCCTTTAGCCAATGGAATGAAAGTGGTGATATCGTTATCAGGGATCTTGGCAAAATATACAAAGACCACAGAAGGTGTGTATAAATTTCAGCAATAAAATTAAAATTTGACTATTATTGTCTATCAAAACTAACAAGCATTGAGTGGCCACGTGTCCCAGATTGACCTACGTGACCCATATTTTAACAAATTATTATTATTTCTATTATTAGAGGCTAGGGCAAAGCAAAAAAACATAATAACATTTTGGGTGTATTAACAGTTTATTATTTAGCCATGTACCCCATTATTTGTACAGGGGAGTCAATAACTTCTCCCATGCTTCTCATGTCTTTTTTAAGGGTTTATTTGCTGCTGATCGGAAAACTGAATGGCAAAATTAAGCTGTAGCTATACCGGAGAATTTCTACAGATCATATATTTTAGTTTAAATTGTGTAAATTGGTTTTAAATTCACAAAACGGACCATTTAGTGAATAAGGCATATTGTGCTCTCACAGTGAGGGTACAAGTCACCTTTCTAGTTGGTCTTGGACACAAAAGTATACAGAAATATAGAAATTCATAATACTAAATATTGTCCTCTGTATGGTTCTAAGGGTTTTTATTTACTGACTTACATTAACTTCAGCAAAAAGTGTACTGTAATAGTTTTTACAAACGAGAGTAAAGTGGCAAACGTTTGTTAGTGGGGGTTTTTCTTAACGACTTTTCATAAAATTCATTTTTTGTTCATTTTTTTATTATTATGAATAAAATGCTAAGGCTGGAATAATTATTATTTTTTTTTAAATCTGCTTAAAGTTAGTAAAATTGGGCTACGCACCTCCATCAATCATGTGAACTGATCACGCATTACTAGTACAATGGTACAGAGAGCCTCTAAAATTGGAAGAACGCATTTATAATCACAATCATTTTTTAACCAGCTACCTAGCACGTACACAGTAATTACATAGTGATTTCAAGCGACTCTCTGCAGCTCCTTTGAACTGATTACAATAAACTCTCTCTTCCTAGCTAAGTCCTGCTGATCTATAATTATAGAGCTCTTTTGCCAAGAGGCATTCTTAATAATTTTTGTTTGAATCCTTGGGGGGAAAGATACCTTTATTACATTGATAGCAATGTGGTGGGTGAAATGTGTTTAAATTAAAAGTGTGTTTGTTGTTAAAGTGGAACATAATTTTTTTAGCCTTTAATCCTATTTATTTTATTTAATTGATGTTTTGATTATTCAATGTGTTCACTCTGTCCGCTGCTAAATTGAAGGGATGCTCTTGGCACCAGAACCACTATAGTTGAATGCAGTGTTTATGGTGTAGAGCAACTGTCGCTGCAGTCTCTTCAATGCAAACACTGCATCTTCTGAGACTAGGCAGTGTTTACATTCCTCCCTAAAGACACCTACAGTGACTGTCAGTCAGACAGCCACTAGAGGTGCTTCCTATCATGCATGCTGTGCATGGAGGTGCTGAATGTTCCCCGTAAAGTTGCCTTGGAACAATGCGTCTCTCTGATGAAATGCTTATTGGAACAGTAGGCTGAGATCATCAGAAATGATTATCTCAGCCAGGGGAGGAGCTGCATGAGCAACACCAGCATGTCATGGGTTGTAAGATAAGTAAAACCACTTTATATAACTATTACAGAATCTAAACTGTTAGGAGTACATCTACCGTTAAATGTAAATGTTTGTATTTAACAAAAAAAATGTCTGCTTTTGAATATGTTTCAAACATGAAAAACCCCCATCACACTCAAACAGTTGTCATAAAACATTGATTCCCACTTCCATAGCACACACACCCTCCTTTAACTGCACACATGCAGGCTACACTCCAAAAAATGTATCAGGCCCACCTCTTACGACCTCAATAACCTTAAACACAAGTTCCTGTCTTCTGTCACCATCATCTAATATCAGTGTATCTGTCTCTCTTATCATCTATTTTAAAAACGGCAGATTCTACAGATTAAACTAAAGGGATACTTTGGTATTAGGAATACAAACCTTACAACGTCAATGTTTTACATTGCAGGACCAAGTGAGACAGGGACACTGCACCCAGAACACTTCAATGAGCTGGAGAGGTCTGGGTGAATATAGTGTGCCTTTAATATAATCAGTTAAACTTAATGCACTTTTTCACACACTGAATGGAATATGGTAGTCTGAATTCATAATCATATATTTTAGTTTTTGTTAATTTTTTTTTTTTTAGTAGTTGATAAATGGAATACAATACTGAATTAGGTTGTATTTTATTCAGTTTGTTCATTCCAACTTTATGGAAAATCTGTGATACTTTTTATGTTTTTTTTCAAATTAAAAATGCATATATATATCAGTTTAGATCAGGCTTCCCCAAACTCCGGCCCTCCAGATGTTGCTGAACTACAACTCCCGTGATTCCCAGCCTATTTCATTCATAGAGTCATGGGAGTTGTAGTTCAGCAACATCTGGAAGGCCGAAGTTTGGGGGAAGCCTGGTTTAGATGGTTTCAGACATTTTCATTATGTAATGAAATATTTCTGAAATCATTGGAAACTATCATAGAAAATTCCTCTTAAAACACGCATTACATGTTGGTTGGAATTTGTTTGAGAAGAGAAAGACTGCAGATATTTTGGGCATTGCTTTGGAAAAGTAATTAAACATTAACCAAAATCTGACTCCAGTTTTAAAATGCGAACCCACTAGTATAAGGAAAAAAAAAATAAAAAGGTGTTTTTTTTAAAAATTAATTTATATAATATTAGATTCCAGTTGCAACTGATATTCATTCCTAATGCCCTGTCTGGTATTTATTAATCTAATCCTATTATTAGGAAACCAAAATATATATTGGGAGCACGTCGTCCCCCTGGACATATTCAGATAAGAGCTGTGATTATTTTTCAGATGACAAAGCACTTTGCATAATTGTAACATGGAGAAGTCTATCCACAGAGCAAATTTGTTAAATTATGATGAAAACAAATAGCTTGCTATATACTTATAGAAAATATATAATAATGGCAAATATTAACTAAATTCACAGTAAATCAGGTCTTGCACTAATTTTTTTCTGTTTTAAGGTTGAGCAAGTTATTACACTAAATAAATCTGCAAGGCTTCTGGTAAATGGGAGCAAATTACGCATGCAATGAAATGCAGAAATTAATTAAAAATCAGCCGGTCACATAGCAGCACCAGTGCAACCAACCTCCTCTAAAGACAATATACATGGGAAAACTGATCAAGTATATTTAAAGAAACAGTAAAATGTAGTATTTATAATATGACCTACTGCAAGATTAACAGGACAAACAACTTGTTAGAACATATGAAAAAGAGAATGTCACATTCACAAAATACATACACATGGTTCTCAAATACCTCCAATAAATAGTAACCATAATCATATGAAGTCTTTGCATCTTATTATTACTTGAAAAAACTCAGAAAACTACTATCCCTCAAAAAACACTGCATTAAAATAGTTTTTAGACCTGCATTATGTCACCCAGAACTGCTAACACTGAGTCACATGAGCAAGGGACAGGAGCTGAGAGGGGGGGGGCAGGAAGAACTGAGAGGACAGAAGCTGAAGGAGGACAGGAGCTGGGACAGAGGGGGCAGACAGGAGCTGAGAGGGACAGGAGCTGAGAGGGACAGGAGCTGAGAGGAAGCGGGGACAGGAGCTGAAGAGGACAGGAGGCTGAGGGGCGGGCAGGAACTGGGGGGCAGACAAAATTTGAGAGAGGGACAGGAGGAGCTGAGAGGACAGGAGGAGCTGAGGAAGGGACAGGAGCTGAGAGGGGGACAGGAGCTGAAAGGGGGACAGGAGCTGAGAGGCGGGGACAGGAGCTGAGGGAGGGGGACAGGAGCTGAGGGGGGCAGGAGCTGAGGGGGCAGACAGGAGCTGAGTAGGGGGACAGGAGCTGAGAGGGGCAGGGACAGGAGCTGAGAGGACCTTAGGAGCTAGGAAGGGGACAGGAGCTGAAAGGGGACAGGAGCTGAGAGGAGGCGAGGGGACAGGGAGCTGAGAGGAGACAGAGCTGAGGGGCGGACAGGAGCTGAGGTGGGCAGACAGAACTAGAGGCGGACAGGAGCAGAGGGACAGGAGCAGAGAGGGCGGGGACAGGAGCTGAGAGGTGGACAGGAGCTGAGGAGGGACGGGGCTGAGAGGAGGGAGGACAGGAGCTAGAGGGGGGCAGTGCAGGAGCTGAGGAGAGGGACAGGAGCTGAGGAGAGAGGACAGGAGCTGAGAGGCGGGGACAGGAGCTGAGAGGGGACAGGAGCTGAGGAGGGGGAGCAGGAGCTGAGGGGCAGACAGGAGCTGAGGGAGGGACAGGAGCTGAGAGAGGCGAGGGACAGGAGCTGAGAGGGGGACAGGAGCTGAGAGGGGATAGGAGCTATGAAAGGGGACAGGAGCTGAGGAAGGGCAGGGACAGGAGCTGAGAGGACAGGAGCTGAGGAGGCGGGACAGGAGCTGAGGTGGGCAGACAGGAGCTAAGGGAGGCGGACAGGGAGCATAGAGGGGACAGGAGCAGAGAGGGCGGGGACAGGAGCTGAGAGGGTGGACAGGAGCTGAGAAGGTGGACAGGAGCTGAGGGGGCAGACAAGAGCTGAGGGGGCAACAGGAGCTGAGAGGAGGGGACAGGAGCTGAGAGGGGGACCGGAGCTAAGAAGGCGGGGACAGGAGCTAAGAGGGCGGGGACAGGAGCTGAGTAGGGGGAAGGAGCTTAGAGGGGGGGACAGGAGCTGAGGAAGGGGGACAGGGGCTGAGCAGGAGCCAGGAGCCAGCAGGAGCAGCAGCCAGCAGTCAGTGGAGTAGACCGGCCTCTTCTGATGATGTCAGGAGGAGGGTGCGTGACTTCCTCTACTCTTCTCCCAGACTCCGCAGCAGTCCTGTGAGAAGAGCAGTGGAAGTCACGCCCCATCCTCCTGACATCATCAGAAGAGGCCGGCCGACTCCACTGGCTGCTGGCTGCAGGGAGAGTGAGGTAAGTTGAAAATCCGAGTCCATTCAGATTTTTCCTTTTTTTGCTGGATGCGGGCAGCCTTGGGTTTAGTGCAGCCTGGGGGGCAATTGTCCCCCCCCGTCCCAGCCCATCCCTGATATACAGTAGTCACCCAGAACTGCTAACACTGAGTCACATGAGCAAGGGACAGGAGCTGAGAGGGGGGGGGCAGGAGCTGGAGAGGGGGGGGGACAGGGAGCCGAGATGGGGACAGGAGCTGAGAGGGGGGGACAGGAGCCAGAGGGGGGGGACAGGAGCTTGAGGGGGAAGGACAGGAGCTGAGAGGGGGGGAGGGAGCTGAGAGGGAGGGACAGGAGCTGAGGGGGGCAGACAGGAGCTGAGAGGGGACAGGAGCCGAGAGGGGGACAGGAGCTGAGAGGGCGGGACAGGAGCTGAGAGGGGGACAGGAGCTGAGGGGGGGCAGGTGGGGAGCTGAGGGGGGGCACAGGAGCGAGAGGGGGACAGGAGCGAGAGGGCGGGACAGGAGCCGAGAGGGGGGGGACAGGAGCTGAAAGAGAGGACAGGAGCTGAGAGGGGCTGGGACAGGAGCTGAGGGGGGCTTGATAGGAGCTGAGGTGGGTAGACAGGAGCTAAGGGGGGACAGGAGCTTATGGGGACAGGAGCAGAGAGGGGGACAGGAGCAGAGAGGGCGGGACAGGAGCTGAGAGGGTGGACAGGAGCTGAGGGGGCAGACAAGAGCTGAGGGGGCAACAGGAGCTGAGAGGAGGGGACAAGAGCTGAGAGGGGGACCGGAGCTAAGAAGGCGGGGACATGAGCTAAGAGGGCGGGGACAGGAGCTGAGTAGGGGAAGGAGCTTAGAGGGGGGGACAGGAGCTGAGGAAGGGGGACAGGGGCTGAGCAGGAGCCAGGAGCCAGCAGACTCCTACTCTTCTCCCAGACTCCGCAGCAGTCCTGTGAGAAGAGCAGTGGAAGTCACGCCCCATCCTCCTGACATCATCAGAAGAGGCCGGCCGACTCCACTGGCTGCTGGCTGCAGGGAGAGTGAGGTAAGTTGAAAATCCGAGTCCATTCCGATTTTTCCTTTTTTTGCTGGATGCGGGCAGCCTTGGGTTTAGCGCAGCCTGGGGGGCAATTGTCCCCCCCCGTCCCAGCCCATCCCTGATATACAGTAGTTCCAACGTTGCAAGATGAGTATCAGAATAATATGACAGGCATAACTGTTTTTATCGCTAATTACTGAAAAATTAAGTTAGCACATCAGCATCATGGTTGTCTTATACAGGGCCAATTGTATAGAAGTGATGCAGGATATACAGTGACGGGAAAAAGTATTTGATCCCCTGCTGATTTTGATTGTTTTCCCACTGACAAAGAAATGATCAGTCTACAATTTTAATGGTAGGTGTATTTTAACAGTGAGAGTCAGGATAACAAAAAATAAAATCCAGAAAAATACTTTTTAAATAAAAGTTATAAATTGATTTTAATGTCAATGAGTGAAATAAGTATTTGACCCCTTTGGCTTAGTGGCAATTACAGAGGTCAGACGTTTCTTGTAGTTGGCCACCAGGTTTGCACACATCTCAGGAGGAATTTTGTCCCACTCCTCTTTGCAGTTCTTCTCCAAGTCATTAAGGCTTCGAGGCTGAGGTTTGGCAACTCCAACCTTCAGCTCCCTCCACAGATTTTCTATGGGATTAAGGTCTGAAGACTGGCTAGACCTAAATGTGCTTCTTCTTGAGCCACTCCTTTGTTGCCTTGGCTCTGTGTTTTGGGTAATTGTCATGCTGGAATACCCATCCACGACCCATTTTCAATGCCCTGGCTGAGGGTGGTACATGGCCCCATCCATCGTCCCATTGATGTGGTGCAGTTGTCCTGTACCCTTAGCAGAAAAACACCCCCAAAGCATAATGTTTCCACCTCCGTGTTTGATGGTGGGGATGGTGTTCTTGGGGGTGCTGCAGGATTTCAGTCCTTCACAGCATAGTGTGTTACCAATTTTTTTCTTGGTGACTATGGTCCCAGCTTCCTTGAGATCATTAACAAGATCCTCCCATGTAGATCTGGGCTGATTCCTCACCATTCTCATGATCATTGAAACTCCACGAGGTGAGATCTTGCATGGAGCACCAGACCGAGGGAGACTGACAGTTATTTTGTGTTTCTTCCATTTGCGAATAATCGCACCAACTGTTGTCATCTTTTCACCAAACTGCTTGGCGATGGTCTTGTAGCCCATTGCAGCCTTGTGTAGCTCTACAATCTTGTTACTGACATCCTTCGACAGCTCTTTAATCTTAGCCATGGTGGAGAGTTTGGAATCTGATTGATTGATTGATTGCTTCTGTGAACAGGTGTCTTTTATACAGGTAACAAGATGAGATTAGGAGCACTCCCTATAAAAGAGTGCTCTTAATCTCAGCTTGTTATCTGTATAAAAGACACCTGGGAGCCAGAAATCTTCAGATTGATAGGGGATCCAATACTTATTTCACTCATTGACATGCAAATTAACTTATAACTTTTTTGACATGCGTTTTTCTGGATTTTTTTTCTTATTCTGTCTCTCACTGTTAAAATACACCTACCATTAAAATTATAGACTGATCATTTCTTTGTCAGTTGGTAAACGTTCAAAATCAGCAGGGGATCAAATACTTTTTCCCCTCACTGTATATAGGAGCAGGTGTTATGTTAGTGTAACACCCATTAACCCTCTATGATGGTGGCAATGTCTGTGCAGGACAGAGGTAAGTAGGATCTTCATAACTCATATATTAAATATAGAAATAATATTTCTAAGTAGTATATTTATATATACTTTTTATGATATAGTATATATCTGTTATTCATTATAGGGGCAATTTTTAATGCAATTATTTGTAATTAATTTCTGTATTTTGTCTCCCTTGTAGGCAATATAAATTATCATCCACGATTTAATCCAGCTAATGTCCATATCTATGAATAGAACATTTTAATAATGGCTTTTTGAGATTCAGATTAAAGATTATTTAAATTTTCGCTAAAAACAAAATCACAGACATAGAAATGCATTTACACATAATGTATTTATATTCTATTTTATCAACAGCAAACACAATTGAGCATCAGTTACTGTTTATTTTCCAGTAAATTAAAGATTCTGGGTAGGAAATTGGTTTCTGTTTGGGTTAACATGATACGTATATCTTCCATGACAGTTTAATTTCTACTCTACAAAAGACGAAAGAAGACCATTTAAAGCAACCAGCGATTCTACCAGATACCTAGTCTTTTACTATACATTGAATACTTTAATAATGCACAGGATACAAAGGGAGATATTTACTTGGCAGACAACACAAACCCCATCAGAGAAATCCATCTCTCAATTGCTAAAAATAGTCAAAGGGATTCCTGAGACTACATCAGAAGGTCTCAGCTATGGAGTCCCAGAAGGACTCTTTTTTTCTGGATAAGTTAATTAAATTTTTGTTGAATTTCTATCCTTCAAATGTCACAAGGGTCACTTGGGAGATTGTTTTAATAAGAGAGTTGTAATATCCAAATAACCTTATGAGCTGCAATCTGTTTTCATACCAAACCCAAGTTAAAGGGATTCCAAAACACACACATATATAACACAGATAACAAATAACACAACACAATAACACAAATAACAATAACAAGTAATATATTCCTTTAAACACATCTGGGACTTAATGGGTTAATACAAGTAAAGGATGCAAATTCCTAAAATAGAGTAATCTGTGTTTAAATCAGAGATGGAAAAACAGGCGGAAGAACAAACACAAGGGGCCCCTTATTACCAGGACATCCTGTAATGTCCATATATATTCTGTGTTGTAACTTGTTGCTCTTCCTCTTTACAAATGTGAGTGTAATTCCTTTTCACAACAATTCCACAAGAACGTTCACAACTGAGTAGCTTGTGGTGCCTTTTTGTAGAGTACTGGAACATTTAAAGGTACACTCTGGACACCATAACTACTTAATCACAATTATTTTGTGATGGTAAGAGGAGTTCGCAGGTGCCATGTTACCTGAGGGTTAAACCGATAATAGTTTAACTCCAACGTCAGCTAGCCGGTGCCCGAACCTGCATCAATCATCATGAGTGAGGAAGCCTTGAACCGGGCACCACTAACAGGATGAGAGCGTCAGCTTACATTCGCAGCCTATGACTGGCTTCCCAGTGAGAAATGTGAGCATCAGCTGACCCTCTCAACCTATCAGTGGTGCCTGATGAAGCCTTGGACTTTGAGAGGAAGTGCGTGGTCAGAGCGTTCGGGTGCCAGCCTAAAGACTTTGATGTTAAACTATTTTTAACAGTTTACCCCTTTTTGGTAAAGGGGTAAACTGTTAAAAATAGTTTAACATCAAAGTCCTTTTCATACCATAACAACTTAATTGTGGTTAAGTTGTTATAGTTCTCAGATTGTCCATCTAAGTAGGAATATTCTTGATTCTGAAGAAAAGTAGAATTGTAAGTAAACGCTAAAATTCATTGAAATGACTGTCAAGAAGATCATCTGTCTGCACTGTTTCG
Organism: Pelobates cultripes; assembly: GCA_933207985.1. Lineage (NCBI taxonomy): Eukaryota > Metazoa > Chordata > Amphibia > Anura > Pelobatidae > Pelobates > Pelobates cultripes. The sequence continues at coordinate 13,322,140 of OW240922.1, read as the reverse complement.
GAAAGAGCAATTGAAACTTAATTTTAGAGTGGTTGATAAATTAAGATGTAACGGTCAACAGTCAACTACTTGGGTTATGGCACAGGAGTACAGTCAACTGGGAGATCTTCTGAGTCCACAGACTCACTCGAATGCATTACTGCTCCTGGGACTCATAAAATAATAACTACCTATAATAGAGAGGCTGGCGTCAGAAATGACGCCAGAGCGACACACAGAGTCACAGTATGTGACACACCGGTGCCGAATTGGAGCAGAAGCTGCAAGCAACGTGATACTAACCAGGTTGTTTTATCACATTCTGTAGTTTTAGAAAAGGTCTGAAAGCTTTAAAAAAAAAAGAATTTACTATATGTCACAGAGTTTTACCAATAAGTAAATATGTGAGTTGTTTTCTTCTTAAAAATACAATTCTATCTCTACATACACAGACACAAAATTAAACTCATAACAAGAAAACACAGTAACACACAAACAGACAAGATGAGAGGGGGGCAAGAATTTAAACTAATGAATGGATGGAGAGACAGACGGATAGACAGAAAGACAGCAAAACACACAGAGTGACCAAAAATGAACTGCATATACAATTCTTATACTTTCCTGCAATCTTCGATTTCACAATGTGGTTACATTATCAACAACAACTACAATTAAAGCCAATTATTACTACAATTTTGTAGTACTGGATGGGTTGTCATAAAATGTTCTACAGGTGAATGATGTGCAAATTGCATTCTGTTTTTATAAGACATGCCAGCTATTACTTGCAAGTGCTTTGTAAATGTAAGTACAGTGAAATGCCACACAGTAAGTATAATTCATTGCAATGGGGTAATAGACTTCAACTTACTAAATGCTTATAATTTGTTTGTAACAAAAATGCATCAGCAGCACTCAATGGCAGTACCTTGCAGATCATAGATTATAGCTCAAATCGCTTGAACAAGATTTTTTTTTTAATTCTTAAGATTAGTTATTTTTTCTCCCTTGTAACTTTTTTTTTATCAAATATTTTCTGTATTTTGGAACGTAAAACATTTTATATTTGTCATCTGTAATGAGTCCCTCCCCACCAACACACACACACTCACACACACACACACTCACTCAGACACACACACACACACAAACACACTCACTCACACACACACAGACACACACACAGACACACACACACACACACACTCACTTACTCACACACACACACACTCACACACACACACACACTCACTCACACACACACACACACACACACATTTGAAATCCCCAACTCGGTAAAAATGATCTTGTTAAAGTAGCACATGAAATTTTTTTTCGCTCGCAGAAAAAGCCAAAATTTGTAAAACAAATGAGAAAATTCATGTGAAACAGAAATGGGAATTTTATTCTGTCCCTGTTGTCATTAAAATTCAATGAATTTCTAGATATTTTATAGTATTTAAATGACTAGGCTCAATCTGCATTTACAGTATGGCTCCTTTTTAAGTTCCTGACGGCTTTATGGCACAATTTGCAGATTCAAAATATTAGAATCTGGTTTGTCAAGTATAGCTTTCTATGCATAATAAATTAGGCCATACTTTTTTCTTGGGGATGCAGGTGGATTTTTTTAAGTTTTCTGAGATACGTGAAAAATGACATTTAAAAAAAATAAAAATTTGAATGCCAAAATATACAACAAAGAGGCGAATATTACTTTATGGATAAAATAATGCAGGTTCCCACCCATCCCCAACTAGCAAATGCAGCCTTCACCTCACAAACCGTATAATACCATGACATTACGAACACATCTACACCACATTAATTTTATAATTACGTTGCGCAACTTTCTCTGCGCCATTATCTAAAATGCTCCATGAAATGCTTCTGGCACATTTCAGACTCTGATTTTCTGGTTTAGTGATCGTGAATTAAAATATCAAGATTGGTTTTCTATCTATCAGCGCATCTTTTATAACATTCCCTCCTCGTCCTAGGCACACATTTTTTTTTATATTCCATTTTGATTGCAGTACATCTTGCTCTACAACGATAAAGTAGAAGTATCATTTTTATAATAGAGATCGTGCTTGAAGAATACAACAGAAAGTGCTTTTTACAAAATCATACTCACTAGGGCATTATTTCACACTAAATGAAATAATGTGCTTCTTTGCAGAAGGAGGCAATGAAGCATAGTATGCTAAAAGCTAAAACTGAATCACAATGGTGAAAGTTACCACTCAACTAACTTGAGTCCTTCTCATTGTCATTCACAGACACATCTGAAGTATTTCCCTTCGAGGTTAAAGAAAGCCAAGGTAACGCAGCTCTATTATGCGCTTAGTAAATTTAAATATAGAGGGTGGGGGGGGGAATTCTAACCCCATCTATGACGCACAAAGTGCATTGTAGGTACGAAGATTAAATCAGCTCTTTAACAGAACCTCCTGAAATGTTGCAACTAGAGGTTGGGGAGTTCAAGGGCTTTGGGATAAAATGTAACATGTTACTAAGATTTGTATGATGTATAAATCTTTTATTTTTTTTGAGTCATGGGCCATTCTAGATATAAGTCACTTTTATCATCTTTTCTAGGTGGTCAGAACATGTGGCCAGAATGCTAATAAAATTGTGTTCAGAAATTGGTTTGACTAAAATATATAAAATGTTCTTATATATGCAAATCAGAACTGGTTAGGCATAGACCCACAGTTGTTGAAGAACTACATTTGCCATAATGGGTTGATGGCCTACAGGAAATTGCAGTTCTATAACAGCTGGAGACATACCGACATATCAAACTATCGATAGTTTATGAGGATATTTAAATATTCACTGATAATCCTGACTCCAGTGTTATAAATAAATACTATTATCTATAAAGCTGGAGAGTTTTAAATACTGAGAAATCTGCACATCAAGTGAAAGGCAGAAACGGTCCTACATCTGTTGCTTTGGAAAAGGGCTAAGTGGATAACAAAAAGTGATTGAAAAGGGAAGCAATAACTTTCAAAGCAGTACATAGGGTAATAAAACACTAGATGTAGTATTTAGTGGACTGGAGGTAGATTATATATTGGGATATTTGTAACCAAAAGTTATGTCGTACATATGAGCAGAGTTGCCAGATTCTCAACCCTTTTCTAGATGCTTTTTACTTACTGGTGGAAGGCATATGTTAAGTTCTGTCTTGCAGCACTTAGTATCCATGTGTTACAGATTCGCCCTGGAGCTGGTACCCCCCATAACCTGGCTGTTAGATTCAAAAACAATGTAGCCAGGTTGAACAGTATCACTTGGTAGTATCTGTTTGCTAATGAATTCTTGGCTATATTTGGTATACAGTAGCTATAAATAAAATAAATGAGATAGCACTAAATCAGTTGTATAAATCCATAAGTACCATTCACCATAACAAACAGCCTCCTTGAGATACAATCTAGTGTGATATAGAATGAATGCCGAGGGTAACAGTTTAGTATCACAGTAATACTGCATGCGTATCTATTATATAGCTGCCGCAGAGATAGACAGGAGACCGGGAGGGGAATAGGGAGTAATAAAATATAGAGTGGGAAAATGCACAGTGCAATTGCTTAAAAATGCTTGCTAAATAAACCACACCGATCCACCTCCTTCACCCACCTTACTGCTTCGTGGCAGCCCCCCTTAACATCTAAACTAATAATAAATAAAGAAAGTTACATGAAAGAAAAATATATTGGAATCCCTGAGTAACAGAATATGTAGCGTCCGCTCGACGCGCTCAAATGCGCCTTTCTCAAGAGCATTGAGGACCTCAACATGTATAGTGGTAACATTGTGATTCCGGGTACCAGTCTTTTTCTCATTTATTTTCTAGAGTTTTAAATATTATTTAGATCTAGGCCCTCCAGCTTTCCTGAAAAAAATGTGCTTACCCCTAATCCAGTTGTGAGAGAGTCTCCTCACGGCAGCTCCAGTAATGAGCTCTACGCCCATCCAATGCTTCTCATACAGAGCCATCAGAGGAAAGGGCAGATGTGAGTCTATTGCTGCACTTTGAAGGTAATGCTTCTCATAGAGAAGCATTAAAAATGATGTTCCTCTATGGGGAACCCTCAATTTTGCCTTGACCAAGTGATCAAGGCAAGCTAGATAGAGCACACTCCCGGCTACCTGGATCCAACCCAGAAACTTTATAATACTGTAAATATGTCTTTAAATTGGCACTTTTATAAAGTAAGAACAAAGGGTTTGAAGAGCTTTAGAGGTTTGGAGTGTTTATTTAAAAATTAAAGACAAAGTCAATCAGCTTCGTATTGGACATATTTCAGGATATTTTAAATCATTTCCAGAGTTATGTCCATCTTTTGCCAACTCTAGTTATTGAATAAAATGCAACGAGAGGACATTCAATGGCGTTTTGTCAGTTTACAAGCTTTTTCAAAACGAGCAGAGATCATTGCTCAGGTGA